>CM068827.1:33938932-34388932 GCA_028554795.2 Sinohyriopsis cumingii
TCGTGTCTGGTATAAATAACCTCGATGAAAGTATTTGTCTTTTCCACGTGTCTGTATAAATAACCTCGATTAAAGTATTGTCTTTTCCACGTGTCTCTATAAATAACCTCGATTAAAGTATTGTCTTTTCCACGTGTCTGTATAAATAACCTCGATTAAAGTATTGTCTTTTCCACGTGTCCGTATAAATAACCTCGATGAAAGTATTGTCTTTTCCACGTGTCTGTATAAATAACCTCGATGAAAGTATTGTCTTTTCCACGTGTCTGTATAAATAACCTCGATGAAAGTATTGTCTTTTCCACGTGTCTGTATAAATAACCTCGATGAAAGTATTGTCTTTTCCACGTGTCTGTATAAATAACCTCGATGAAAGTATTGTCTTTTCCACGTGTCTGTATAAATAACCTCGATTAAAAGCATTGTCTTTTCCACGTGTCTGTATAAATAACCTCGATTAAAGTATTGTCTTTTCCACGTGTCTGTATAAATAACCTCGATTAAAGTATTGTCTTTTCCACGTGTCTGTATAAATAACCTCGATTAAAGCATTGTCTTTTCCACGTGTCTGTATAAATAACCTCGATTAAAGTATTGTCTTTTCCACGTGTCTGTATAAATAACCTCGATTAAAGTATTGTCTTTTCCACGTGTCTGTATAAATAACCTCGATGAAAGTATTGTCTTTTCCACGTGTCTGTATAAATAACCTCGATTAAAGTATTGTCTTTTCCACGTGTCTGTATAAATAACCTCGATGAAAGTATTGTCTTTTCCACGTGTCTGTATAAATAACCTCGATGAAAGTATTGTCTTTTCCACGTGTCTGTATAAATAACCTCGATTAAAGTATTGTCTTTTCCACGTGTCTGTATAAATAACCTCGATGGAAAGTATTGTCTTTTCCACGTGTCTGTATAAATAACCTCGATTAAAGTATTGTCTTTTCCACGTGTCTGTATAAATAACCTCGATGAAAGTATTGTCTTTTCCACGTGTCTGTATAAATAACCTCGATGAAAGTATTGTCTTTTCCACGTGTCTGTATAAATAACCTCGATGAAAGTATTGTCTTTTCCACGTGTCTGTATAAATAACCTCGATGAAAGTATTGTCTTTTCACGTGTCTGTATAAATAACCTCGATGAAAGTATTGTCTTTTCCACGTGTCTGTATAAATAACCTCGATGAAAGTATTGTCTTTTCCACGTGTCTGTATAAATAACCTCGATGAAAGTATTGTCTTTTCCACGTGTCTGTATAAATAACCTCGATGAAAGTATTGTCTTTTCCACGTGTCTGTATAAATAACCTCGATGAAAGTATTGTCTTTTCCACGTGTCTGTATAAATAACCTCGATGAAAGTATTGTCTTTTCCACGTGGTCTGTATAAATAACCTCGATGAAAGTATTGTCTTTTCCACGTGTCTGTATAAATAACCTCGATGAAAGTATTGTCTTTTCCACGTGTCTGTATAAATAACCTCGATGAAAGTATTGTCTTTTTCCACGTGTCTGTATAAATAACCTCGATGAAAGTATTGTCTTTTCCACGTGTCTGTATAAATAACCTCGATGAAAGTATTGTCTTTTCCACGTGTCTGTATAAATAACCTCGATGAAAGTATTGTCTTTTCCACGTGTCTGTATAAATAACCTCGATGAAAGTATTGTCTTTTCCACGTGTCTGTATAAATAACCTCGATGAAAGTATTGTCTTTTCCACGTGTCTGTATAAATAACCTCGATGAAAGTATTGTCTTTTCCACGTGTCTGTATAAATAACCTCGATTAAAGTATTGTCTTTTCCACGTGTCTGTATAAATAACCTCGATGAAAGTATTGTCTTTTCCACGTGTCTGTATAAATAACCTCGATGAAAGTATTGTCTTTTCCACGTGTCTGTATAAATAACCTCGATGAAAGTATTGTCTTTTCCACGTGTCTGTATAAATAACCTCGATGAAAGTATTGTCTTTTCCACGTGTCTGTATAAATAACCTCGATGAAAGTATTGTCTTTTCCACGTGTCTGTATAAATAACCTCGATGAAAGTATTGTCTTTTCCACGTGTCTGTATAAATAACCTCGATGAAAGTATTGTCTTTTCCACGTGTCTGTATAAATAACCTCGATGAAAGTATTGTCTTTTCCACGTGTCTGTATAAATAACCTCGATGAAAGTATTGTCTTTTCCACGTGTCTGTATAAATAACCTCGATGAAAGTATTGTCTTTTCCACGTGTCTGTATAAATAACCTCGATGAAAGTATTGTCTTTTCCACGTGTCTGTATAAATAACCTCGATGAAAGTATTGTCTTTTCCACGTGTCTGTATAAATAACCTCGATGAAAGTATTGTCTTTTCCACGTGTCTGTATAAATAACCTCGATTAAAGTATTGTCTTTTCCACGTGTCTGTATAAATAACCTCGATGAAAGTATTGTCTTTTCCACGTGTCTGTATAAATAACCTCGATGAAAGTATTGTCTTTTCCACGTGTCTGTATAAATAACCTCGATGAAAGTATTGTCTTTTCCACGTGTCTGTATAAATAACCTCGATGAAAGTATTGTCTTTTCCACGTGTCTGTATAAATAACCTCGATGAAAGTATTGTCTTTTCCACGTGTCTGTATAAATAACCTCGATGAAAGTATTGTCTTTTCCACGTGTCTGTATAAATAACCTCGATTAAAGTATTGTCTTTTCCACGTGTCTGTATAAATAACCTCGATTAAAGTATTGTCTTTTCCACGTGTCTGTATAAATAACCTCGATTAAAGTATTGTCTTTTCCACGTGTCTGTATAAATAACCTCGATTAAAGTATTGTCTTTTCCACGTGTCTGTATAAATAACCTCGATTAAAGCATTGTCTTTTCCACGTGTCTGTATAAATAACCTCGATTAAAGCATTGTCTTTTCCACGTGTCTGTATAAATAACCTCGATGAAAGTATTGTCTTTTCCACGTGTCTGTATAAATAACCTCGATTAAAGCATTGTCTTTTCCACGTGTCTGTATAAATAACCTCGATTAAAGCATTGTCTTTTCCACGTGTCTGTATAAATAACCTCGATTAAAGTATTGTCTTTTCCACGTGTCTGTATAAATAACCTCGATGAAAGTATTGTCTTTTCCACGTGTCTGTATAAATAACCTCGATTAAAGCATTGTCTTTTTCCACGTGTCTGTATAAATAACCTCGACTAAAGTATTGTCTTTTCCACGTGTCTGTATAAATAACCTCGATTAAAGTATTGTCTTTTCCACGTGTCTGTATAAATAACCTCGATTAAAGTATTGTCTTTTCCACGTGTCTGTATAAATAACCTCGATTAAAGCATTGTCTTTTCCACGTGTCTGTATAAATAACCTCGATTAAAGTATTGTCTTTTCCACGTGTCTGTATAAATAACCTCGATTAAAGTATTGTCTTTTCCACGTGTCTGTATAAATAACCTCGATGAAATGTTTGATACTTATTTATCTATCTACCTAAGGGAGAACTACACGTCTGCCCTTATGCTGCTATGCTACTTCTCGATCTACCTCTCTTAAGTTACCTTTCCTTCTGAATAACCAGTTTCTTGTCCTTTCCTACTTGTGTCTGATGTCAGCATTGAACACACAATCTATTTATACAATGTTAATCATTTAGAGTGCAAAAGCGCTGATATTGATTTCAGAAGCAAGAGAGCCAGAGAGAGAGAGAGAGAGAGTGAGAGAGAGAGATCTATCAATTTGATATTCGCCGTGTTTTATTCTAATTAAATTATATGATTTGGTGAATAACCTATACTAATTAAAGAATTTACCTGCGACATTTGCACTAAAAATAGCTGTGAAATACATAAGAAAGATTCTCAGTTTTCAGACTTAACATGTGCTAAACTGACCAAATAAATATACAATGCTTGCAACATGCCTATGACATTGAAATTTAGTATGCAAATAGAAAACAAACATTAAGATGAACTTGAACATTAATTTGATTAAATTGATTTAAACTTCATGCTAATCAAAGTTGAAGAACGTCAATGTTTAATCTGATCTTGAACATGAGCTCGAAAATCATTCTGAACGCTTTCAAATGTATGTGTACATTACATTTTCATATTAAAAATAAAACATCTAATGCACTTTGCAAATATATTTTGATATCTAAAGATTGATAAGTGTAAATTACCATCGCGCTAACATTTATATTTAAGTCAGATCATCACTTTGTGGACAACCCTTTCCATCGCGGAAAACGTGATGTAAGGTAAAATTACCTTTCCGGTATCAGCTTTTGTCAGCTCTTTGTAACTAAGTTAGTAATTATCAAAAAATAAAACAAAAAATATAGCAGACAAATGCATCTAAAATGTGATTATTTTAAAAAGAATCAGAAGAAACCGTTTTGACTTGTTCGAACTCCATATGTATCCAATGGTTGTTGATATTATATGAAATGTTTGAAAAAAAGGTCTTTGTCCTCTCTTAAAATTGTTTGACATGAATTGCAATGAATATTTTCGTTAGATTCAGGTAGTCGAGAATAAACATGAGCTTGTAAATGCATTGATATCAAAGAATAACCTAATTTGTATTATCAGACCTTGAACAATTAATAATTAATTTTGTTTAAAAAATGTTTTTTTAAATATTTAAAATAAAATCAAAACAATTAAATTATTTAGTGAGGATTATTGAATCTGTTGTGTCAAATAAACCTACATATAGTTGGGGAAGACACAAACGATAGGAATGGCTATACATGGCGGCCAATATTAATGATGGAAGAAGAACCCGAGAAAACCCCAAAAAGAACCACCGACCCACGAGAAGCTACTGGCAAGCTTTCTCACATACCCACATTAGCCGAATCCGAGACTCGAACCCACGCAGAGGTGAGATGGCAGCGATCCGTAACGGAGAGCGCTTTAGACCACTCAGCAACTCGGGGCCCGTAATGGGCGTGAACTGACAAGTCCTGCAGACACGTGCGAAATGTTTGAGGCCAATATTGGAAATATTACTTGTGAATACTGAATTCGCAACGCAACGGACAAAGCAAGTAAAGCTTGAAAGACGGACAGAAAGATGGTCAACAAAAATTAATTAGCTAGTATATATATATATATATATATATATATATATATATATATATATATATATATATATATATATATATAGTCAGACTAAAAGTAAATTTCATTCAGCAAATAGAGATATACTAGATTTTTTTCATTTCTTTCCACTGTACGGACTGGTTAAAGATTTATTTCCACGGTAAGGACTGGTTGAAGTAGACTTTCCACTGTAAGAACTTGCTGAATCGTTTGGAGACCATTATAAGATAAGAACCGTATCGTCGTACATATGCTGTTGAAACGCGTGCTTCCTTAGAAGAATATATTTCTCTATATGCTGAACAGAGAAAATAGAAAATAAAAATTTACATTTTAATTTCCTGACGACAGAGAGGACTAAGACTCTTGATTATCTACAGATAACTAAAACTGAGAAACTGTCTTTATTAAATGACTTTTCGTCTTAAACATAAATTCCTTAATTGAAATGATAGCACAAATAATAGTGAGTCAACACCATTTGATACCTTAAATAAACGGTCTTATTACGTAGAATTCGACTTATATCATAAAAAGCTGACAATGCGAAATGAGTTTGTTTCATGTATAGAAAGTATAGCACTGAAAGCACAGGAACCGTGGGAAGTAATTAAGACCTGTTAGATTCGGAAAACCGTCAGACAATGTCGTATAAAAGAATCCCGTGTTTAAAATGTACATCTCGCATAAGAGACATTTCGTGAAGATGTAGAATGAAGCTGATATCAAAACAGCTCTTTAATGTTTCCCTGTTCTTCAATAAACAATGATATTCCTTCTGTCAATTGCGACTGGTCTGTAAAGGTGTTGTCATGACGAAGCTGAATAGACATGATACTTTTTTTTCATTTCCCATTCTTTTATAACAATCATAATCGGTTCGCTTGAAATTCTTTTTTCTCTTCGACCTTTATTAAACAAACTCTTCCCAAATGTACACATATTTATGTTGTGATTTATCCGTTGTTTTTCCGTTTCTGCAAAGAAGAAACAATTTATAGACATAAGTCTCTTGACGTAAAGGGAAATCTTATGTTTTCATCATGTCATTTTGCTGACTTAGTTTATACATACTTTATTTCAAAATTTGTAGTTGGAGATTACAATACAGAAGGTAAATGATTAAAGCGAAAGCCAGTAGCTTATACAGTTCTTCTCCATTTACAACGCTGAATTTAGCACGAAGGAAATGAAATAATATATTTGTCTGTCAGATGCGAGTACAATCAAGCAATTATATTTGGTAATGACGTAGCTCTCACACGGTAGATGAAGCAAAGCCTGCATCGGACAGTCGGCAATACAATTTTTTACGACTATTGACGGTTATTATTGTATTATTGTCTCTATATTTAGAAAGCTGAACTATCGTACAAGCACATTTTTTAAAGAGACAAGTTCAATAGGCAAATGAAGATATGAACGTTAATTCCCGATTCAACAAAATGTCACAAAATGCGGGAGGCAATCCTATTCCGTCTGTTTCATGCAAAACTATTACATTTCAATATGATATAGCCTACAACCAATCACGTGATATACCGATTCACAGTTTATGGTTCAGGTTTTAAAATACAGATTAGAAAAATGAAGATCGATTTAATCTAAAGTAATTTATTTTCAATATATATTTGTGAGACGGAAAGCCAAATCAGCAAACATATGCAATGAATGTACTATGCACTAACTGTTGGCATATGTTATCAACACATATATGCAATCAAAGTACTATGCAGTAACTGCTGGCATATGTTACCGACACATATATGCAATCAAAGTACTATGCAATAACTGTTGGCATATGTTACCGACACATATATGCAATCAAAGTACTATGCAATAACTGTTGGCATATGGTACCGACACATATATGCAATCAAAGTACTATGCAATAACTGTTGGCATATGTTACCGACACATATATGCAATCAAAGTACTATGCAATAACTGTTGGCATATGGTACCGACACATATATGCAATCAAAGTACTATGCAATAACTGTTGGCATATGTTACCGACACAGAAGTTGAACAAAATGTAGTTTTTTTACCAACAAAAACAGAACACTTGCTTAGCTAAAGTTAAAACGATTGCCTATATTTTTTTCTTTGTAGATGTCAGATTATAAGAGGTTGCAATTATCTAAAATTATAAGACGAAACGAGATATAAGGCCAATTAACAGATAAAGAAAGATGCCATTTAAATTCCAAAGATATGTACTAACGGTTCACAAGCGCTTGAAATGTAGAGAGGTTACATTCCTTGTAATATTTCAGCGAAAGAATGAAATTAAATGGTCTTTAATAGCAAATTTTAAATGTTTCAAAGGAGGTTCCTCGCCATCGAAAATTCTAATATAGATAATATTCATCTACTGTAAAAGTCATTTTTTCTAATATAAATGAAGTCAATTAGGATGGTAAAACTACACATAGCAGAAGCAAGTGGAGTGGTATTATTGCAGTCTTGCCATGCAATCTTGACCAGAAATCAATTAGACGGCGGCAGGATTAGCTGTGGAATATAATCTTGTAAGGAATGACAGAAATACGTAAACTCCGAGCTCGAATACCCAATATAACAAATTGCAGAATGAAAGCCTTACACGAGCGTTTTGTTACTGTTTATAATGTTATTTATGGTGAGGCAAAGTAAGCAAATCTCAAAGCAATGTTGATCAGGAAAAGCTGACTCATCAAATATTACACGTTCTGTCGGGAAAAAATAATATGTCGTATGAAAATATCAAAGATAGCTGTTGTGCTTTTTTATCCATGAACTCCTAAAGATAGATCAGCTGAGTAGAAGAAGTGTCACGGCGTTCATCATGAGATTTAGACTAAGTGATTTTTCCTAGCCTAAAGCGATTTTAATAATTTTATTTACGAAATGCTTGAATCTGATTCAAATGCAAACTTTGTACGACCGCATTTAACAAGCATCTATTCGCCGTTTGACTGGTCTGTACTTACTTGTCAATTCTATTTTGAAGATACTTGGAAGAATAACATGGAAATGAATGCTTTACTACAGTGCTTTTCTACACAAATGGGCCCTGATAATGCTATAATGATCGAATGGAGTAGGGTTTCATAGTCTAGAATATATATATATATATATATATATATATATATATATATATATATATATATATATATATATATATATATATATATAAAGAATACAAATTCAATGGCGAATAACAATCCTTTCAAGTGCACTGGATCCAGCAATGGATCACGTGTGTCAGGTTTTGATTAAGGTAGATGCAATTAACTGACAACGAACAGTGCAAAACTAATATCTAACCAGTCTGAGCGTTGTCGACTCTTAATGGGTTTTTTCAAAGGTATATACAAAACATAGACAAAAGAAACAAATAAAACACAAATACCATTTTGTTTGCAAAGCTTTACATGGCTGTTTCTACAGGAATTAAACCTTTAAATATGTTATGTTTCAACCATTTTATTTCAACTTGTTGCGGATGCTGGAAAATATTTTTATCGACCAAGAAATCAATGAGCCGTAACGACATCTGTTATTTTATGTAAATTTATGTAAGTGCAAATTATATCCCGGATATTTCATTGTTATATTAGTAATTATATGTTATTAAGCAACTTTGGAGAATTATTTAAAAGAAATTATGTCGGCTGCAAAATCTAATTTTGTTTGTGCATAGCTTTCTTTTTCTAGTCTTTTTGGTTTAAACCGCTTGGTTTCAATGTTCTAAGGTGGCGTATTCAGTAAGATTCCTTTTCTTTCCTGGTTTCGGAACTCCAGCTGGGCTTGTAAGCGATTGAAGTAAGTGTTATATCACTAAAAGTGTGGCCAGGGGAGGAGAAGTGTTCTGCGACCGGGCTTCTGTACCGCTTCTTTGTCATCCAATCAGATCTATGAAGGTTGATCCTTCTTGGTAGCTTTTCAGTTTCTCCGACGTACTGAAGGCTGCAGATCTTACATGTGATGAAAAAAATTACATTCTTTGTTGATCCTTTTGTGTACCCGATGATTTTACCTACTTTGGGGTTGTCTGGATAGTAGGTCAGAATAAATGGTATCATATCAGCCTTTTCCTTCTTTCCATATTTTAGTAGGACATTGCGGTCTGTTTGTTTAACCCTTTGGGTTGCCTCTGCAATCCGGTCTTTGTCGTAGCCTCGGTAAATTAAATGTTTATTTAGCTCTTCAGACCTTTATATAAATGTTTCATCGTCAGAGCAAATTCTACGTATCCTCAGTGCCTGGCTATATGGGATGTTCCTAATGCACTGCTTTGGATGACAGCTGGTTGGGAGTAGATACTGGTATTTGTCGGTAAAATCATCGGGAAACACTGACCCATCGTGGAATCGTTGGACGTACTAAAGTTAATACTCCCGAACAAACTTGTAGCAGCCAACCGGAGCCCCCCCAAAAAACTGAGAAGACATCCTGGCCAATCACTAATCAAGACCACCCTACTCAATCTGGCCCCTCTGGCGATGAAAGGTGCAAAACCTGTCAAAATATGATGTAGACCAAGACATTTTCTAGCACAGCGACAAGAGAAAAGCTAAACATACATGGTCCAAACAAAACGTACAAAATTATTGTAAAATTGTTTGGGTTCTTTTATTTCAAGGAACATATTTTCCCAAAAAGAACTGCATGGATTCTGAGCAATTTTCACATGACGGCCGTAACAGGTCAATTATTACCCCGTGCCTTAATATTTTTTCTGAGGTGTGGTAAATAAGTGTTATTTATTACTGCCGTAAATAATCTACTTGATTCTGTTTTCCATTTGACCAGTTATTCATACAAAACTATTCGCTATTCACAAAGAAACGGATTAATAAACAGATGTAGTTGCAAATATGACAATAAAGGATGGAATAAATGATTGAATGAAAACATGAACGTGATACGTTTGCCGTCAAGCGAAACATCACAAGTTCCTGCCTTGCTTGAAGGACCATGGGCATGGGTACAGACAATATGAAAGTCTCCTCTATTTTGAAAAACAAACGATACAAAAAAGATATGCTGAATTGAAGGAAGTGAGACGAAGATTCCCTTACAGAGAGGTCTGTGTAACCCTTATTAATGATAAGCGGCAGGGAAACATTCTGGACGCACAAGCATACGAAAAATACAGTGATGGATATAAATAAATCTTACAAAATAACCCTGAGCTGAGAATGTTAAAACGAGAAAGACAAATGGCATACATGATGGATTCAAAACATCCTCAAAGAGTTAGCATCTGTGGACATATTTTACACAAAATTTTAGGGGTAAAATAACTGGTTTAAAAATTAACGCTATCTTGTTATTTTTAATATATATATATATATATATATATATATATATATATATATATATATATATATATATATATATATATATATATATATATATATATATATATATATATATATATATATCCACGTCAAAGATGTAATTTATTATTTCTTCACATTGTACTAATCGGATCATCTTGAATGAATTTACAATCTGAATCGAATCATTTTTGAAACATCGCAGGGCGTGTTTTCTGGTGTTAGATATTTACAAACAAGGGTGTAATGCAGTGAGAACGCGTGGGTAGGATGTTCACTTAGTTTTGCGCGTTCACATATTTGCGCTCGCCATTGTCCCACCGCATATGAATAATATGTGTTCCCTCGTTTCTTTGTTGTGCTCCCTCATTTCTTTATTTAGCACTACACAACTGTTGACAAATCAATATATCATTATTATGTAAATTGTTTTCTAACACATCAATCTTAATATAAAAACATAATTCTCTATTGATACTGAGATTGTTTTCTTTTATATATATTAAATTTAGAAATTATTTCCAACACCTCTCTACAAATTGTGAGTTTATACCAATTTACTTACGTTGAGAGGAAGAAACATACGTACTTTGTTTCGTAATTTGTCACAGGATGTTTTGTTTCACTGGGACACTGTTTTACACAGAGCTACTGCATTATTTAAAATTTACCAGTGTTTTCACAGTCTAGTTTATTTTTCACTCTCTTATAAATGGACAATACAATAAACTAATTTTGCTCCCCTCACTTCGTTTAACAAAAAACTATTTTTAAAATTTTTATAAACACCCAAAAATCAATATTTTGCACATAGTTACATGTTTTCATGCGATTTCATAAGTCTATTAAGTAATATAAGTAACATCTATTAGAGAACTTGCAGATTTACTATATTAGATAATGTCAAATCTCAACAACATCTACAAGGTTTTCACGCGTTATCAGTGCCCCATGCCTATATCAAATGAGCGGTATCGCAGGAAAAGTTTCAGCAGTCTTGCGAATATAAATGTTCTCCTCTGTGAATTTTTCCATTATCCAACACGTTGTGCTAGGTTTCTTTCCTCATTTAAAATACTCTATTCTGTGTATACATATGGCTTATACGTGCTTATTGGCTTTGCGGTGGAAAAATCCCCCCCCCCCAAAAATAAATAAATAATTACTGGTAGACTCCGTGAGGCGTACGTTCGAGGAAAGATTATGGACCTAAAACCCCAGTGAATCTGTACAATTCTGGTTCGTCTATTAGCAGCAGGGAAGCTGAACAGACCAGCGTTTCCAGCCAAAATAAACCTTCCTACGCGAACTTTCTCCGTAGAAGCCTCAGAAATCAAAAATAAAGCCTTCTACGGAGATCAATTTTCATGCATTTCAGACCAAGTGCATCGGGTGGTCGCGCCGTGTGTGTTAGTAAATATAGCGTCCAGGACAGGAAAATAAAAATCAGGGAATAATTTTTTGTGTTATTTTTTTTGTTGCATGGTGGGGCTGCTTTTTCATGAATAAATTTGATCAAGACCAATTCGATACCGACTGCGTGGATCATGAAGATTTATCGTGATGAAACCGTGCGGCGTTGCCTGAGCGCGGCTGAATAGATTTTTAAATTTATTTATATCCATGTCACCGTTGCACCAGGTCTGATGGATATTTCTCAGCGTGTGCGTGTCTACGCCATTGAACACAGATAAAATGTTGCAATTGTCCCTAATCACCTTTGGAATCTGCGTATATCTCTGTGTCACGTAAATAACATCGGTGTTCTTGTGTCTGCCACGCGAGAATATCCTAGCCGGGTTGGTCTGCTTGTCCAGCATAACGTCATCGAAAACAACAAGATTATTAACATCGCCGTCCAAATTCTCCACGGATGGAGCTTCATTGATGTCTGTGATAAATTCGATTGTGCCTTCGTCGGTATTGTCGCTAAATTCTTTTAATACTTGATAACAACGTTGATCGTCAACGGATGGTGCAACCAAATACAATTTGTCCCATTTTAGCCATCGCATTATCAAATTCAATAACAATTGTGTCTTACCAGATCCAGATGGACCGATGATTATCATTCTAATCGAATTCGGTAATACCGCATGATGTTTCACTTGCTCGCGTCGTTTCGTGGCTGAAAAATCAATTACATTCATGTTACTAAAATACATGGATCTATATTGTGTGAAGTGCCGCAAGCACACAGCTACGATAAATCCAACCGAAATCGTCACACGCAACAACAGGAACGCAATTGCATGAGAATGTGAAGTTTGTAAGACGCGCAAGTTCAGATTTGTAAAAAAAAACTAGAACCGGAGGAGACATTGCCGCCTCCATGAAAAATCTACCTGGGCTGCCCTGGGCGAAATATCCCGGAGAGAAACGTCTACCTGGATATAATTATTGCGGACCTGGAACGAGACTCGATATCAGACTTGACGATAATAACCAACCATATCAAGGCGAAAATCCGGTAAACGCTATCGATAAAGCTTGTTACTACCACGATCTTGCATATCGCAGCGGAGATTTACAACAGAGACATCTCGCTGATATCAAGCTAATTCATGCACTAGACGCGATTCCTGATAAAAGTTTCAAAGAGAAATTGGCATCCTGGTTGATAAAAGGCGCGATGAAAGGCAAATTAGTATTCGGCGCTGGTAAATAATATGGAGCAGATATATTATTCTTCGCGAGGATTTTGGCGAGGAAAATCAGCGATCGCCAAACTCGCCAAAGCCGCTAAAGTAAAACAATCCGTCGCTGAATCGTGGTTATCGAAACAGGCAATCTGGCAAATATATCTTCCTCCACCTAAAAAAATACCATACGCGAGTTTCACCGTCAGTGTCCCTAATGAGGTCCATCAAGCGGATCTTATGTTTCTTCCTCATGATACCGTTGACGGAGTCACATACAAATATGTCCTGACAATCGTTGATATCGCTAGCAGGTATAAAGAAGCAGAGCCATTATCGAATAAAACAGCAATGGAAATTGCTAAGGCATTTAGCGAAATTTATTCACGATCCCCGTTAACATGGCCGAATCTTCTCCAGGTTGATCCAGGTCGAGAATTTCTTGGCGCGGTTACTTCACTGATGAAAAAGAATAATGTTAAAATCCGTCGCGGTATTGTAGGTGTTCATCACAATCAAGCTATCGTCGAAAGATTCAATAAAACGCTCGCAGAACGATTATTCGGATACCAATACGCGCGTGAATTTATTCAGGATAATCGATCTCACGATTGGGTATCAAGATTGCCTCATGTAATTAACGCGCTGAATAATGAAATAACTCGAACAATAGCAATGAAACCTGCAATTGCAATTACAAAATCGAATATACCACTAAAGCGAGATTTCACGATTCAGCCTGTACTAGGTAGCGTCACAGTCAGGTATTTGTATAAAGAAGGCGAGGCTGAAGGAGGCAGAAAAAGAGCAACCGATCCAACCTGGAGCGTTACAACACATAAAATATCCGCCGTGACAAGATCGTCAGGAAGACCAGCGATTTATATCCTAGATTCGTTAGCGCCACAACGCGGATTTACCAAAGAAGAATTACAAATAGTACCAGAAGATACTCAACTACCGCCAGCGTCACTGATGTAGTTTACTCGAATTCGTCCTAGCTGGGATAATTTTCTTACTCTCGACACTGCCAAATATACCAAATTTGACCAAGAAATTCTGTCATCGACGATCCAAACTTGACCATCTACGGTCAATCCCTGCGATGAATGTATCGTTGTTGCGTAGCCTAATTTCCACGGTGATTTTTCTGCATTTAGCGCTTCATTGACAAGATTAATATCAACAAAGATAATATCATTCAAGACCAAAATCTTTTCCTCTCCACATGGCAAAATAATATTAATATTTTGTCGTCGAGTATTAGCGGGTCTATAACATAACGGTACCTGCAGCGTTGGAAATTTCTCACAATGTAGCTTAAATAACATTTCCTGAATAATATCACGAACAATTTTTCTACTAGCGACAATCAAATGATCGGGACGCCACAAATTTAGAAAATCGCTCATCGGAGTCTCATCAATTATTTTTCTCATGACGTCACATTGAATCTTATTCGGTTGTAATCGAATCAATTTTTTAAACTCGGTCAACAAAATATCTGTAGATCTATAATCAGCGTCAATTTCCTCGTAATAATCAACGAAGTTTCTGAGCCATTCATGAGGCGATTCGCCATCAATCGGATCAGGTTGGCCGTGATCGCCGCACATTATCACAGCGGTATTTTTCCCTCCCAGCCAAGCTAATATCGATTTTAGTATATCTAAATTTACCGTGCAAATCTCATCAAATATAATGATCTTGTTGATATATTTATCGCCCATACGCACCGAGTCCCATGATCCACCGCTATATTTGAAATAACTGTGATACGTGCAAGAATTAACGCCACGCTGCTTTATTTCTCGCGCTAATCTGTGAGTCGGAGTCAACACGATCATATCGGAGTTCGCAAATAAATTTATTACTCGCGTTGTTTTACCGCTACCGCCAGGCCCATTTAGGTAAACGAATTTGCTGCGTGAAATTGGGTCAAAAGCAGATGCGGCTGTCGAAAATTCCAGAATCGAAGATTCTATCGAAGATTTTTCAAATCTACCTTGATGGAATTCATCGCGATCTTCAACATCGGCGTCTTCACAATAATCTAGGATATCCTCGTTTTTTATCCTCCAGGTTCCCCATGAGCTACCGTCGGTGATTAAATTTTCCAACCTATCTTGGTATTTTTTATCGATATAAAACGAATCTGTCGCGACTCTTACTGCGATATCAGAAAATTTGTTTATCATCGAGAGCAAATTTATACTAACATAAGCGAGCATCGATGATCGTAAATGTGTATATTGCGCTGATTCTCCGTCAAGATAGCTAATTACGGTACCTAACTTTGTTCCATCAATCATAATATTCTCTCTGTTACAAAATATTCCTCTTGATACCGTATCGGCGATTATAAAATCCATCTCCGCATCGTTGATAAACAACCTTGCGTGTCGATGTTTGTGATCAACAGATCCACCTTGAGTAAATTTGCCAATTATCTTTCTTCCTATATCTTTCGCGTTGTCACAGTCCGTCGGTAGCCACACATCGGTCTGTGTCCTATACGATATAATCGCCTCGCTCACCGTCAACGACACTAACATCGACGAATCTAGCATATATCTCAATAACACCGTAGGAACCCAACGACGCTGAGATAAATACCTGCCGAACCAAATATAACAAATTTTATGTAAATTTTCAGCAAACTCAAACGACGTAACACAAGCGAATCCGGTCATGACAAAATCAGGCAACGGTCCGTTAATTGCTACTCTTGTCATTTCGCTGGTAGGATGGCCGAATTTAGCAAAATAATCTGCACAATCGCCATATCCAAGGAAACTTCCAGGATAACACGCGCTCATGTCAACGGAGATCATTTCTTCGAAATCATACCTGGTATTCCACAGTCCGCCATGACCGTACTCGATACAACTAAGTTGAATATCAGCGAGATATTCGTTCCTCGTAGGCTTCCACGAGTTTTTCTCTCTAGCGGCATGAGCGGCCACAGACGGAATTGTGAAGCAATTCGTTAGTAATTGATCGGGATTCGACGAATATTTCACCGCGAGTTTCCTCATCGACTCGTGCAATAGTTCGTCTCTGTAAATATCACCGCATGGTAGGATAAATTGATCGTATCTTTCTTCGCTCGAAAACAACCATATCGATATTGGATTGGATGCGCTTATTTTTTTGATAAATCTAAACATGGCATCGGAATTATCTTTCGCAACATCCGCCGTGGAAAATTTCAAGGGATAAAATTTGACCATACGATCCCGCGGAAATATCATTACCGATTGCGACCACGCATGGGAATTGTGATCGACAATCTCGATTGGTGCTCCTCGGGATCTATACGGCGACGAGTATAATATTTCTCCCGATAACGTTTTCACCGTGATTGGAAATTTAAGTTTTTTTACTCAACACAGCTACATCATCCACCGATGCACCATCAGCGACAGTCTTCGCCCACGCGTTAATTTTATCTAGCCTCAACTGGGTCAAACCAGATCCACGTCGAGCGTTTTTCATGTGCTCGATAATACGCTCGGCCACGCAATTTATCATCGGTGATTCTTTCATCGTAGGTAGATTTTTCACATCCGGGTTGTTATTTAGCCGATAAATTCCATAAACAACAGCGCTGGCCGGGTAAGATCTAGCATAATAAGGGCCATCGATTCCAAGTAACAATCCAGGCTTAGAATTCTTATCGAGAACAACGTTTTTCTTGCCACCACGCACAGGATCTCGCTTATCGCGAATAATCCAGGTATCATCGGGCATTTGTGCGATAAATTTTATTCCAAAGATAAATCGCTCTTCGTGGTACTTGGTCTTTATATGCTCGATTATTTTCTTGGCTCGCTCCAAATTCATCGTAGCATCGATGGAATTTGTTTTCCAGGTCGACCAAGTGTGAACAGCTCCATCGTCAAAGAATTCTTTCTTCGCTCGATCAACCTCAGGTATAATATATTCTGCCTCATCAAGATCAAATACATCCATGATTATATTTTAGACATATGTTTAAATTATAATGAATCAATGCAAGTGGATATTAATCGGCTCAACAAAATTCTGTGACAAATCCTGCAGAGGCGATTATTGCGGCGCTCACATACATGCGATTCGGCGTGGTAGTAAAGGACCACAACGTTGCTTAGTTTGCCAAGTTGGCACGCGAGGAAAAACTCGATTATGTCTGGCTTGTGGAGGAAAAAATTTTCGGGAATTGCGGCGGTATTATGAAAAAAGATCCTCGTCGGTCATAACATGCGAAGAAGATTATATTAATCGATTTCAAGCTAATAACGATTTAAACATATAGATATTACTATATGAGTCTGAAATCAGCAATTCCAGAAACAACAATGACATGCGAATTTAAATCTCACCCAACGATCACTGGATACGAGGCGTCGTCCGATGGTATCGTTAGGAATATTAAAACAAAGAATCGTGTTGGTCATGTTTGTAATTCAGGTTATCTTATTTTTACCATTAACAAAAACAAAAAACGAAGATGCGCAAGTTATTTTTGTCATAAGTTCGTATACGAGCGTTTTCACGGACCAATAAAAGTCGTCTTGTTATCGACCACATCGACGGAGATAAACTTAACAACAAACTGTTAAATCTTCAGGTGGTAACTCCGAGTGAAAATTCCAAATTTGGTAATACTGGTGGCGTACGGCGACCATCTAAGGCAGTCAAATCAGTAAATCAAGAAACAAATGAGGAAATTGTGTTTACATCGATGAATATCGCTGCAAGATATTTTAGTATTAATCCAGCCTCAGTAATGCGTGCGGCAGAAAAAATAACTAGCGCGGCATTCTCCTACCGATTTGGTGTGTGGATCAAATTTTATTATGTTCCAATAATATCCGAAGAAAATTAAATTGAAGATTACAAATATAATATAAAATGAACGAGGAAAACGTAAACAACATCATCAAAGCCATCGAGGATCTGAAAAATAAAAATATAAATTTACCTTCGGATTTGGACGCAGGTAAAATCCGGTCCGAATTTGAAACGATCGTCCAAGGAAAACTCGAGTACAGGTACACGCTGCCATCCGAATACAAGTTCATAAAGAAAATCCAGATTGCGATGTATCAATCGCTTGCGTCTGTCAGCGATGATCAAATCGAGGATTTCGTTAAATTATCGACGCTGGTAGAAAAAGTAAGGTCGAGTTTATCAGACGAGTACGAGTCGAGAAAAATTACAAGTTCGCGCGTCAGGCAGCTAAAAAAGCTGGTTGATGAGAGTAAAATTAGAATCGAAGATTCTTAAAAATTTCTATCAACAAAAAAAAAAAAATTTCAAGAATCTCCGATTCTAAATTTTATTATTTTTTTTATTTATTTTACTGAAATTGTGCAATTTTCTTGTTTCTGACTACCATTTACCTAAACAAATTTACGAAATTATATAAATTACTCAATTTGACGGGTATTTACCCCAGCAGATTTACGAAATTATATAAATTACTCGATTTGACGGGTATTTACCCCATCAAAAACATAAAATTACACAAATTTCTTAATTTCTCTGATTTTTATTATTTTTTTTTATTATTTACTAAATTAATTTATTTACTGAAATTGTACAATTTTCTTGTTTCTGACTACCATTTACCCCATCAAAAACATAAAATTATATAAATTACTCAATTTGACGGGTATTTACCCCAGCAGATTTACGAAATTATATAAATTACTCAATTTGACGGGTATTTACCCCATCAAAATTAAAAAATTTTACTAATTTTGAAAAATTTCCTGGTTTTTATTTATTTTTTTTGGCCATTTTTTCTGCGGGGTAGAACTTGAAGAATCTTAGATTATTTCACGATCTCACCAGCAAGTTGATACTTAGTGTTTCCCCGCGTATATCAAGCAAATTTCCATTCTGGTCCGTCAGTTTGAAATTTATCTTCGATAATAATCGATTGTGACATCGCAGATAAAACGGATTTACTGGCTCTTTTATTATCAAAAAACCCGGAGATGCGCTAGGTGAAAACGAATATAAGATAAATCCCTGCTGCACCTGCTCTGACACAGACGCATCTGCGTTGTAGCTACCTTCAACGACATCCGCGTGAAGATAAATCGCGATAACCTCCGTTATGTTAACGATACCTGGCGAGATATGCCGCCCTTGCCCGGCAGGATCATTATTATGTTTGAGAATCGATTCTGATTGTATTTTTTTAGTCCACGCGGCATGTAACTTCGGAAATAACTCATCGATGGTATCAACGACGGATTTTCTCATTTTATCAACGTCATAATCAGGAAATTTGAAATTTGGTAATGTTTCCTCGGTTAATCCAAATACTGTCATGAATTTTTGTTTTTCTCCTGAATTTTTGATCAACTTGAAGCTGCTAATAGGAAGAACGTAATCGGCAATTGATATATCGTCGGTTATCGCCCGAATGAACATATTGTGATAATATTCAACATCATTCGCGAGTTGATTTAAAAACTTCACGTGATAGATAATTTCGCTGCATGAGCCTGATTTATTTAAGATACATTCATGAAAGAATCCCCGCAATAAATTTAAATGTATTTTATGTTCTTGATTAAAATCGTCGATGGTTCTTCTTATCAAGATACCGTCTATGGGGGCTATTATCCTGTTAATGTTGGTAGCGTCGAAGATTTCCACACCAGGGGGAATTTTAGGAAGAGGCAACCACGAGAGAATTTTGTTGTCCCTGAAAGTAAAAGCGAACATTACCAGGTTAAATTTGTGGTTGTTCATGAGGTTGATGGCATTGTGGATCGTAATCCTGTGTCTATAATCTCCGTACCATCCTTCGTCGGTGGTAAAATCTGATTTTTTTGACTCCGGTAGCTCTGGAGGAGCTTCTTCGTGCCAACCTGGAATAATAAAATCAGATTTTTCTGGTTTTGCCAGAGGTGTGATTTCGGGCCAACCTAGAACTGTCCTGATCGACGACTGGTAAATATCGACGACATATGGCGATTTTACCTCGATTATCGATGACAGCGTTGGTTCGTGCGCAGATATTTTTATTCCTGGCGTAGCATCGCCGGTTATATTTGATATCCTACCAGTAAGTTCTTTATCGATTTGCTCAATTTCGTAACTGCCTGTTGGTATGCCAACGACGATCCAATCGGGAGTTCCATCGGGACGGTTTTTATTGGCAAAAACAAGCGAATTATTCGACGATAATCTACCAAATGATTTCGATCTAACATTGGGCCAGCTGTTATAGACGCGTAACTGTGACAGCGCAATTTCTTTAACGCTAATTGGTGTTGGAAAATCGATATTAAATTCTGGCCTGGTTGAGCTTGCCGATATCAGCGTTGTTATCGGCGGTGTCGTGTTTGTCACGATTTGAGTTAGTTCCGACATTATTGATATTCATTTGTTCAATCTCAGAGTAGATATTTACCATCATGGAAAATTCTAGATCGGATATAACGCCGTCGTTGAGGCTCTCAGAAAGCAGCGATGATAATTTCGAATACGCCTCGTTGACCTGGGATAATTTACTCGTGTATAGAGACAATTTTTCATTCGTGCATGATGATATTTTTTTTGCGATAATATTAAGAACACCCGCGATTGTCGTTGTCGACGAGATTATTATCGTTGCTACGATTGGCGCGATTGTTGTTACCGCGGATAAGATTATACCTGCGCCGGCGATAATTGCGCTTACCGCGTATACGGCAACATCGATGGCAATTAATCTGCGTTGATATTTTTTTTATTTTTATCTGATATTCGTCGAGGAGCTTTTTTAACGAATCCTGCCATGAACGCGCCTGATTGTATCGGTAATCCGATGCAGTCATTTATTAGTTAGGTTATCTAACCAATTGTGTGGTATGTTCCGGATAAATATTCGATAATTACAACATAACTGGTTGGTCCCGTCGTGGTTCTATCTGGTGGTTCTAGCGTAAATGTTTCCTCGATATTTACAATCATCAAAATATTAAAAAATTCGTCGTGGGTGTGACCCAAGGTTATTATCTTGAATCTTATCACGGAGAGAAAAAATATTCGATATACTCCAGTAATTGACGCGGTAAAGCTAAATGTGTTATTCTCGGGTGTCCATGTACCTTTGTGTGTTTTTAACACAAATGGTACATGGCAGGGAAGATTTTTTGTTTCTACCTCGGATGGTATATTAATACGCGCTAATCTTCCAAGATTTGTCGACGATATTTTTGTGTTAATATCGTTAATTTTTGTAGTTGCGTCAAGAAGTTTCGCACTTAAATCTCGAATTTCTCCGTCGTACAATGATATATCTATCTTTTGACGCGCCAAATCACGTATCGCATTAATTTCCTCGTTAATTTTGATAATATCCTCGTTGATTTTTATTGTTTTCTCGCTGAGATCGTCGTGTAATGTTTTATCGCTTTTCTGACTCATTACGGTTTTTATTTCGGTAATATCGGCGAAAACGTTAGTGATGTCCCTGTTGATTTTTCCTACCTTTTCGCTGAGATCATCGTGCGATGCTTGATCGACTTTTTTCTTTGCTAGTTCATGCGCGGCGGCGGAATTATCGCCGGATGTTTTTATATCTTCCTCGATTTTTTTGCTAAATTTAGCTAAAGTATCATCGAGTTTTTTAAGATCGTTATTTAGCCTGTTAAGTCTTTTTGTCAATCTGTCCTGAAGATCGTCGTATAATGTTTTATCGGCCTTTAGAAGCAACGTTGCTGATAGCTCGTTGTCCTTTTTTTCCACATCCGCGATATTAGCCTTCAGGGGTAACTTCGCTATAATATCGGCGATATCAGCGATGGATTTTGATACCGAATCTGATAGGTGAGTAAATTGATTAATGCGATCGTTATATTCGTCTCGCTTGATTATATAAGTTATTTTGACGTTGCTTGTTTGTAATCTTCCTTCGCGGCTCTGAAAAACAGCAACTTCGCCAGGATCTACCTCTGACAGCGATAGAAGATTATTAATATCATCCCTGGTTGCGAATTTTGATAGATCGACGTCAGTCACTTCTGCTTCCTTCTTCCTGTAGAGGAATCTCCCGTAAATATCAACCATGATATTTATCTATGGCATATTCAAATACGATTCTATGATACGGACCGGATGATTTTTAAATTGCGTCGAGGACATCAATTGATTCTGGGCCGCATATCGGTGGATCCATTAACGTCTGCGTCGGAAGTGTCGAATACCAAATCGGAATATTTAACTTTGACACGTAATTGACGAATTCTTTTGGTGGCGCTAGTCCATACGAGTCAAAATAAACAACTTCGCGAGGATTAATCGTGTAGGCGACCCAATGTGTGCCAGGACCGGTATTTGAATCGAGATTTATTATTCCCGTCTCGGTGGAATTTGGTTTTTCTGGTAGTTGATCCCGCATAAATACGCCTCTGAAAAATTTAATTTTTTTATTTTTTCCTTCGCTGAATAAATCTAAATTTGAATAGGGCGTGCTAATCTTAGGCCGGATCCGTACGGGAGTCGTCTTAGATAAAGGCCGCTTCCCTTTTATTTACCGTATCGCCCTCCCATTACTTTTTGTACTAGTTTGTCGCCTACAGCTCCGGCCGCACCTAATCCTATCGCTTTTGCAATTGCCGGAAGAGCCCCGGATAATAATCCAGGAATAGCGGCTAGGAAAGGGAAAATTCCGCCCGTTTTGACCATGTCTCTGATGGCACCTATACTAAGATTCACATGAACGCCAGAATTCGCTGATTTGGCTTTGGTAAAGCGTTCACGTTGATTTTTAGTTAGCGATAGTTTGTTAGGACCGCCCTGAATTTGATCGTTTTTCAGGGTTAATTTCACACCGCATCGCTTTGCTGTTGCTGTTTGGAGTTTTTTCATCTGACCCGGGGTCAGAGTTACGCTGACGTGTTCGTATGGCATATTAATAATCGTTTAATCTAAATTTAGAAAATCTAGATTTTTGTTACATTTTCTCGACAGGAGCGTCGATGACTCTCATTCTGCCACTGATGCCTTCCAAGATCATTGTTCTATCGCTGAGAATCACCGCGACTGCTTTATGTAAAGCACCTCCCGTGGTAATTCTGGCTTTGAAATGGATATCGACAACAGATTGTTTTACCAAATCGAGATGTTCCAGAGAAAAGTAATAGATAGGATAGTGAGTATTAAAATCTAGCTGTGATATTTGCAATCCGGTATCGATATTTTGATCGCGACCCATGAAACTTAACAAGCGATGATATGCGCGGGCCGTAGAATAGTTGGCAAAATCAATTGATATTTCCTCGGATGGTTCTTGTTGGCCATTTACTCTCAGAGACACATTTGTTGCTTGGATACTATCAAATATCATGTGACTGTGTAATTGATGATATGTTCCGTTACGCAAAAAAGCGATAAAGATATGCCTAGGTGCAGAGGTACCTTGCTGCGATGCAATTCTCCAGGTAAAATCACCATTAATATCGGTATTTGTGGAATCTGTTGTTGTTGTCAGCCATGACATGACAGATTTACCGCCCTGGTTCATGAATGACAATAATTTTTCTTCCTCGATTATTGATGGAGTTATCGCTGGCATCCACAAAGTAAATTTAAGTAATTTTACCACACCGGCATTTACGACATCGGCATTGGCATCTATCACGCCAGTAATGTAATTGATAGCACCTTCTCGCCAGATAGCATCATCGCTATTTCCTTTTCTGACAAACGTTACGGTATGTTTTGCTCCGTAGATAATTTTCCTGAAATGTCTGCAAAATCCAAATATATGGGATAGCGGAATAGCACAAGAGAATCTTCTGCGATCTGGTGTTAGCATAGATTTTCGCGTGGCAAATCCGAGATTATAATCAGGATTAGTATTAATGATCATATCTTCGATACCAGCAGGAACAGCAGGATTGGCACGATCATTTGGTCGTCTGATATCGAATTGTCTGCTATCAGGACGATCAAAATTATCTTTAGCAAACATCATGCTAGGGCCAGCTGATCTAGTAAAATCATCCGAATATCTGGCTAGGCCTATTATCGTCGTTGCTAAATCAACATCATTGGTAATCGATTCAATTTCTCTTCCGTCGATCATATAAGTGGCGTTTTTGAATAATGCCATAATGCCGTTGTTAACAAACCCGACTCTAAAATTTGCTCCATAGGCGGTATTATCCGCCTTAAGAATTTCCCCAACAACTTCGATATATGCCTCAGATGGAAGAAAATATCTTGTCGTATCGTGAACTTGAATTTCCAAGCGATTAGATGTATTTGGTTCAACTGCGTCGTACGAGAAATACTGGAAATCACGCACGGATGTGTCTCTACCTACAGGCTCGTCCATGTCGAACACTTCGTTTGACACTTGTGCGAACATTTATTATTAAGAATTTCATCTAAAACGAAGACCGCTACCCGATATGAAACTTGTGTTCGCAACTTCCTTTGCTAGGTTATTTGCGAAACTTGTATTTGCAACTTCCTGTGCTAGGTCATTTATTTTTTTATTTGCTGCGTCGTTTATAGCTTTACTGACCTCGGCGGGCATTTCGCTGGTGCTAGGTAATTTGACGGGCTGCTTTTTTTTACCCATTAAATTTGATATTTTGCTTTTGACAACATTGAAGCCTTTACTGGCTAAATTACCAATACCAGAGATGACAGTCTCGCCAATTTTTCCTATTGCTTTTGATGCAATTTGTTTAGCTGCAGGTCCGATTTTAGGGACTACCCGCGTGACGAGGCTTCCAACGATATCGCCTAATCCGTTACCGTGAATATATTTATATACGGGCAATCGAGAGTTAACTATGCGGACCTGTCTAGGTCTGCGTTGATGTTTGTGAACGATCATGTTATCTAAATGTGATTGTTTTAATCGATGAGTTCGTCAACGAGCTCTTTGTAAATGTGGGAATTGATGACACCGCCGCGGAATAATCGCTGGCAAATATCTGAGGCCTCGTTGATTATTTCAGAAGAGTTATTTCCGGCTCGCTTTCCTCCTATTAATATTTCGAGGCGAGATACATCGTTGACGACGCTGTCAGGGCAAATGGTATATCCACTTCCTGTTTTTGGTTCTGGTGTTGTTGGCAATGATAATCGTTTCCTTTGCATCTCTTTATATTCATCGACCTCCCTTAGAAATTTTAAATATTCGTGATCGTATAAATTTATCGGCTTTCTTAAACTACCAAAATAAATTATCGCCGGCCAATCTCCTGATCTGATTATATCAACGAAATTTTCTCGCAAGAATAATCTTCTATTTTCTGGAGTATAATTCGCAGCAACATATAATCTTGCAAAATTATCATTGAGCTCATCGATATTGTCTTCTCTGAAGTAATCATCAGCAGGTTTACTGTAATCAATTGATCTTCCTAAACGAGATGCAATTTCTTCCTCAGTTAATGCTCGAACTCTCTCATCCCCAGGTGGTTTGTAATCGCTTGGTTGAACTTTTTCTTCTGGTATTGGTTCCTGGTCGCTCTTATCCTTTTTCTTTTTTGGTTTTTTCTTTTTTTCCCGAGGTTGACTTTTTTCCTTTGGTCTGGCCCCTAATTCCTGTGGTTGAATATCTTCTTCCAATTCCTGTGGTTGAATATCTTCTTTCAACTCCTGTGGTTGAAATTCAAACTCCTGTGGTTGAATTTCTTCTTCCTGTGGTTGAACTTTTTCTTTTCGTTTTGTTTTTCTTCTTCGTGGAGATTTAGGTATTTTTAGCAATTCCGCCTGTTCTTTATTGTAATTTTGTGTTTCCTGTGCAGCCCTAAGAAATCTTCTGTAATATGGATCCGTTTCTCTCACCTGTGATCTTCCCGAGTAAACTTTATATAACATATTATACCAAATTTTACGATTTGCGTATCTTTTTTTCCCTTCATTAGTCAGATATTCTCCTCGACCACTAAAATAATCTTCCGCAAATTTACCAAATTTATCTATATCATAAATCGTCGAGAACGGCTGTGATATTATTTCCCATCCTTCCTCGGTAAAATTTCCTCTTATATCCTCGAGATGGAATGATCTTGCTCCAGTTTTTTTCCTTTTTATTTTAAAACCAATTGCTTTTGTTGGTTGTGCTTGATCGTGTTGTTGTGCTAGTATTGCCAGTCGATCCGGTAATACTCGTGAATGTTCCTCAATACCTCTCAACACAGGAAGAATTCCACGTTTTCTGATATCCGGATCGTCATCGTCGCCAAAAAAGACTCTTTCGGTTACTTCCGTGACTGGCTTTAATAATTTTGATGATAATTCGGTAAAACCCTGCTCTACGTCTTCGTGCTCACGAACTTTTTTCTTATATAATTCTTTTGCCGGGATAAGTTTCTTTATTGCCGCTAATTGTTCTCGCGCTAATCTAGCAGAATGAGGCTCTCCAACTGTGCTAGTTTTCCGACTCATATTATTTTCAAGTATATTATTTTAATGCGACGTAAAATGGACCAAAGCAGCCCCACCATGCAACAAAAAAAATAACACAAAAAATTATTCCCTGATTTTTATTTTCCTGTCCTGGACGCTATATTTACTAACACACACGGCGCGACCACCCGATGCACTTGGTCTGAAATGCATGAAAATTGATCTCCGTAGAAGGCTTTATTTTTTATTTCTGAGGCTTCTACGGAGAAAGTTCGCGTAGGAAGGTTTATTTTGGCTGGAAACGCTGGTCTGTTCAGCTTCCCTGCTGCTTCTATTAGTCTTAGCTGGAGTGAGAATAGGGAATTGATGTAACTTTATCTATGCTGCGTTGGGCGGCTGAAGCAAGATGGCATCTATCATACAATATCGTAGCATTTGTTATTAATATCAGAACTGTAGTTGTATTAGAGTCTGCCATGGTGATTACTTCTCCATCGATAAAAGCTGACGTCACCTCTAGCACTCATTCGGATTGATCAGTTCATAATGGGGAAGAGTTTGAGGTAGGTATAATTAGGAGACTGGAGATCGGTAGACAGATCAGGCTTTCTACTGATGCAGCTTAGTTCGATCAGTATTCAATCTAAAGTGAATAAATCAAAATCAGTTATTCGCTTGTAGGTTTAATTATCGAAGTCATGCATGATTATTGTTTCTATACTCAGTAGCCTCGTTCTTGTATTTTACTGAAAATGTTACAGGTGCATTGCAGTCGTCACTTGTTCGGTTCGTTTTACGTAGCAAATCAATTATTGCCATACATTTCAGTAAGATGTGTCTAATATCAAAGTTGATGAACTGTAGAGTTTTCTCATTTAAACCAACAGGCATACAGTGTATATACATTCTCAGTCGGAGTAGAAAAGAGAAGAGACCTTCTATCTATTTGCTAACTAGAGTGTGTGTGCTTTGGATTTGAACGTAGCTACAAAATTAATTTTAAAGTCATATTGCTACGGTATCTGCGGTGTGGCAGTTTATTGTGAAGTATTGCCCTGGGGCATCATGCCTCAAACAAGTAGCATCATGTCCCACCCAGTCACATTATCCTTAAATCAGGTCGACAAGTCCTAACACTAACCTCTTAAGGCTAAGCGCTCACCAATGCAGCTGCTAGAACCCTCTTTTTAAAGTCTTTGATAGTATTCAGAAAGGGTTCGATCCCGCTACCTCTCGCATACGAGGCGGAAGTTCTAACCACTAGACCACCGAAGAGGTCTTGCTAACTAGATGAAAAGACATTCAAAAGATTGGCATGATCATGTAATGTAGGCATTTTGAATTTGCACTCCGATATGCTCAGTACAAATATCGTAGAGAACTTAATACATGTACATGAAATCTTCGCAGATAAAATATCACTAGATAGAAATTCTGTTGAAACCGAAGCATATCGCTTATGAATTTAAATGAAAAATAAACTTTTTTCACTCAACTCTGAAAACAGAAACAATTTTTTTTACACAACAATAAATGTCATAAAACCAGATTGCTGCACGATCCCAGATAAGAGGTGATCCAACAGTATAGATTTAGCACATGGCCATGACAGAAGTAAAACAAAACCCATCACTCGCAATGGCTTTACAGGCAGTGTAAAAAAGCTACTAATCGGTATCTTTACATCTGGGTTTTGTAGAACCTGAATACCGCGATTGATGGTGACGAAGGAAGGAATTCGTTTACTTAGTGTGATGGGCCAACGATTCTGGACTGGTAAGTCTGCTGATACTTCGGTGGACAGAGAGTAGCGAACAATACGAGTCCGTTTCTTCATAATTGAACCTGAAATCTAGAGTCGGAAACGTCTCGTAGTTGTTGACTGCACGCCAGGAGATAAATATCATACCTTTCACTTTTGAGAATCCAGTTCAGTATTACGATATTTGGAAATATCAAAGTCACTGTCACTACATGTGGGAATTCAATCATTCCCAGATTGTGCTTGCTGATGAACCCACACATCAATGAGGCTCTTTTATGAATGTCATGCATTGATCACATAGATAGATTCATATGTCAACAGTACTTGTGCATACTTCCATGCATTAGTCATATTTTGCAATACGTTGATGACGTCCGTTAATATACAGGATCATTTATGCTTATTTGTTCAAATTTCATGCTTTGATCGATTCCACTTTAGGAATGTTACTCTTGTATCTAGTGTTGGACTTTTTTTGCACCATTTTGTTACAAAATTGTTGTATTATTTGCTATATTCCCTGTCGGACTTTGTTCGCATAAGCTTTCAGAATTATTCAGTATTCAAATGTATTATAAAGAAACATCTCATTCGCGTAATTGTGTTTAGTATTTTCAATAGATCAAGTCACACCCGGTTTCAATCCTGCTACAACAATTTTCAATAAAAGCTCTTAGATGCCAAATTTCCGTGAAGCTGGAACTGAACCATCGAAGTTTTGAATCTTTCTGACTTGGTGCATTACAGAAAATGCTTTTATACGACTCTTGAATATTTAAATCATTGCACCATTGTCTTGATACTCGGCTAAGATACAAAAACTTTCTTCCAAATTCCATTTTCAAAGGTACCGTCAGAAAGAAACAAATCATGAAAATTAGGAATAATTTTTAATTTTTGTTTTTTGAACAAGTGTTCACATTCAATATGCGTTCAAATAAGTTTCTTGCGACTCTTTACAAACACGAATCCTTTTGATTATATCAGGTGACCATTCCACGAGTATCGCAAAGAGTTCATTTATAATATTATCAGGTGAAATAATAAATGATTAATTTGTGATCCTCAGAGACCTTTAAGAACAACTATTTTTCTATATGGAGTAATCATTTGTTTAGACCACTGGATCAGCATTCTTCTTATTTCTGTTATTTTTGGAATAAACTTTAGTTTAACAATTTTGGATGGGTCTGTTGAAACTTCACTCACAACATGGTACAAAAAAATTTCAATTAAGATTGAAATCATCAGATAGCCTACAACTTCAACGCTGTCAGTCCAAATTAGTTTTGCCTTATCTATACGTACAGAACGGTGTGAGTAGCTAGCAGTTCATTATCTTCTACTTTTAATGTCTTTTATCCTTGGAATCTTCAAAGTCATAATTGATAGTACCTCTGTATGGTTACCCATGTTCAATATATTACAAGTGGTGCAAAACAATTTAAATTACATTTATTTGCCAATCGTTTATATCCGACATGTTACCCTTATAATTCATTCTTTTTTTTACTGAATGCAAATCATATGTCTAATAAGTTATTCTATTGCAATGGATCGAATAGACGTAATTTGTTGTGATACACTGGGAATAGAATAAAAATGCTGGTCCTTCTTAAAAAAAAAGCATGTCTAAATACGACTTACATAATAATGCAAGAGTAATGCGGAGAATGTACGTAAGCCTAGTAAAGCAGGACTGGAATTAATTTATGTCTTGGCTTCAAATAAATCACCAAAGTACTCGTCTTATACGATTATTCCGTTTGAGTTCATCAACTTGCTCGTCTTATACTGTTATTCCGTTTGACTTCATCAAAATGATCATCTTATACGGTTATTCCGTTTGAGTTTCACATGTACAATAGTAATAAGATAGAGGACGATGCACAGCACGAACATCAATTTCAATTTTAATTTGGAAATTGTAGTTTGCGCGCACATAACAGCTGATTTACGCATAAAAGCTCAGCTCGTATGTTACAGCAAAATTAAACATATTCTAGTCGATGGAGCAGAGTTAGAGCATGGAGATCGGTCAATACGTACACAAAAATATTGTCATGGATAAGGTGTCTCTGACGAAAGGTAACAGTCCAAATTGACCTACTTGCAAGATGCTTAGATATAAGAAGTTGAACACAGAGTCCATCATGCGCCGATTCCACTGCACTAACATACTGCTATACGAAAAGAGAGAAGAAGGATAGAGAACGTTGATAGATGAGATTTACTCAAGAACAACAATCTTACTAATTAAGCCAGTTGCGAAGTTATCAGCAACCCACAACCCACAACCCACAACCACACTGAATATACTGGTCTGTGGTCTGTTCTAAGATACGCGATACTATGGAGCAGCCTAGTAATTACAAGAATCATTGGAATAGAACAAAAAATGTTTATCAATCTTAGTTGGAAAAAAGTTTCAGCGACATGTAATATGTGAGTTTAGAGAAATGAACAAAAGCAAAACATATATTCAATTTTACCAATGAAATTGAAGTAAACAACTACCCAGTCTGAAGACAACCTGAATGTAAATTATTCTTACATAATCCTAAAATCAAATATTCAAATATGTTGAAAAGTAATATCATTAAACATTAAAAGTAATGTCAGTTTGCATGCATTTAGGTTTCATAATCTGTATGAAAATCAGTTTGAGACTTTGGAGATTACTGAATTGTTAAGAAACTATTCCTTCCTGGCACATCTAACTGAAGTAGAATATATATATATATATATATATATATATATATATATATATATATATATATATATATATATATATATATATATATATATATATATATACACACTTTTTTGTGTGACAGAATATCAAACAAGGGAAGAATGGCATCATACCGAAAAAGAGTTCAACGAGATGCATTTCGAAAACAAAAACAACACATTTTTATCTCAGGATCAGCGTAGTTTTTCAAGTTACTTCAACTCTTGGCTTCGAATTGGATACTCACCACACGCCTTGGCTGGTTTATTGCATGATATTCAGCAACCCAATCTGTTTTAAATAGCTCTAACAGGTGTTATTAAGGGATGAAGACTGCGGTATTTGCTAGTGTATAGTTTTATCCTACATTATCACTCAGCACAAAAATCTGCTTTATCTTCTAAGGAAAATGTCTGCTAAGAAAAACACGTCTGAAGCAAATAAAAACAAAATACACACTTCAGTTAAGAAAGGGTAAAACAATCATACAAGTCTAACTTTGCATATGGACATCAATATACGAAAGAAATGGGGTAATCCGGAAGTAACACAACCAACGTTAATGTGTGCTTTTTACTACCGATGACATAAAACTTAAACAGACAAGATAACAGCAACCAATAATGTGGTAAAATGTAACCAATTATGCAGTGATAACAGATAATGTGAATCAATGTACTCGATCCTATCCTAACTATTTGTAAGGCTCTTATGTATTTGTATGGTTTATTTCGAATATGATTAAATGGAACTTGAAATACATACTGCACTGGAGAATTATCAAATTACCCATAACATCTTGACAGATAACATATTACCCATAATACCTCGACAAAAAACTTTAGCCATAATATCCTGACTGATAATATATTACCCATAATACCTTGACAGATAACGTCACCCAAAAATAATCTTTTGAACATTAGTAATGCTTAAATGTACCGTTTTGTTCATCAACACTCGGTAAGAGAAAGCCTGGAATGAAGAAGAAACTGCACAAACACGTGGTACTTAGTAGCAAGCATAATTTGAATTGCAAGACTTACAAACTCCCAAATGCCGCACGTGTCTTAAGTATGTCGTAACCCGTAAGCGTCGTAAGCGTCGTGAGAATCATAACGATCGTGTCAAATATGTAGACCGTACTCGATGGTAGCTTCAGTCACACCGTTCTGGCTTCGTAAGCCTCTTCAATAGCCATGTCATTATCTGTGTTGGCTTTGTAAGCCTCTCTCGTCAATATGCACACAATATTCCTTGCAGCCTAAATACAACTAACTTCTTACTAACTGGATATGCTTTGTCTCTGTTTTAAAATTTGAATAACAATTCAGTTCTGAAAGATGTTTATACGATTTCGTGAGCATATAAACGTACAGCGGGAAATTTTAGTGATGAATATGTTTTAGAGAATTCGCTGTCACTGATCAAATTGCAAAAATAAAACCGTTCAAAACTTAAATCCTTGATATCATTTAATCTCTTTTATAGATCAGTATGGCTATTATGTATATATATGAATAGATATGTATGTATGTATATATATGAATAGATATGTATGTATGTATATATATGAATAGATATGTATGTATGTATATATATGAATAGATATGTATGTATGTATGTATATATATGAATAGATATGTATGTATATATATATATATATATATATATATATATATATATATATATATATATATATATATATATATATATATATATATATATATATATATATATACATACATACATACATACATACATACATACATTAAAAATAACATGGCTTATAGAGTGTTGTATAAAGCAATTAGATATACCCAAGCTACTGGTATATCAGATTGTTATCCGCCCCTGGCCAAATAATACGCATATATAAACATTCATGCAATTGATTGTATAATATATACTTACATAAAATTATATATAAATATATGCATGTATTTTCTAGAATAACCATTAATACAGAATTGTGATAAAAAACAACACAAACGCCGAAAGAGTCAACATAAGTAGGAATTTTGAAAATTCAAACAAGAACCAACAGGATGAACAACAGCGAAAAAATTTGACTCCCCAGGGCACAACAAAGAAGACATACGCAGAAGCCGTAAAACGGGGGGAATCAGAAACAGTGGCCATGAGAAAGACACTGACAAACCTGGTAAAGATTTTACAAGGTCTAATAGAGACGACATCACAAGACAAAATAATAGGAGGTTCCACAGATTCAAAAGTAGAAGAGAGTGGAAAAAAGAAACAAAGCGAAGAAAACAAATTAAGAGAGGTAAAGAAACAGTCTTGAACCTCTCACGTAGAATATTAACTGATAATGACTATATACTGTTAGGCAAAGGGCTAAAATTTTGTCCCAAACCAAAATGTCACAATAAAATTAAATTAGCTGAAGAAATTTTTAATTTCTCTAGACGCTTAAAATTAAAAGAATTTTTTTTATGATAAAGCATACAACAATTCAGAGAGTAAATCGATTTCTTTTCATTCTAAAAAAATGGGTTATTTTAACACAATTAAATCATCTTTTACACCAGCTAGTGGATGTGATTCATATTTAGATTTTTATATTGACGCGATCACAAAAGAGATATTAATTGATAATCATAAAAAGCAATATCAAAGTAATATTTCTAAGGACGAAATTAAGTCTTTATATAATCTAATGAATGACGACATTATAGGTATTAAAAAGGCTGAAATATTAAACACTATTATTATTATGAATCAAGATGATTATGTTAAAGAAGTTGAACCTCAATTAAATGATGAAAAATACTACAAACATATTGACAAAAACCCGTCAATAGAAATTAAATCAAATATTTCAACATGCATTAATGAGATTGCTAAAAATAATAATTCCGTAATTGAGGAATTTGATACTTTCCCTCTTAACATACGCACACCTCATTTCTACATATTACCCAAAAATTATAAAAATCCTGACCATAATTTACCTTTAAATTATCCAGGACGACCAATTATATCAGGTTATTATTCATATACTGAAAACCTATCCAAATTTATTGATAGTTTTTCACAACCTTTAATGAAATCACTTCCTTCATACATTAAAGATACCACTGATTTCATTAAAAAGTTGAAGTCTATTCCACAGCTATCTGATAACTCAATCATTGTATCATTAGATGTAACATCACTATATACCAACATTCCGCATGCAGATGGTATTGAAGCATATAAATATTTTATTCATAACAATCTTAATAATAGCACACTATCTAGTGAAGATATATGTAAAATAATAAAACTTGTCTTGGAAAACAATTATTTTCAATTCAATAATATGAATTACATACAAATAATGGGTACAGCAATGGGTAGTCCCATGGCTGCTTCATACGCTTCCCTTTTCATGGGTAAATTAGAAAAAGATTTTCTTCAAAACGAAAGGTTCAATCCATCTGTTTGGTTAAGATTTTTAGATGACATATTTATGATCTGGAACCATTCAAATGAAGAACTGAAAAAATTTATTGATCGCCTGAATCATTTTCATCCGACAATTAAATTTATTTATACTGCATCAAGTACGCATGTTTCATTTTTAGATGTAAATGTAATAAAAAATATTGATAACACTATCTCTACAAATATTCATATCAAGGAAACTAATATCCACCAATATGTAAAACATTCTTCATATCATCCCATGTCATGTAAAAACGGTGTACCATATAGCCAGGTCAAAAGATACCGACGCATTATTTCAGATGATTGTCACTTACAAAATTCTTTGAATAAATTACGAACTTATTTCCAAAATAGAAATTATCCTACATACATAATTGATTCTGCACTGAAAAAAGCCCGTAATCTTACTCAACATGAGGCTTTAAACACAGCATTATGTAAAATAGAGAGAGATGTAATTCCTTTCACAATACAATATAATCCTTCATTACCTAATATAGGTCGTATAATTAATAAATATTATAATCTCCTAAATTTATCCAATAAAACTAGCGTCAACGATTATTAATTATTAAATACAATAATGTCCAAATGGTCACCCCTCCCACCTCTCTCTATCTCTCTCTCTCTTTCTGGATTATCGTACCTACATACGGGCGAATATCGAGTGTTGGCAGTTTTAGCTTTTGTTATACGACGATGTCTCTGTTCCTGTGAATAATGGTAAAGTTTAGTCAAACCGTCCAAACGAGAAGAGAGAGAGAGAGAGTATTTGTATAGTCTTTAGAAATATTAATTAAAGCAGAATAATGACTTATATGAACTGTCAGTATATTAAAATATTTTAATTACCTCTTGTTGGTGCGTCATTTTGCTTAGTTTTTGTTCCACACTAATTTCCATTCGCCAGTATGCGAATGTCTGACAGTTCAGGGTAAGTGTACAAGAAACTATCCGTGTTTATAGTGCACTACTTTCTTCATAAAAAACATATTTCATTTTTAAATCATGAGTGTGTCTTATATTCTTGAATAAACGTGAATAAAAATAGAAACTCAACAAGAAAACACGTCAGCTTATACATTTGCATCTGTGATTGTGAACAACAAGAAAATTCGTAGAACTTTATTTTGTAGCGGACACACTCGAAGGGTTGTGAGGTGTTCATTCACTCTGTCAATACACAGCTGCGCGGAGCATATCGTAACTATTTTCAAAGTACAATTATGTGTATTTGGATGTGATATAAATGAAATATATATATCAAGTTCACTTTCATTTCATTTGGCGCCCCTTGATCCATGACGTCTTAGGCGACCAATTAGTTCACATAGGTAATCGGGCCAGCTCTGAGTATGAATGATACAATCTACCTAATTGGTTTAGGACGTAAATACAAATAGCACGTATCCTAAGTTTATTACGCACATTGGTACTCGGAGGAATTAAGTAATATGAACGTCTAATTTTACACTATCAGATGCAAATTTCCCCACGGGTAATAGCGTTACATTCAGCAGGTTGCAATTAAAATGCTTGATTTCCCTACGCTGTGATAATGTATGCAACAACCAATCCTAAATAATTATACACGTCTCGAAAATGGCTCATCTAATAGCAAGCTTGAAAGCTGTACTTAAAAGAAAATGAGATAAATTACTATCTTAACTGCGCACATACTTTTAGTGTTTTGTTAAGCTAATTACAATTTTTGAACATCGATAAAAGGCAATTGAGTCATGGAAAGAAAGTGAAAAAGTTAGGTATCCACTACAATATCTAGTGATGAAAGTGATTAACTTAGCAATCTAATATAATAAATAACACCGTGCAACAATGTTTTTGTTTTTGTTTTTGTTCCTGGCTACTAAGTGTCATTTCCTAATTGCTTATTCCTCAAAATTATAGAAAATGGTTAATATTCTACAATAATATTGCTTTCGTGACCAGGGACAATGATATTGTGAAACTTACCTATTTTCAAGAACATTCCAGATAGATTCAGTGCTGATTAAACTTGGAATGAGTTCTAGACCTTTCTAGAACTTTCCAGTAACATAAATGGTAGTATAAATACAGGGACCTTTAGCCACCAGTTAGTTTAGTTCCAGCTGCCTACGTGGATACATAACTGAATTTTTCCGAAATGGCATAATGAGGCCGCAAGCATCCAGCAGACGCGATTTACTATGTCTGGGCTGGAGTGTATTCCATTTGCGGACACAATTTGTGTCCTGTCGACCAAGTAGGACTTGAACCACAGTAAGGCTGTATCATGAATGCCAAATACATGCTGGAGACGGTGAAGTAAAATATCATGGTCTATTGTGTCAAATGCTGCAGACAAATTAAGGAGGATGAGGACTGTAATCTTTCCTCTATCCAAAGCAGAGAGAATGCCATTAACTACTTTTAGAAGAGTAGTTTCAGTACTGTGGCAAGGGCGATATGCAGATTGTACATTGCTAAAAAGACTGTTTGAATTCAGATGAGATACAAGCTGGAACAACCTTTTCTAAGATTTTTTTTATACGAATGGGAAATTAGAAACTGGGCCGTAGTTCTTTAAATAATTTTTGGTCTAGTGTTGGTTTCTTCAACATAGGCTTTACAACGGTAGTTTTGAAAAATTATGGGAATTCCCCGGTTGAGAGAGAGGTATTAATAACATCGGTTAGTGAAGGCAATACTGGATCTAAGCACTCAAGTGTTAATTTTTGTATTACTTTAGTATAAATACAGGTTAATTCTTATTCCTATGTTGATTTTTTCTGACTTTATGTGAACGAAAAGACACAGATTCGCCGATTTTCTCATTGGAAATATATATATTTCAAAATGTCACTGTCCTGGTCACAAAAGCAATGTCTGTGTGTGTGGAATAATAGCCATTTTCTATACTTTTTAGACATAAGCAATTACGAAATAGCACTTACTACCCATGAACATCAATTGTGTTACATAGTGTAATACATACATAACATGAAACAGAGAGAGATTTGGGGTTTTGGTATATTTTTTTGGGTTCTTTTGTTGGTATCGCCGGTAGTATATGTGGGAGACAAGCACCCACTTCCCTTGGAAATTCTCCATTGGCTTGCGTCTGACAGCCTCAAAACCAGACCAGGGCAGATGGGGCTGGTTAACCTTGGATGTCGCCCATCTAGGAGAAGGTAAACTCCGATTTCAAACCTTCGCTGCCTTGCGACTATACCCTCTCATGGGAAAGGCTAAGGGAGTAAACCCTAACAGAAAATCCAGAGACGTCGTCCCTAAGGTGACGTGGCGTTGCTTTCAGTTTGTCCTTTCCCTTAGATCCATCAGCTGCGTGGAGAGGCGGAATCAGCTTCATGGGCAACAGCTGATTATCCATATCACCCTGCCCAGGTTTGCTTCATAGCGTCGGCACAACACGGGAAGCAGCAGTTTACTGGTTATAAGTCACCGTTCGCTTGGCGCAGAGTCAGACGCCAAGGGGTGCTTGCGACGCTGGGAGAGAACAACAGGTCTCACTGGACAGCTATCGCCCTCCTCAAGCTGGGCAGCCCCCAGCCAATAAGGTGCCGTCCCGCCACAGTTCGTCAGAAACTCTCTGCTGGGGATGATAGAACCCTATCAACAAGGAAACGAAAGACTGTTTTCCCTCTGGCTTCACAACACAAACGAGCTTGTCAACCTCATCAGCGTTTACGTTCCCACACGAAGCGCCACCACAGATATCAATGAAGAGTTCTACGACGAGTTAAACTCGCTCATCGACAAAATTAACAATTTACTGGGAGACATCAACGCTAGGGTGGGTGCCGACCATGACTCTTGGCCTATAAGTCTTGGCAAGTTTGGCATTGGGAAGATGAATGAGAAAGGGAAGCGACTCCTATAGATGTGCTTCTACCACGACCTGATCATCACCAATTCATTGTTTCAGACAAAGCTACAGCATAAAGTGTCTTAGAGGCATCCCATGTCCAAACACTGGCACCCATTGGACTTTATCATTGCGAGACGGTCTGCCATGAAGGGTGTGCTTCTTACCCGTACCTACCACAGCGCTGACTGCGACACTGACCACTCGCTGATGTGTTGAAAAATGAAGCTTCAACCAAAGAAGATACATTGCTATTGGCAAGAGGGCAAACCAAGCATTGATGTGAGCAAAACATCATATTCAGACACGGCTGAAGAATTCGTTTATGCCCTCTCCAGGACGCTTGATTCAGAACCTCCCAAAGACAGTGCCAAAGAGAGATGGGATCACACCTGAGAGACTGCGTACAGTACAGCCACACAAATCTTTGGTAAGAAGCAGTGAAAAAAAACAACGACTGGTTTGAGGCTAACCCCGCCACACTCATGCCAGCCATAGAAGAGCGTCGCAGTGCTCACTTGGAATACAAGTGATCCCCACTGCCAGAGGACACTACAGGCACAAAGATCTATCAGAAGAAAAGTGCAGATATTAGCACGGCAGTGCGCCAGTGAATATTTGCTTCAGCTCTGTCAGAGCATCCAGTCAGCAGCAGATATCGGAAACATCATAGACATGTACGATGGTATAGAGAGAGCAATGGGTCCCACGAAGATAGTTACAATACCATTTGAAATCTGCCGTAGGCAATACCATCCACGACAAGGGCAAGCATATGAAGCTTTGGGTGGAGTACTACTCTGAACTGTGCTCCATAGAGAACCACGTGACCAACGATGCCCTAAACGCCATTGAAAACCTCCCTCTTATAGCCGAACTAGACAAGAAACATACTGTGGCAGAACTAAAGAAAGCCTTAGAGAAACTTGCCTTAAGTAAAACCCCAGTAAAGGATGACATCGCAGCATTAGTCTGCAGCTCACACACCTGCACCACCTTCTTTGCCAGTGCTGGGATGAGGGTGCAGTGCCTCAGGACACGAGAGACCCAACATCGTAACCCTGTATAAGAACAAAGGCGACAGAGGTGACTACAACAACTACAGGGGCATATCCCTTCTCAGCGTTGTGGGTAAAGTCTTCGCACGTGTCATCCTGAACAGACTGCAAACGATTTCTGACAGACTGTATCCAGAGTCGCAGTGCGGTTTCCGTGCAGAGAGGTCCACAATCGACATGATCTTCGTCAGGCAACTGCAGGAGAAATGCAGAGAACAACACGGGACCCTCTTTCTGGCCTTTATATACCTCACCAAGGCGTTCGATCTGGTCAGCAGAGATGGACTCTTCACAATCCTGGCGAAGATTGGATGCCCTACAAAGCTGCTAAGCATTGTGCATGGTGTGAAACAGGGCTGCGTCTTTGCCCCTACGCCCTTCGCCATCTTCTTCGCTGCACTGCTCAAGCACGCCTTTGGGACTTCCACAGAAGATATCGACCTGCACAGGCGATCAGACAGCAGACTGTTCAACCTGGCACAACTGAAGGCGAAAAGCACAGTGCGTTAAGCAACCATCAAGGAAATGCTCTTCGTTGATGATGATGCTCTAGCCACTCACACCGAAGTCGAGCTGCAGCACATGATGGACCGCTTTGCTAAAGCATACGATGAGTCTGGGTTGACCAACAGCCTAATGAAAACAAACGTGATGGTTCAGGATGCGGACCCCCAAGCATCATTATCAACAACTACGAACCTCGGCTCTACCATCACCAACAACATCTCGATCGATGCTGAGCTCAACAAGCGGATTGAAAAGGCATCAACAACTCTCTCCAGGTTGTCGCCGAGAGTGTGGAACAACAGCATGCTGACCCTGAACACTAAGATCTTCGTGTACCGTGCCGGCGTGCTAAGCACTCGCCTGTACGCCAGTGAAACCTGGACTCTACGCTTCACAAGAGAAAGACTGATCGCCTTTCACATGCGATGCCTCCGACGCATACTTGGGATCACCTGGAGCAATCGACTAACAAACAACTTGGTTTATGAACGTGCCAAGATTCCCAGAATGGCCACACTCCTCTGCCAACGTTGCATTAGATGGATGGGCCATGTACGTCGGATGGATGACGGACGGATCCCCAAAGACATTCTTTATTCGAAACTTGCCTCTGGGACGGGCTTGCACTAGACATGTCAAGCTGGCGACACGCTTTGATCGCTGGCCTGAAAGCAGGCGTGGATAAGCTACGCCTCCCAGCTGATAAAAAGCGATCTCCGAGGAAGAAGAAGATGCTCCAACCCACACCAGACTCATCCTTTAAGTACATCAATTTCAGCAAAGACTGTCACTCCCATGTTGGGCTCATTAGCCACAGCAGATGCTGCACAACCACCAACCGGGACATCTCTCATGGGCACACTTCCATCGTCTCTCGAGACTAACGGATGCCAACCAACTGGTATATTTTATTATATTTCATCTAGCTTCCATTTCCCCCTCGCTGTCAGTTTTTCTCATTCCAGTTCGTTATTGGTTTTTTTTCCTTGTATCTAAAAGGCAAATTTTCTTTATCTCTTTTAACTAATGTTACCACTGTAACTGGATTAAAACGTCACTTGCTATTACTCTTTAAAGGCTTAATGATTTCTAACGAGAGAAAAAGTGACCTTATATCATGGCCCTGCGTCCTTCGCCCTTTCGTATTATGGAATTAGTTGCGCCTAATTATGTTTTTGCTGTTTGTTTTATAGTATACAAATGTTTGCAGACAAATTTGGTTTGTCATTTAAATGCGTTTGTACTAAGCAGACAGTTTTGTCCACTTTACTCTTCTGGATATGATTACAATATTTTCTGATCTAATTATGCCGCGCACAATCTTCTTCAGGGTATTTGTCTGACTTTGTGTGGGTGATACAGAGGTCCATATCACATTGTCGGAAAATTATATCTTTGGCCTCTGTGTGTCACATATAATTATAAAATAAAAGGATCACCTATTCAATAGCTCGTATAATTTAATTAACACCAATATATGTGGATATTAAGCAGTCATTCATGGTTCTATTTATGTAACTGATTTCACTACAGATGCTATGTTTCGCATTATTTTATGATAAAAGCTGGTAAATAAAGATATACATAATCATGATCTAGGGTGGGTTAGGTTACGAATGACACCTGCGCATAATAATAAAGTATTTTCACGCAAGTAAGTTGAGCAATATCAGACACCACTTGACCATTTTGCTTTCAGTTACAGGCAAAACTAATTTTTAAGCCGTTGTATCAATAGCTACCTGAGTGTGTATCAAGTCCTGATAGACCCATACTCCACCTAGCGTGCTTCATTTGATAAATCAAAAGAAAACATCATATTGGGTGGAAATATTTTCATGCTAGAATAAAGCATAAGCTAAATTGAAGTGAGAGATATAGATTTGTTTAATGATATATTTTCGAATGGGAAAAAAGGCCAAAGTCTAGTTGCAAGCTTCACTGTGTTACATTGAATAACGGCCTGAGGATTACAATTTTCCCAGCTTCTTTCTTTTATGGCAATGAGAGGGTTGTCTTAATGCTGTACTAGTTTCTTATATGAAAACAAGAACTATCCATTAGCCGTGGTAGAGTAGAAGAATGTTTGTCTGCACCATTCAATGTAATCAATAAATCTTTCGCCAGCAGAATTGTCATATTTAACAATTCCCATATACTTCTTCATATACTGGCACTTGGAGAAAGTGTGCGTGTATGTATGTATGTATGTTATGTATGTATGTATGTATGTATGTATGTATGTATGTATGTATGCAGCTATAGAAATTGCCTTTGAAATTAACTGCAATCATTCAAGGAAGAACCGTTGCAAATGTCTCTGAAAACAACATCTTCCGTGGATGACTCTCCTGTCACCTTGTTAATTACTTAGATTTGATTTTTTAATAGAATCAAGCCGTTTTAAACAATGCAATAAAAGTACACCGCTCCGTCAAAGAATAACCAGGAAACCAAGATCTATTTAACACATATTTATACGACAATTCTGACAGTCAAGGTGGTTACTTAAATATCAACCATCTGTGGATAACAAATTTAATAACACAAACGATACTAAGATAGGCCGAATTGAATAATGGCTAACTGAATATTCCACATTACATAAAAAATGAATATGACAATGACAGGCAGGCATTGGTCACATGCAAACATATGAAGAAAGCAATAATGGATATTAGTAAATGTAACTGTAATAGAAAACTGGAAGCGAAAATAGATTATAGCCATGATGTTTTTAAAGAGATCTTCAAAGAAAGAAAGCATCAAAAGATAAATATGATGAAGAAATCCAGTTCCTCACCATAAACGTTATGGATTTCTGGAAAACGAAAAGGTTGATACTTTTGAACCTTTTTACTCAGTCAAAATGTATCTGTAATGGGAAACTTTAACACTCCAGATAACTAGGGTTGTAGCACGCAAGGTAGAAAAGATAACAAAAGTATGGTACCGATATGTTATCTTTTGATTGATACACTTTGAACACCTAAATAAAAAACCAGTGAAACGGAATTTCTGAATGAAAAACAATTTTTGGAAAATGTTACCTACCTAACTTTACTGAATAAACATTAAAGCATTGCTCAAGCAAATTGAGGTAATTAGACTGTTAACAAACTGGAAGACTTGAAAAGAGAGGATATTGCTTGCATGTTTCATCGTCAGAGTTATTTATGTATCGAAGGATATGAAATATCTACAAATTTCGAAAAGCTTTTTGAAAATATAGATAAATGGTAAAATGTGTTTAGCACTGAAATGGAAATAATGAAAAAATGAAAATATTATGCGACTAAAATAATTTAAAAAATCACATTATTATATACTCTTTTTTTCTCTACATTATCTTTACACTGTTAGAATCGTTCAGTATTTTACGAAACTGAACACCTTGATATTGTACGCACATTCACGATACGTGTGAATCAAAATAGTATAGTGTGTTAGAAACTACTTTATAAACAAACAATGTACAATCATGTAGTGGACTTTAGGTTTTAGTTTATTAGATTTGTTTCTGGATGAACTAAACCAGCTGCTTCGTCCACTTGAAAGTAGAGATGATATAGTGAACAATGCGGATGAGTTTACTGAGTCACAAAGGAAACTTTTTAACAAGCAAACGAATGAACGTGATATTCGCAATTTCCTCAACAAACGTGAGAGATGCTGTATTGAAAGTGCATTGTCATCATTTAAACAGTTATTTAGGAGACATGTTCGTAACTTTTCTGAATTGGATTGGTACGGACTGTAACCAGTGTTCTCTTGGGTATATAAAAACAGCATCGAAAATGATACTGAGGGCAAGGACTTTCGCATATCTATCAGATGCGCACAATTTTATAACTGAAAGTACTAAACTCGTGGGAAAATGCAACCGAAGGTTGCGTGTCAGCTTTGTTGATACAATGCTTCGGCTTTAGGCTAGTGATAGACGCCATACAGGGTCTTCTTCAGCTTGTAATAAAAATGCTTAAAAATATACTTATATTTTTGCATCTTCAAATTTCTTTAAAATGTACTTAGTTCTCCTAATCGGAATCACACGAGCTATCTCATGGGTTCTAAAGCTTGATTACGCATTTCAAAATTGTACTGTAATTCCGACTACATTCCAAGTATAATATAATCCTCCTTATTGCACTCAAGATTAAATGAACATTATTTTTCATTCCGACTATGGATAATTACAACTGAAAGAGTTCATATTTTCCCACATTATGATTCCGAGCATTCAATGACAGACCAGAAACACATGCAGATGAGTCAAGACGCCTCCCTTGCAATTCAAATCAGATGCACTTTATGTGGAACTGATACCAATCTTTAATCACAAAATTTAGTAGAATCGACACAAATACCAAACTCCATTCATTGCAGACCAAATGGAAAAGTTGTTGCAATGCGCATTCATTCACAATATGAATCAAAATTTCAATTTTAAGTTGACAAAAACGACAATTACATTTTAAAGTGAAGTCGAGCGCGCGACTAAGATAAATTTTCGCTGGGCGGAGTTATTTGCGCATTAAGATTGTTGTTGTGTATCGATCAATCTCCGGTTGTTTATTTAGTTTGGAATACAGCATAAATTCAAATACTGTGTTCCCTGTAGTGTATTTTTTAATATAATTAAGCTTTAGGTGGAATAAGAAAATTATCATAAAATAAAAAGGGTACTGCATTTGTATGGGAAAATGTGAACTCTCGTTTTGTCGGATAAATACTGCACTCCACAAGGTCATGCAGTATCCATCTGATACAAAAAAAATTCGTTCATATTTTCTCATACAAATTCAGTGACCTATATATAAATAGAGAGAACTGTATTAGGAAACATAACACGTTCCGTTTTGAAAAATAAAAAATCTGTTGAATATTACTCTTGTGTTTTTAAGATAAACGTATTTTCGTTCCAAATATACGCTGAAGTTGTTGCGGAATGACTTTGCTTTGATAAAAATGTGTTGAGTATGTAATAGTTTAGCCCCCGCTAGCGAAACCTAGTTCTCTTGCCCTTTATCAGTATTTGAAGAACCTTTGGCACGTGCACGGGAAGTCTAATAACTGTAAATCGGAATTAAGCTTTCGATGTATAATGCAAATAACATCTTTCCTTTTTTTCTTTTTTTTCATGTACAAAACACGTTATACTATTGGTTTTGAATGCATGTAATCATACTCAACATGTCACGAAATGGAGACGACTCATTTTGTCTGTAATTAATGTCTCTGAAACTGACATGCAGTCCTGAAACAGTGATTCAAGTGTGAATGAATCTGCAACTTCTACAAATCAGAGGGCATGGTGGTCATCTAGCATTCCTAAGATCCTTCAACATATCTATGTAATACCATGCTAGTTCTACCTGTTATTCCGCTCTCAGTTATCATCAATACATCATATTTGGATAAATGCTCTAATTGTACATCCGATACTTTCAAACATGCGGCATGGACTAATTGGGAAGTACTATAATAGCGAACAGGATCTTGTTTGCATTTTCACACATTCCAAATCTTCTAACGGCATCACGTTGCGTCGGTGTATCTTTGTTGTAAAGTCATTTTAGATTTCAAAGTGTTTTCAGATTGAATTGTTCAATTGCATCTTTTAGATTTTTGTTATCATTATTGGTATGTTTAAATCGTCAAATGATGAGTAAATTATTTGTAATGCAGGGATAAATTTCTCGTTAAACCTTGCATATTATCCATACAATTCAATTTACGATAGTGACGTTCTGGAAGTATAAACTTGCCTGTTACGAACAACGTGTGAGAGAGCTTCGCCGTTTTGAACTTGGGTCTTTGTATTATCCAAGACAATCACAAGTAAACTACGGCATGATAAAATATTAAGTAAAATTTTAAAACAAACGTTCATTAACATTTTCTGCCTAATTTCTTTGTAACATATTTAGAATTTTTTTTATCTTACTGTAAAACTATATGCATGACCTGAAAGTGTGATTTTCTAAGCCTGCAAGATAAATTTAACCGAGTTAGATCATTTGAAAATATAGTTTAGTTTCATTGAACACATAAAGCAAATCTTAAGTATTCATGACATGAAAATCTCATTTCAATTTGTCTTAAACGACTCTCTTAAAGTCTTTTAGTGATAATTCGTTTTAAATATTGCATATTCATTCATCTGAATTCTTTTCTCGTTTGAAGTGGTATAAAGAGATTTCTAATTTTTCTAACTTGTTTTGGTATTAATTGGTTTATCATAGAAGTTTAATTTTTGAAATTGTGATATAACTCTTGGGACAATTTGGGAATTAATTCACATTACTGATAGCGTGACAGTTCCTCTGAAACTTTCCATTTTATCACTTAGAGAATCAATCTTTTTATATGTTAATTTTATTAAACGTGTTTGTTTTTATTCTTCCTGTTAGTTTAAGACATAGAATCGTCACACATATCCGGCGGTTTGGTCATCTGTTCGATCCCAGTTACTGGATTTATCTTTCTTATGGTGAATTGAATGGGTTGTCGCCTCGAGTTCCTATGTCAGATTAGTCTGCATGTCGCTGAACGGTAAAAATTAGACGGGTGAATTTAAACACAAATGGAGCTTCTAGGTCGATACAAAATTTTAAGAATTGAGGAAGTAATTGAACATGTAGACATTAAACATTTCTCCGGAGGTTTAAGTCGTAACTCAGTTTCACATCCCTTTTATTCTATAGTAATGTCAAGTCATATGCTTGATACCGATTTAGTGTCACAATCCCTCGACTCATACCACTCAATCTAAACAACTGTAATAATTGCCCAGTCATTAGACTTTACTAAAAAGTTGCTTATTGTCAATCAAGACCCAGACAGCAGACTTGCTGCTTTAAACACATCGCTTACACGTCTGTGCTACTGCTCTTGCTTACATAAATTGTAAATCAAATGTATGCTGACAGATTAAAGGGATTTCCATAAGGGACAGCACCATTTAAATATCACAGTAGCAGTCTCCTTTACAGACATCCAGTTTTCCTATTTTCAAACTTCATTTTTAATATTTATTTCAGTAAGATGGTAAATCATTTGCCGCAAGATAATTTCTCATTATTTCATGTATGCGACATATTTTAAAATCGCATAGAGAAACAATAACACATAATGCAAACTTATATTCTCTCCAATCACATTAAACTTCAAAACAAATGTTATAGTATTGCTAATAGTTCAGAATATAGTCCCTAGTAAGATATTTATTTGTGAAATATGTGTTGGACCCTGAAGCAATGAATCTGGCATTGATAAGTAACATCAATCACATTATCTCGGAAGGTAAAATACTCTGATCGCAATTATTTGCTTCCAAAATCCTATTTGCAAAAAATGTACTTGTACTTCAGTCTGAGCGGTTTGGTAATATTAATGATTTTCAAGATACACCCAATTTGTGCTGTTCTAGTGATTTTCAATTTATCTCTTTACAGACTTATTCCAACACGAAAACTTGAAACGAAAAGAAACAAAATTGATTGATTTTCTAAATTAGTCTCATCTATACTGCTCTAACAAGAACTAGCTTCATTGAAGGGACTTTGAACACATGTAAGTTAATGTTTTAATGCATGGGGATCGTATGAGTTGTGTTTCGAAGAACTTTTATAAAATGCTTTAGATTTAATCACGAGATGATTTAAGGAGGTGCCTTGATAATGCGCCTGGAAATCTGAACCTGTCGTCGATATATTCAGCGAATCATTGATTCATGAAAGAGGAAGCCAACATATATATTTTAACTGAGCGCTCAGCTTTTAGTAATGAAATTCCTGTACGATGATTAACGGTGTAACCATTCTGCACCGATATTCCGTAGAAGTGCAGATGGCAAACCAAATGATCTGAATAATTACTGTTTTGAACTTAATGCTTTAACTCCGCATTGACAAAACGATACGGTCCATGTTCTCATAAGTGTCACCATACTTAAGCAAACACATTTAAAATCGAGATAGTTTCTGATTTTCTGTCTTGCAATGTGCACTATATGTTACCTGCCTTGAACGCCCACCTCCACTATACAGCCCAAATATTTACTTTATGACATCTAGCTTCGTACGAGAGAGAGAGAGAGAGAGAGAGAGAGAGAGAGAGAGAGAGAGAGAGAGAGAGAGAGAGATTACCAATCATTAGTTCTGGAATCCGAATATTTGTATTACCCCACCCCACCCCGCATAACTCCATATTTATATATAATTGTGATCACATAACAGTCTTAGGATATCGCTTTCAGGGACCTTATTGAAATGGTGTAATTAGGCGACGTGATAATAAATTAAAATAAAATTTACGTAAGATCCAATAAATAAAACAATTTAAGAACACAAATGGAAGTGAGAAGTTGCCACTTCACCCATTTAGTTTGTGGAAAATAAAGTATACACATTGAAGACCTATAGTAAACTATTATAAAGATTATATGGTTGTAGACAAAGATTCACACAGTGAATAAAAATTGTATCGAATGTCATGCATGGTACGTAACTCGTTGCTCAAATGATAAAAGAACATCGAATTTTATATTTATGTCTAATAATAAATGGTACTAATTTTAGGGTATTAAGTGTATCTTTTACTCATTCCATTTATACTAGCACAATCCAATTAAAGAGGAACCTTTACAAAATACACAACGTATGATCATTAGCATAAAGTAATGCATGCCTGATATTTACTCGATGTGTACCCAATTTATACTATATGTATGTCTTATTTATACTCAATGTATACCCAATTTATACTCAATATATGTCTTAATTATAGTCAACATATACCCAATTTATACTCGATGTATATCTATTTATACTCGCTGTATACCCAATTCATACTCAATATGTACATCTTATTTATGCCAAATGTAAATCTAATTTAAAATTTATAACTAATTTGAACCCAATGTATACCCAATTTATACTCAATGTATGTATTATATTCACCCAGAATACACCTAATTTATACCTAGTGGCATTTTAAGCAATAATAAAACAGACTTTAAGTTACTGTAGCAAAGCATCATGTTATCTCGCTCTCTCCTCTCTCTCTCTCTCTCTCTCTCTCTCTCTCTCTCTCTCTCTCTCTCTCACACACACACACACACACACAAACAAACACACACACAAACAAACACATACACACGTCTTCACTATTGCTTTCAACTATATAAAAATAGGTGCTGATAAAAAAAAAGTTGTATAAATTATATACTTACCGAAGAAACATAGGGAGAACACAGTTATATAGCAAGCCACGAATATTGCACGTGTGAACGGTTGGTTGAATACATTTTCAAATTCATCACTAGTCTGATTGCTGGTGGAGTTCTCCCAGAAGTCGACGATACTCTTGTTGTAATAATCCACCGAATTACTTACATTGCTGTTACTTCCATCCATGTCCCTAATTCTCGTGGATGCTTCTTTCCTTTTCTAAATCATACAAGGTTTCCAAGGATTAATAATTCTACCTAAAACATAAAATGTTACAGAAGATGTAATATCCATTATAGTATATGCAGACTTTGTTTAGCTTATATATATAAAGAACACAATCAAAAGTACATAATTAAATAGATAATTCAAGCGTTCTTATTATTTCTAGGCATACATACTCTGATAATAAGCAGCATGCAAGTCCAATCTTATTCGCAAAAAGTCATTTCTAATATAAACTGATTCGCATCCAAGAATGGATGGAAGTATATTTGTCCGCGATTTACTAGTGTCTTTGCCGCAGATGCTTCAGAATCCCATCATTCGGTTATGTGACAGAGAGTCACTTAACTAGTCTACCACCTTGTCGATCAGCTGCTACTACGCATCGCGGCCTTCTGTTCATTGGTTTAATTGTGCTCTGTGGGTTTAACGCTACTTTTCTGCACATTCTCTCATGATAAGCAAAACATAGCCTCTGGTGGAGGAAGAACCGGAGAAGAGCCAACAACCCACGGGAAGCCCCGTTGAGTAGTTTAAATAGTTTAAAGATTTTTTTGTATGTATGTATGTGTGTATGTACGTACCTAGGAACGTACGTACGTATGGGGGGCCCTGAGTGGCCGAGTGGTCTAAAGCGCTCTCCGTTACGGATCACTGCCATCTCACCTCTGTCTACGTCGGTTCGAGTCTCGGATTCGGCTAATGTGGGTATGTGAGAAAGCTTGCCAGTAGCTTCTCGTGGGTCGGTGGTTCTTTCTGGGGTTTTTCCGGATTCTTCCTCCACCATTACTACTGGCCTATAGCCTATCGTGTGTTGTATGTATGTATGTATGTATGTATGTATGTATGCATTAATGTGTGCATCTCTCTCTCTCTCTCTCTCTCTCTCCCTATATATATATATATATATATATATATATATATATATATATATATATATATATATATATATATATATATATATATATATATGTTTAATGCTCAGATCTAAACTTACTTCCGTCACCTAGGCGGATGCGTATTAGCGACAATAGTATGCGATTATTCCGAGCTTTTTTTCGGCTGGCATATTTTAATTCAAATAGAGTTCTTCTGCAATGACAGCATGGATGAAAAGGAAAATACATTTCATAAATTTTTTACTTCTAATTCTCTAGCAAAGCACTTTACACAGCATTGTTTCGATGCTTCAAAGAAAGAAAATAACTTTATTATTAATTATTTATTTAGTCAGGGAGTCAGTTAGCTATTTAGTTAGTTATAGTTAGTTAGTTAGTTAGTTAGTTAATTAGTTAGTTAGTTAGTTATGCATTTTGGGGTGTTCCTTCTATTTGTTTTTTAATACTGAAATGGTTTAGTCACCTTCCATTCACTATTTTACCGCTCCGGTGGCCTAGTGGTTAGAGCGTCCGCATCGGATGCGGGCGCTCGTGGGTTCATAGGTTAGTGTTAGGACTGGTCGGCCTGGTGTCAGGATAATGTGATTAAGTGGGACATCTTGCATCATGTATGTGGCATGATGCCCCAGTGCTAGACACTATAAACTGCGACACTGCAGACATCGTAGTGATAAGACTGGAAAATTGTTACGGTTACGTTAAAAATCCAAGTCACACACACACACACACACACACACACACACACACATCATTCGCTATTTTAAAGCAAAACCAGTAGATTGTACCCAGGAGTATAGGTTTCCTTAAACTATTCATCATTTCAGCAGTAGGGGGGGGGGGGCATCGAAGCTTTTTTCAACATTTCAGCAGCGTGTGTGTCAATGAAGCTGATTTCATCATTTGCAAATGCACTAGTTGTTTAAACAACATTCTATAAATATATATATACTTCGTGTCAAGTAGAAGAAAAAAACATGAATATCGTTCATCTGAGGTCATGATAACTGGCTGGATCGTTACGTATGTGATCACATGCATTTAAGCATACATACAGCATCCATACCTGCAGTCAGACAATGGTCGTTTGAGAATGACGCGAGGGATGATTGATTTATTGAGGGTTTGCAGTAGAGATTAAACAAGAAAGATATGAGGCAAGCAAATTGTTATAGTTGGACAGCAAATCGGTTTAATGACAGGAAATAGGTTATATAAATTAACTGAAATTGATATTAGAGCCGCCTTGAACATCGTCGTATTCTTGTTTGCTCTTTATGTGTGTCATATGTATTGGGCGCTTTTAAATTAGAACGGTGTAAACCGTTGTAATTTGTGCCAAATCGGAATTATTACGACCATTAACCAGAACTGGCACTTATATATATGAACCTATATGAACCAGAATATATATACGGGACGATATACGGACAAAAGTATTTGGACTATAAATACAAGAGGAATGGAACAGGGAAGGTGACGTCACAATACTAACGATTAGCAACAATGTTGCAAGGGGCTGACCTCAATTGACCAAACAGCGGTGGAAAAAAAAACAGAACGCTTGGCGGTAACGGAACTGGCGGGACAGAGACAGAAATAACAGACAACAGACAATAGACAACAGACAAATAACTATACAACACACTAAAAAAAAAGTTAGGCAAGAAAGCAAATCTTTTTGAGGCATATCTACAACATACATTATACAAATACTTATACAACTATCTAAAAAATAATTTAAGCAAGAAAGCTAATCTTTTCGAGGCATATGAGTGGCCCTGAAAAGGGCCTTTGGGTTCTTCTATTTTCTCCAGTTGTTCCACCAGCTCCTCACTTTCCCAATTATTCATATCTTCTTTTTATCCTCTGCTATCCTGTCAGGATGGCCCATGGCTCTAACATTTTCCTGTACCTGTATTCAATTTTTATTCACTTTGTCAAACTCCTCTTTCTTCTTTTTGTTTTCTTTCTCCTTTCTCTCTTTTCCCCAGGTATCTTTAATTTTCTTCACTTCTTCTTCCATTACCTTTTTCATAATTTCTTCTGCTTTCTTTAGTCTGTCCAGTCCCCTTTTGACAAATGGCCACTCTGTCAAATTGAAGATATCATCCAAAAATACATCTCACTTTGATAACAATATCAAGGGTCTGCTTCAACGTTCCGACTCTTACATATTTAGGATTGATTAAACCTCTCAACTTCTCAGCTTCCTCTTCTATCATCCCTTGTATGCGGTCCTGGCTACTTTCAGGCTGTTCGCAAAGTCCAGGCTGCCTGGGAACCTCCATTCTCTTTCAAGTCTTTCTACTACATACTCCACATCTACCATCCAATACCAACTATCCTTCAAATTGTTGTACAAGTATATTGCCATCTTGGTTTATTCAAGGCTGAATGGCGCGAACGATCATCATCATCATATTTAAATCATAGACGTAATCGCCCATACGGGCATGCACGTCTGTTTAATATCCAAAACGGACTATTTATTTAGTCATGGGGAGCGGAATGGTACTACATTCCCTAGTCATTACTGTGCATAGAAGGCACTATTTAGCTGAGCCGTCATTACTGTCTTCATAGACCCTAGCGACCTGGATGTAAGGCTGCACTCGAGTGGGGATAGTCCCAGCACTCATCCGAGTTAGAGGTGGTAATTCGGTTTGCATTTACTGAGCCTGGTGTCGACCAAGAAGTATGTGAGGCCAGTAGCGATTGATCGACACTATAACGTCACATCGGGACACCTAGGTTTTTTAGTTGTTTGTTCATGAAGAGAGAAACAAAGTGCCTCTCCAAGCACATTAATTAATTTTATGTATGGAAGTGACAAGGAAGAAAGTTCGGTCAGGGAGTATCACGCGCATCAGGAAGGCACCTTGGTGTATCGGGGATATTTATTTTTGATCCCCTTGTCAAAAGGTTACTGAATTGTCGTCTTGACGGACTTTTTGAGATATATAGCTAAATCTATTTTAATAAGACAGATACCTTTGCCGAATACTTGAGTCGCTACGACATTTCAAAGACATCTGATCTTATTTATTCCCTAGTTTTAAGTTTATTAGCCTGTCTACTAGTTTTGATAATTGTTTCTATTTTGTTTTATTTATGTGATATTATGGTATTTCAGGCAAAATCTATTTTAGTAAGACATATATATTTGCCGAAATTCATCTGAACATATGTATTCCCTAATTTTAGTTTTGTTAGCCTGACTACTAGTTGATTGATCGATTTAATGATATTTATTTGTTCTTTTGTTTAAATCCCACCATTTTCCCCAATGCCCGTAAGGAAATTTATGATATTTTGGTAAGTATTGTCCTTATTTAGGTTTTGTTCTTTAAGGAAATCAGGTATGTTGATGGGGGCCCTCTTTTGTGTTCTTTAGTCCTAAAACTAGTTCTTTGAGTTCTATACTTATGGCAGGTGTTGAATACATTTCTAAGTCTTCTTGGAGTGGGCAGTGTTGGCATTTGCCATTTGAGTTTGTGGTGGTTGTTAAATATTTCCCATAGCAGGTGGCTAATTTAGTTTTGCCTATTATTATCCTATTGATAAGTTTTTGGTCCTGACTTCTAACGAGTTGTGGTGGCTTGTTATGTCTTGTGACCTTATTTAGTATGGGCTATAGCTTGCGTCCTTTTTTGCTGCTATCCCACAATTGCTGTCATTTACTGTCAATTTTAATTCTGATAATACTGTACAATTCATGGACGCTGTAGTATAATGCCATTGAGTTAGGTTCATGTAGATGTTGTTTAGCTACTTGATCTGCTTTATCGTCACCTGTTAGTCCGATGTGGGATGGCACCCACATCAACTCTATTTTTTGTTTATTTTGTAGTAGTTGTTTAATTAAGTGATTGGTTTCCATCAGAAAGTTGCTTCTTGTCATAGAATGGTTTGATTTGATCGAGTCGATGACGCTAAGGGAGTCGCTAATGATAACTGCTTTTTTAATGTTTGTTAGCTGGAGCCATTTTAGGACTTACATAATGGCCCAGAATTCAGCTTTTTAAATGGAATAGGTGTCGGGTAATCATGCTCCGAACTCTGTGTTTGTTTCAGAGATTACTATTGCTGCTGAAGTTTTGTTCGGATTTGTAATTTTTGAGCCATTGATTTATATCTTGGTGTACCCTATGTATTTTTCTTCTAGCTCGGCTAATATTTTAGTCCTTATATCATGTGTCAAGTCTAGTGTGTTGCCATACGTAAGGGCTGTTGTATTTCAATTTGGGTTATCTCCGGTCCAAGGTGTTGGGTTGGGATAATTACATTGCTCGGCTTGTAGTGTGGGTAGGATAAGATCTTTGGTTAGCTCATGTATTTTGTTCGTACCGGGTGGTTGTGGTACTAGTTTTCTACTGAAAGGCATATGACTTTGTTAGATAATTTCCCTGGTGGGGTAGCTAGTTTTGTGAATTGAAACTCGTGCGGTATATCTTAATATGTTTTCATTTCTTATTAGTGTAAGTGGTAGTTCTCTGAGAATTTGGAGCTCCTCTAGGGGTGTATACTGCTCTAGTGCAAATGTTTAGTACCGTATGTTTTATGGAATCTAGTTTGTTAAGTGTTGTTTGTTTAGCTGATGTATAGACTTGGCATCCGTAATTTAGTATGAATCCTATACGTGACTTGTATAATGTCAAAAGGGTTTATTGATTTACCCCCATGTAGTTCCCTTGAGGTTTCTTGGTAGGTTTAGATCAGTTTTACATTTGCGGGTGAGCTCTTTAATGTGGTGTTTCCATGCAAGGTTTTCATCAAGGTACATTCCTAGGAATCTGGTTATCTTGGTGAATATTAATAATTTCCCTTGTAGGTATAACTTTGGGTAATATATATTAGTTCGATTTTGTGGGGAGAATATAATCGCTTCTGTTTTAGTGTTTGAGATTTTAAACCCCATTTAGCAGCCCACTGACCTATCAAGTCTGAATGTGCTCAATGACTTTTAGGCTTTAGGATTTCCTGCTTTCCATATCCCGCTATCATCAGAGAATTAGAATAGGTCTATTGTATTTTGGTAGATTATTTTATCTAGATCGTTTATAATGATATTAGAACGTGTGGGGCTAAGCATGCTACCTTGTGAGTTTTCCATTTTCTAAGTTGTACGTGTCTGAATATTGATCCCCTACTTTAATTTTTATTTTACCATCTGTCAGGAAATCTGATATCCAACTGTGCCTTCGGCCAGTGATTCCGTATAGGTTTAGTTTCACAATTATACCCTTTGTCCATATTAGATCAAATGCTTTCTCAAAGTCTAGAAATGCTGCGATTAAATGTCGGTCGAACTTGCGTTTGGCATTGAATGCGAGTTTGATACTAGCTTCAAGTCTAAATAGCTGATCTAAGGTGAACCTTTTGTTGCGAAAGCCGCTTTGATTTTCGGATATAAGATATAGTTTTCCAGATGGTATCTGAGTCTATTGTTAATCATTGTTTCCATTAGATTGCAGATGTTATCAGTTAGTGATATGGGCCTATATGCATTGATGTCAGTTGGAACTTTGCCTGGCTTAGGTATACAGATAATGATAACAGTTTTCCAATTTTTGGGGATTTTCCCATTTTACCAGATAGTGTTGAGGAGGTATAGTATTATTTCGGTTATATTTTCGGGGATGTGTTTATAAATTTCATAGCCGATTTAATCTTCCCCAGGCTAGGGCAGATGTCCATTGGGCTTGTGTAAAGTTTTAATTCAGTGTTGACTATTTGTCGCCAAGATCAGTATATACACTGGGGTTGTATTTTTTTCTTTCTATTGCTTGTCGGTGATCATGAAATTGTTTTGTATGGTTGTTGTTACTACTCATATTTGTAAAATGTGTTGCCAGACAGTATGCTTTTTCATTGTTAGTAATTTTACCAATCAATTGGGGCGTTTGTTGTTTTGGTTCACCCTTAATTGCTCTATTTTTTTATCCCATACCTGTTTTGCGTTTGTTTTGAAAATAATATTTGAGCAGTATTTTTGCTAAGTTTTTCATTTGCATTTCTGACTATAGTCTTCGTTTCCTTTTCCTTATTTTTATTTATTTTAAAGTCATTGGAATTTCCTGAGTGCTTGAATTTATTTAGTGCTTTTGTCTTGTTTTTAAGGGCTATTTTACATTCATTAGTGCACCATGGGACAGTGGGTTTGAGTTCTTGTCCTCCTGTCTTGGGGATATTTTGCTTTGCTGCTGAGGCTACGGTGTTAACTATATTTAGGTTAAATTGGTCTGTATCCTCATTGTAGAGGTCTTCTAAGTTTATCGTTGAAAGGATGTTTCTAAACTGTTGCCAATCTGCTTTATCACATCACCATTTAGGTTTGTTGCTTGTTGATTGAAATTGAGACATTATATTTAGAGTGAGTATAATGGGGAAGTGATCGCTTCCAGGGGAGCTGTCTTGATCAACTTCCCAAGTTGCTAATTGGGTCAGTTTAGGTGTGACGATGGTAAGGTCAAAAGCGGAGAGTCAGCCGGAGGTTTGCTCCAATCTTGTTCCAGGGCCGTTGTTGATGATGACCAAGTTGCGGCAGCCCATTTTTCCAGTAGTGTACCTCTTATTTTATTTAATTTGCCTCACTGCCGTGTATTGTGCGCATTGAAGTCCCCACATACAATAGTGTTTTCAGTAATGTAGTAATCATATTTTTGTAGCTATCAGTTGTTGTGGGGTTGTCACCCCCTGGGTCGTAAACATTAAGGAGCTTTATGGATTGTTGCCCATTGTGGAATAGAATGGATTGTGTTTCAATGTGGCTAGGTGGGTCAGAGTTTTGATTAGTGATAACCTCGGTGGTATTGGGTAATGAGTCTATAATGTATGTTGCCAGACCCTCTTTTTGTTTTCCATTGGACCTGTTTTAATAGTATACAGATTAATACCCTGGTAGTTTTGTGATATTCTTGGTGCCCTTTGTCAGGTGAGTTTCCTGTATACATATTATATCAGGTTTTTGTTGCATTGACTCAATTTTATTTATTAGTTCGGGCAAATTGTTAATGATCCCGCGGCAGTTCCACTGCCACAGTATCAGACATTTACGTAGTTTGGGATGCATAATGGTACATTTTGTTTAACACTTAGTTTTTAACTTTGCTACTTGAATGTTTTTGGATGTACCTGCGTGTCTGGAAAGAATTTGGCGGTTAGTTTGTATAGTATCTGGTGCATACAGTTTGTTGTTACTTGTCTATTTGTGATATTTTGGAGGATGCTATTAGTGAATTCATTTATACATTTGATTTATCTATGTTAGAGTTATTTCCCTTGCTAGCTCTAGCGTTATTTTGGCTGTTTTTAGTTTGAGGGAGGGTTTTATTGGTCTGATGTTTAGTCTTTACTGGTTTAGTGGTGTTATTTGGGCTTATGTTAATTTGAGGGAGTGTTTTATTAGTTTGAATATTAGTGTTTTCAGGTACAGTGGTGGGTTTTATTAGGAGGGGGCAGAATTATTTGCTTAGAGATTGTTTTTTGCCTGGCTTCTTTATAAGATTTCTGTTCTTGGTCCATGAGTTGGACAATTCCAAATTCCCTAATGGTGTAGTGACATTCATGAGAATTAGAGTGTTGTGGCCTTGTGCAATTTGCTCACTTAAGTTCACTTCTTTTGCACCGCCCCCCGCCCATGTGCACCCCCATAGTGGTTACACTTTGCTGAGTACCTACAAGAGGAGGTGAAGTGACCCCACCCTTTACAGTTTCCTCAAAAGCGGGGTTAGATTTGATATTCCTCTAGACGATAGCGAGTTCCATATGGCCCTAGTCTTATGAGTGATTGAAGTGATATATTGAATTCTATAACTGTGGCTGATGTTTCTAATTTCTGGGAGTTCTTAAGTTTATATACTATGTTTTTGTTGTGGCCATAGTATTTGAGCTCAGTTTCCAATTGTTTCTTTATTTTATGCTGTTGTCTTTTGGGGAGTTTCAGGACCTTTTTTTAAAAACTGTTTTGGAGTTGTTTGTTGGTGGTCTGATTACAATATCATTTCCTATAGCTATCCTGTTTTGGTTTTCGGTAGCTGTGAGGGTCGTGGTTTTCTTATTTTCATTATTTCCTTTGAGAGCAAAATGCCTTGAGACTGACTGTTATTGAGGCCATTGATTCAAATTCCATGTATATGTCAACCTGTTTGGTTGTGTTACATTTAATAATGGCATAGTTTGTATTAGGCCTTACTATTGTGAATTCACCCCACCCCCCGTGAGCCTTAGTGAGTTTACTAACTATGAATATATGTCTAAGACTGAGGAATTTAGAGCCTTTTGCTTGTTATGTAAATAGTTGGATCAATGGGGTGGAAATTTTGCCTATGCCTTGAGTTAAGTTCTAGTTGTTGTGGGTTTAGTTTTGTTTTTGTTGTGACTTTTTTATCCCTTGTTCAGCTGAATGGTGTTTAGTTTTTTTTTGGCATGCTTGATTTGAGTTTGGGTTTATCCTGTTTTGGTTGTTGCATTGGGGTTTATTTAGGTTTTATTTAGGTGTTTGTTATTGTGGGGTTTACATGGGTTGTTTCCCTTTGCCTATATAATATTTCTGGGTTGCCTGCTTCATTATTGGGTTTTGAGCGTAGAAAGGGTTGTCAAGGCTGTCCATAAGGTCCTGTATATCATTTAATTTATCGATGTCTGGGTTTGTAGTTTCCTTAGATGGGCCTGGTGTTTGGCTACTGTGGATTGTTTGTTTTTTTCTGGTTGATCTGGTTTTGGTGTTAATTTGTTTTGTTCTAGCTTGATCAATAGTTTTGGTTTTCGTGCAGAGTTGTGTGGTTTTATCCTTGGGTTATTGTACTGAGTCTGAGGTTGGATTCTTGATGGGGTGGTTACTGAGGGTCTAATTGTGTCTTCTCTACATATTTGGATAGATGTCGCATTTCCTTTAGGGGGAGTCATTCCAGTTATGTATAGGGCATTGATATGGTTGTTGTTTGGGCCTTACGTAATGGTAGCATTTTGATTTGCCAGTGGTTTAGCTTTTGAGGTTTCCGTTGGAATTGTGTCATTTACGTCAATAATAATTTCTGCCCTCGGTCCTGGATGTAATTTGGGGAAGGTGACCGGCAAGGCAGCTGGCCATGCAGGAGAATTTTGAAAGATTGCTTTGGGCTGTATGTTGGTTGGGGTCCCTGTCCAAGTTCCGGGGGATAATGTAATTGGGGGGTTGGTTGGCGTTAATTGGAGGGGTTGGTGTGTCAACATGGGTGACTATGGAATTACGGACGTGACCTCTAGTGACTTCTTAATAATGGTCGTACTGGTAGGGCTGCTATTAAAACCAAAAATGATCGTATCGGTTTTCATGGTTGACGCGAACGACGAACGCTTTAACTTTATATTTGTCAAGCACGGGCGTGAAGGAAAACATCCCTTAATTCACTTCACATATTATCTACTAACCACACAGAGGTGAGGAGCAAAATGCAAACCATAAATATACTATCCACACACGGGAAGGAGCAAAAACAAACCACAAATATACTAGCAATACATACGATGATGAAGAAAAAAACCACAAATATACTATCTACACACGCGATGAAGAAGAAAAAAAACCCCACAAATATGCTATCCACACACGCGAAGAAGAAGAAAATTAAACATAAATATACTATCCACACACGGGAACAAAACACAAACCACTAATACACTATCCACACACGGGAAGGAACAAAAACAAACACTAATATACTATCCACGCAGAAGGGAAGGAAAAAACCGTACACTATACTAGCCACACAAACGTACGCGGACGCTTACAAGCCCCAAAAATCTACTATTCATACAAGCGTATGCTTACTTCTGCAAACACATACTCTACTATCCACACAAACATACTTGAGCTCATACAAACAGACCCCCCCCCCGACACACACACACACACACACACACAATCACATCCGTAAAAGAGTGAGTGTTTATTATCACACTACTCCATATTCACAGAAATTGGCAACTTGAATAGCGTCTCTGTTCTAGAGCTACGGTTAGCCCTGAAAAGGGCTGCTTTTATGACTACAGCTGCACCTGGCTAATGGTGACATCTCCCGAGTCTGGCACCACAGACACATCTTCCGCTCCAATCCTGCTCCCAATTGATTCATGTGGATGGGAGCGCTCATGGAGGTTGACTGGCCTCACTCTCCCAGTCTCCCAGTCTTCACTTTGAGGGATAGCGAAGACTTCCCTCCTTCTCTTGTTCTGCACACGTGGATGTTGCTTTCCATCCTCCTGCGGACGCTGAGGATCCCACTTTTGTCTCTGCAATTCTTGGTCACAGTCCTCTATTTGTGTGACGACAGGCCTCTGTGCTGGTTGTGTCTGTTGTGTTGGAAGTGGCTGTGGAGGATTCCTCACCATGGGCTTAACTTCACAGCTCTGTCTCAGCATCAAGTGAGGCAGGATAATTTCTTTCTTTTCACTCTCTTCTTTCTTTTTTCTTTCCTCCTCCTCTTTTTCCACCCTGGCCTCTTCGACTATGGCCTCCATGGCCAGCTCACCAAGGAGTCGCCTGGCGTATTCCAGGTGCATCTGGAGATCCAATAACTTTAATGTTCTGCTACTCATTTTTACACTTGATGAATCAACAATGGGTAGCCAGACTGACGAGCGTTCCTTTTATATTTCTCATGTACGGACGTGAAGGAAAACATTCCTTGCCACCTAAACTTACATTACCCATATCATTACCTCAACAAAAATGGAAGGGTCGGACCTAAAAGAAACACTCACTCACTTTTTACTTACAAACCCTAACTACTATTAAAAACTCACTGACTATTTGACAAGCTACGGAAAACGAAGTGCTTATAGACAAACTTCAAATAAAGATACATAAATGAAGTGCTTATAGACACACTTCTAACAAAGTTAACTAAACGACGTGCTTATTGACACACTTATATTTTTTCTAACTTACTAACTTACCATTGGTAATTGAATTAGTATCTCTTTTCATAGGGTATTGGGTAGCCCTGAAAAGGGCTGTTTTTTTTTGTGGACGAAGAGTGATGGCAATCCTTTTTTGTCTAAGATTGCGTCCCCGTCTGGCGGTAGGCTTTCCCACAGGAGCTGTCTGCTTTTTCGGAAAGAGAAGAAGACCTTTTTGGTATATACAAGGCAGTCGACAAAAACTTTGTTTCCAGCTGTTGCTATTGTTACTGCTGATCTCTCTGTTGTTTCTGAAGTCTGTACTTCTCCGTCCATTCTTCCTTTTCTTTCTTGATTTCCTCTCTAAAGAGCTCTTATATCAGGTCTTCAGTCATTTCAACTTTCTGACATTCACTAGCTCTTCAGGTTTCGTTCAGCTTGGCTAGTCTTGAGCACATCTTCATAGGAGAATGGCTTAACAATAGATGGTTAGGCTATCTTTCTATCTATTATTGGATTAACGAGGTGTGCGCACATTAAGTGCATTTACCTCGGATTTATGACCACACTGCGGCCTGTTAATTGTTCATGGGGGGGGGGGAAGGAATCAGTGCCTCATCCCCCCGGCATTTATGTGCTCAATAAGCACTGTTAATTTAACCTCAGGCCGTAGGTCCATATAGGTCGCTAAAGACCTGAATGGAAGGCTGATATGAGTGGGAATGGAACCAACACACTCTCTTGTTTTAGAAATAAACATCTTTTTCATTTGATGGGATGAGTGGGAATTGTGCTCACTCACTCATGTGATCATTGGGAAACATTTATGCGTGCACTGCGTGCTGATAATTGGTGTCTGTCCGTGGAAAGGGCCGGAATGTGCTGGAAGGCAGGCTGCTGTTCGTTGTTTCCAGGTTGATCTAAGATTCCGCTATCGTTCTAAAGTTTTGAAATTTGGAAACATATTCTGTGCTGTTTAAGGTTAGTAGAGCATACAAACAGAGGGTCTTTTAAAATTAAAATTTAAGTGTAAGTCTAAATTTAAATTTTAAAAAAATAATAATTAAATAGATAGATATATAAAGAAAGATTGAAGGTTATTGTATTTTATTTACCTGTCATTATTCAGTTAACTAATTTTTGGTCAACACTGTTACATTTGGGTGCTTTAATGGACCTGTTAACTGTTGTTAGGATGGAATGAAGTATCCTACCTTTATGGGTGGAATTCCAGTGTTCCTGCTCGACGCATATTATTTCAAAACACAACGTTTTGATTCAAATAACTTACAACCAATAATTAACAAGAAACAGATTTTTTAAATAAACAATAATTATCTTTTTTAGACAAGGTTGACATGGTTCTGAACTGAAGTTAGACTTCCACTGATGGAAGTCATTGGGCCATTAATTTACACTTCGTTTCCTAGCTAAAGACAAAAGATAACCATAATGGTCACAAAACCATCGATCTACTTTCTCACTGTTTCTAGATGAGTGACGATCAAAATAAGTCACTAAATGTTCTAACGAATATCCGAGACTGCGTACGATATGCCGTGACTGGTGTTGGTTCCTAACTGTCCGACAGCTTCGTACAGGGACATGTACGACCTCAAGTAATTCTTCTTGTTACCAAACGTAGGTTCGGTAATTCTTCTCCTTACCAAGAGGATTTTCCTTGTAGGTTCCTTTGAAAGCTGAATTCTTGACGATACCAATAATCAAACGTTTAGGTTACTGTCCTTGGAACAGATAATATTCGATCATAGCGAGAATGGTGAACGTTTTCACTTCCACGCGTCGTATCGGGTACTTGGCAGTCGCTCTGCTCAAAGTGTGACTGATTTCGTTTCCCTCTTTAGGCAACTCTTCCACGCGACGCACGCAGAGTCTGGCTTCTTCGATTTTTGTTTTTGTTAGCGTCATCTGTTTCAGCTAACAAATGGAATGCTGCACTACTACGATTAAGTCTGAGGTGGACATCCACACCGTTCAACAAATACTTTTCTTCCAACCACATGTCCAAATGCAAACGATCCATCAGTTCTAAACTTCGGCTTCTAGCAACATTCTTTCTATGCTCGATAAAACCCAATAAATTTTGATCGTCCCCAACAATAGTATCCTTGTTGAACCTGGTCGCTCTGTCAGGTTTCCTTACCACGCAGGCATCCAGATGGGTGTTTTTGGCTTCTTTTCCGTGTGTCGAGATTTTCCAGGTTCGCTCGATAAGGGTAAGTATCCATACTGCTGCTGACCAGTTTGTTATTCAAGTACAAATCCACTTCGCTGAACAAGGAATGCATGATATTGTTAAAGGGAACTACTCTGTCATCGGCACCGAGAGGGTCGCTGTCCGTTTCCGTCACTTGGACTTTCAGGCACAAGAAACTACTTTTCAGGTCGATGTAATATTCTGGCTGTCCCTCGATTTCAAATTCAGTGGGAGCTGAGGCTGTCAAATAGGACACGGGATGAAATTCGACCCATTGGTATTTTTGCATCGTCATCATAGTGGGTGGTATGGCAAACATATCCAGTTCCAGGCTCTCGGTGCATCATTTTATGTTTCCTAGATTTAATAATAAAAAACGTCTAAGTATCGGACAGTTCTTCTTTTCGCAGTCTTTCTTACATTATGAGTATGTTGGCTTCCGAAGGGTGTTTTCTTCGTCGTCTCTTTCTACCTTGTCCTTGCTGTGGCGTCAGGGAAGCGGGAATGCCTGACTAAGCAGCACCCAGGGCATTTATAGGCGTTTCTCGTCGGCCCAAAATGTCTTTGCCTGTTTGCAACAAGACATTTTTGCCTGCTCTCAGGAATGCTTCTTATGGGTTTTGTTTGTCGATAATGACATTTTGGAGAAATTCTTTCCCATGCGTCAAAGCGACATCGATCGAAGCGTGCAATCCTCATGTCACCATCGGTTTCAACGAAAGGCCGATTTCAGTATATCTCCTAAACCATGTCCTCGCCGTTGAGCGACGCCTCGGTACACAGGAAACATGACTTACGAGTCGTTAGAGAATCGTTTTCAGAAATGGAGCTTCACCGTGACTTTCCCTTTGGTGAATGAAATATTTTGTCCCAGATCTCCTTTTATAGCAATGTTGACAGTGTCAAAATACGACTTACTGACGGGTAAATACTGAGTATGTACACATTCGCGGTGAACATGATAGGTGTTTCCACCTTCCTCGTCTGCGTTCGTGACAGAAACCACCTTGAAAGGAATGACACACAGTAACGGTACGGAGGTGTGTCTCACCACGTTGTACTCCAAAACATCGGAGTACACAAAGGTCAAATTCAGTCCTTGGTTCATTTCAATAGGGAATCGAAAATATTTCTCAAAATCCAAGTTACCGGTAATGGCTGGTATTTCGTTTATAATCGTGATCATCTTGATGTCTCCACCCAAAATGTCATATAACACTGGTCAACAGTGAAATCATTACTGACTTGAAAAGGCCCTAATCTGTAGTATTTTGGTGTGCCGAACACGAATATAACCGTGAAAAATTTGTATTGGCTCTCGTTTTGAAGATATTCATATACCTCATTTTCTATGTTTCACTGTGTAAATTTCTCCAGTAGGACTGCAGCAACATCCAGAATAATGATGTAACATTGCATAATACCATCATGCTCACATCATCCACAGTTGATTGCATCATTTTCTGATGCAATGCAATACTAATGCCATGCGGCTGCTGAAGTAAGTTGACGTCAGCAGTGTACTATACATGTGTAGGCCTATTATACTAATGCCAGGCGGCTGCTGAAGCTGACGTAAGCAGTGTACTATATAAAGCCCAATCAGATAGGTTCAGCATTTAAAATATTTTAGACGTTGTGCGAGACAGTTCAAGCTACTGTTACATAAAACTTATTATTTTATCCATTTACGTACAATAAAGAACAGTAATGCCTCGAAAGTGTGTTAATACCGCGGACAATTTTTGCTATATTTGTGGGGAAGTGACATTTGCCAACCAGAAGAAAAGTATCAATTCTCAAGTGAAGAAGGCATATCATCTTTACTTCGGATGCAAGGTTGGTGACCAAGACAAGCCTTGGGCTCCGCATATATGCTGTGCTACATGTACAACACAGCTTTCACAGTGGTTGAAATGCAAAAGGTCATCAATGCCGTTTGCAGTCCCAATGGTGTGGAGAGAGCCAAGCAACCACCTAAATGACTGTTACTTCTGCTTGGTTCCTCCTCTTTCCGGCGGAATAACGAAGCGAAAGAAGTCGAGAATAGTCTACCCAAACATTCCGTCTGCATTGAGACCAGTTCCACATGGTGAGGGACTTCCTATTCCAGAACCTGCAGCAGAATATTCTCTTGATTCATCTGACGAAGACAAAGGTGAGTCGACCTGTTCTTCTCCTGGTCCATCAGCATGCAGTGATCCAGATTTTCACTGTGGTGCATCATCAACCCCACACAGAATAACACAGGAAGAACTAAATGACCTGATTCGTGATTTGGACTTATCAAAGAACAAGGCAGAATTGCTAGGATCAAGACTCCAACAATGGAATCTTCTAGAAGAAGATGTCACAATTACTGCATATCGAAAGCGCCACCAGCAATTGGAGCCTTTCTTCAGAAAGGAAAGTAATCTGATATTCTGTTCCGATATTGAGGGCCTCATGAATGCTTTAAAAATCACTCATGACCCACAAGAATGGAGACTATTTGTGGACTCTTCGAAACTGAGTCTCAAGGCTGTGCTTTTGCACAATGGAAACATTCTTCCATCTATTCCAGTAGCGTATGCTGTCCACATGAAAGAGACATACGATAACTTAAGGCAGCTACTGAATTCCATTGAGTATAACAAGTACAGCTGGCACCTCTGTGGTGATTTGAAGGTAGTTGCCCTTTTAATGGGACTGCAGCAAGGATATACAAAATACATGTGTTTCTTATGCGAGTGGGATAGCCGAGCAAGGGAAATGCACTACATGAGGAAGGAATGGACTCAAAGGCAGAATGTAGCCATTGGAGAGAGGAATATCCAACACCCAGCTCTGGTTGAGGCTCAGAAAATCTTGCTACCACCCCTTCACATCAAACTAGGTTTGATGAAGAACTTCGTGAAAGCCATTGACCGGACTTTGCCAGCATTCCGATACCTGCATGAAAAATTCCCTCGACTCAGCGAAGCAAAGATTAAAGAGGGAGTTTTTGTGGGTCCTCAGATTCGAGAGCTTTTCAAAGATGACCGGTTCAACAACTTGCTGGAAGGTGACGCGAAACAAGCATGGAATGCTTTTCGCCTAGTTTCTACAAACTTCCTCGGAAATGTTAGGGCAGAAAACTATAAGGAACTAGTAGAAGACATGTTGATGAAGTATAAGAAACTTGGCTGCAATATGTCTCTAAAGATTCACTTCCTTCATTCCCATTTGGATTTCTTTCCTAGCAACTGTGGTATTGTTAGTGATGAACACGGCGAACGTTTTCATCAAGATATCGCAACAATGGAACAAAGATACCAGGGAAAATGGTCCACTACAATGCTGGCTGACTACTGCTGGACACTCCTCAGAGATGTTCCCGAACAGCTGTACAAGAGACAGGCGAAGAAATCTAAGATGTAGTCAATGACTTGATTTTTTATAGGTAGGCTATTACAGTTGACCTTTTACTATTGGAATGCATTTCGTTATGTAAACATTAATTTCTTGCAGATTACAAAAAAACTAGAGCCAATTTTGCAATTTGACTGTCATATTCGTGTTCAGCACATAAAAATTGATAAGAATTGACTAATTTTATTTCAGTAACATGACTTTTGTAAAAATTTGTTGTCCAGTGTAATTCATGACAAAATGTAATGGCCAACACTTTGTCCTCTAAAAATTTAATCAGCAGGGGTCGAGTTATTTTATGGTACTCGATCGTGACACTTTTTTTTGAATTTGTTTAAGGCTTTGCCAAACATTGCATTGAATCATGTAGCAATTGTGTTTACCAGATGTGGACCACTAAAATCTTTGCCTTGTGGAATTGACAACAGATAGGTGCACCGTTTAGTTTTGGGGTCATGTATGTTGATAGAGTCACTTGTAGCTGGATTTTCATTCAAGAATTGTTGCACTTGTTCGTCATGAACTTCAGCCTTAAAAGTGTTTTGATTGTCAATGATATTTTTGATTTGTGAGGGGTGAATGATTTCCACCAAAGCTACTTCCCAATAGGCTTCGTGATCTAACTGGATGACCTGAGGTAATTTGGCCGTGAAACAACACAAAATATTGTGGGGGAAACTCCTCCATGGAACTGTCACTGGGTAACGTTAAGTAAAATTGATTGTTGTTGTTCATAATTTCGAGTACTGCGGCTGTCCGAAGGGTCACTTTAAGTCAGAGGAGTGTCTCCGTCCAAGGTGTTGTTTTTGTTATGGTGGTGACTGACATTGGTGACAAGGCTTCCGTTGTTCCCGTTCGATGAGTATTTCAGGGAAGGATTGGGAAGAAGGCAACCGATGCAACTGCTCAGTAATATAGTCCACAATTGTTTGTCTCCGTGTTGCAAACTCAAATTGGCAATGACTGCACTGAAGACACAATACACTACACAGATTTTACAGAAAAATACGATTTGCATTTTAGGAACAGGTTCTCCTCACCACACCCACGAGGGTTGCTTTTGTAGATCTTGCAGAGAAGAACTCGGTGAAGGAGTGGTCACTGCAGAGGCAGCGTAACTGAGGTTGTGTGAAAGGGCATGATGATCACTTCTTTTTATAGTTGATGACATGCGAAGCGTCGTTCCAAGAATCAATCCTGGGAAGATATACTTTCCAACGTACTTTGACATCTTTGACACGTCGTTTTCCCACTTTAAGGGTTTTTCGTTCGAGAATGCTTTCGATGTCCTACACGTCGTCTTAGTTTTCGGTAGCACGTTGTAACTCGGGCAAGGAAAATGTTCCTTTTAACATTTCCCCGTTTATGTCTTCTAATGTATAGACGGTAGGGTGACGGCCACGCAAAACTGCGTTTGGTGTTGCCAATGCACACCCAATCTCCTACTGCCAACACTTTACTTTTCTTGGGTACAGCCACAGTCGGGGACATGCCATATACTTGAGAGTGTGTTGATGCGTAAAATATTTCCACATGCGTTCTTTCAAAGTGCGTTGAAAACGTTCCACATGCTGGCTTTGGTTTCGGGAGTCTATGTGTGAAAAAAATGAATGTCACGTTTCTTTAATTCTTTTTGGAAAGCTTGGTTCAGGAATTCGGTGCCTTTGTCGGTTAGCCATCGAAGAGGGAGACGACCACTTTGTTTCAACACCAGTTGGAGGGTTCGCACTAATTCACTGCTCGATTTGAAAGTCAATGGCACGACCTAGGCAAATTGGGAAAAGACGTTGATAACACAAAACACATATTTGTAGCCACGATTGTAGGTGGTCAAATGAGAGACATCGGCTAAATGGGATTGCCATTGATGATCGATGATCTCTACTCCGGTGCGACTTCTGGAACATTTTCGTCAAATGGGTTGTGTAAAGTGTAAATGGCTTGTTCGTATAACCATCGTTGCACTCGAGCTAAACGGAGACTTTAAATCCATGAGTAAATAGGCGTATGGGATTTGTGTGGCATCGTCGTAAGCAACTGTTTGGCTAAGACTTGCATTTGCGATTTATCTCTAAGGCCACGTAATGAGCATTGAAACTGATGGTGCGATGGGCTCTACTTTGTTGAAACAAATTTTGAGTAATGTAAATGACACTGGCATTACGATGATGCCCTTTGCACGTAAACCACAGTTTAATTTTTTCTTCGTATTCTCCTAGCATGTCATCGAAAATGTCCAGATGGGTTTGACTGGGATCAGACATGATCCCATCGTCTTCTCCAGGAGTGCCTTCTCACAAACACGATGGAATCGCCTTGAATTTCTCACAAGAGGATGTACGCCGATTTCCACTCTTTGTAACACCACACGTTTCGTTGAGGTAAACGATCGATCAAATGATGTTTATGTTCGATCAAACGTTTGACGAATTAGGTTTTGCCTGAACCACTAGGCCCATCAATTAAGATGTCAAAGGGATGGCGAAGATACAAGGCCTCTTGATTGGTACGATCTAGGAAGAGGGAACGGAAATAGCAAAGGTAGCCATAGTGCTAGGAATGTCACTTTTGACACGAAGACAGACAAGACAAGAGTTTTTATACCTTTTCAGGACACGATTATTGCAAGTCAAAATAAAACGACACTAAAGACAAAAATGCATAAAAGCCAGATGGTTAAGGACAACGATAATATACACATCAAAACTATCAAAATGAAGTATAAACAAGTCTTGTTTTTGGTAACCAAGGTGTCCTAGGGATAGTGTGTAATGTTCTTACAGTCTCTACATGTGGTGCAGTCACACAGGTGTCCTCCCGGAATGGTCTTTCAGGAATGTTCATGACATCCTGTCCTGAAGGGAGTGGTTGTACTTGGTGACCCGTTCTTCTTGCACTGTCACTAACACAGGTTTAAAAGTGACTTTTTTCCTTGGACGTATAAATTGAAGATCACAACTCTTGAGCATAATGGGCCGCTTCTTTGATCCAAGTCTCAAAACACCAATTTTTCCAGTCACGTACGTATGTCCAAGGAAGGTGTAAGTCACAAGCTTCACAAACATCGTCATACGCATCTTCGGTACCTAAAAGTTGACGAATATTTTTTCCCGTAGAGGTTGAGAAGTATCCAGATGTAAACGAAAAGCTTTTACAAAATGAGTCCCTCGTCGACATTTAAAGGAACCACTTTCACGTTTTATTTGGTGGTAAGTACTCTTCGAAAATAGTCCACAAGGAATCGACTGGTAAACGAAATCGCAGAAAGCAAGTCACTAAGACACACCACACGACGACCCAAATTGAATGGGGACATTTTATGTACTAAGTGTTGGTACTGTCTGAATAGTTTCATTGATTTCCTTCCACGGAATTTGTTGAATCACTAGTGATAAAGTTCGTGGCATGGTAACCTGTTTTTATACCTCTTTTTGTCGGAGACAATAAGTGTACTTTCTGTACAGATATGATTTTACTCCAGCGGCAAATCTAAATGGTTTAGTCAATAACTTGCACATCATAAGACACCGTTCAGGAGTTTCCTCTTCATCTGCGTTTGCGTTGTGAAAAAGAATTTGGTACCTCTTTAACTCTTCCTCTGGAATTCATTGCAGTAAGTTTTCCTTGTAGTAAAAAGAACGAGAAACAACAATCCAGTCCTTTGTGAAATAGGTAGTTGATCAATGTTTGACCACTTGAACACTTTCATCTGAATCAGTCCTTTTATAGCATTCGGGTATCAGTGGTTAAAACACCAGTGACGTAACGGATGCATTTGTTCTTTGCGTTTCACTTGTATTTTGACCAGCTCTGGGTAAATGTGTTCTCTCAACTCTACAGGCAAACAACGAACGTTCTCTTGTAAATTATCCATGATCATGTCAGTCAGTATTATTTTATTTAAAATCTTGTCCCAGAGCGAAGTAATGAACATAGTGGGTAATTTCTGACCACTTCCATTCAGGGTAAAATTCAAGAATGTCAATAAAATCTTCTGATCTAAACGGTCTAAAGTGGAATAATAGGATGAACGCACACTTGATCCAGAGAAATGTGATCCGTTTGTTGACTTCTTTCACTTTCCTCTTGTGAATTTCTCGACACAAAAGTTGTACAGTCACCCATTACGATTTTGCTCATGCAAGTATCTGCCAAACTTCCTTATAGATCTTCTATTGCAGTTCGTTTGGTAATACCTAAATATTAGTTTTTAAATGGGGTTTTAATGCTGGTCTCGGTGGTGTCCAACGTTTGACTCCAAGCCAATCTGGTTTCTAAAACGACATGGTATGTCGCTTCAACAACTCGGTCCCACTAAAGGAAGGTAGTGACAAATCGGAGACCATGGAGCATATTCCAAGTAAACTGAATCTTTCTGTCCCCACTGGTGAAGTGACACACGGCAACAGAAGCATTTGACTTTTTATCCCCTTCGCCCAAGTAGAAAAACTCGGCTCTGGCTAATTCTTCGGAGATAGGTCTGTACAGATATGTAGGCCATTTTCTTTGGAAGTCGCAGTCTTCAGGCAAACGCATCAGAAAACGAATATTCGTCTTTCAAAGGTTCGTTTCGATGAGGGCAGGGTGAAATCGATAGGAGTTTGCTCAGTTTTGGATGGCATGCGTCGGGTCGTAAACGCATGGTATCGCATGAAGGTTGACATTGACAACGAAAACCAGTAAAGAGTCAATGGTTTTCATTGTCAAGAGTGGCAACGCTTTCGCATCCGACAGGTTTGACACGCACAACATCACTTTCCATGGTAGGTGTAGTGGTAGTAGTAGTGCATGACTGAGGTCACAGCGTACGGAATCGCTCTCATCGCAAGGCACAGCATCGCACTCCACTTGAGAATCACCGAACTTGAATGATGTCTGTTGAAAAGAATTCCTCTTTCTCGCTAGGTCTTGGTAGTTACAATGAACTATCAGTCTTGGACGTTGTCCCTTTTTATATGCTGACCAATATCGACTTGACCGTTCGGTAAAGTGAAGTGGTTGGGAAGCCGCACTCTCATCTGGTACACGATTTGATACACCTTTTTCAAGTGTTGACTGACGATTTACTGAGTGGGTAAACGTACAATCTTATGCGGTTCGTAGGTGGTCTCTCTAAAATTTCCATCCTCTCCAGCCTGCAAGGCTTCTTTCAATACGCCCAAGTTCACCATTTGACTGTTTCGATAATCGAGAGTCAATCCTTTCCTTTTACACTCCGTGTGCACTTCTCCTTGTTTGTACTGGTATTCGCAGCCGTAATGTTTAGGACCACCACTAGCAAAATTTAGAACCTTCTCGTCGGGATGTTCGTCTGTCCAGGCTCCTAAACGGTCTCCTTTAATGTCACGGTGTCGTTCACCCGGACGATCAATGTCGATGCAACTGTCCGTGTCAAAGTACAGGACGCGATCACCTAACAGTTCCAAAGCTTCGTACAATTTTAAGAGAGCATAGGCTGTCACGTAAGCAGCAATGATGACATTTCCAAATTCGTCGGCTTATACAAAGTCCAGTTTTTCTTCGCATTTGTCTAAGATCGAATCATCACGAACGAAGTCCACGTGTTTCATGTATTTGGTTTTGTCGTGAATCATCTGGAAGTACCGGGAAGGTTCTGTCAATACTCCGTCTTAGGTAAAAACGGTCATTGTGTCGTTTTGCCCCACAAGTAATTTAACATCACTACCAGTATTTCTCTATGAATTTCTTTTGGTCTTCGGGAGTGTGGCATGAGGAAGGATAGCCACTGGCTTCTTGATTCAGTTTCAAAAAGGCATCCACGTAGTCTGCGAAAATATCTTTCTGAGTCTCGTCGCCCTTGTGGTTCTGTTCTGTCTTGGGAAAGTGGTAAATTTCGTACACTTCTAACAGCTGGTATCCCATGTCCAGAATTTTGAACAATTCTACGTTGACCCACGTTCCCGTCAAGGCGCGTTCTTCTGGAGTGTGCCGACAAGGCTGGTCTTATTTGCACGTTTCAGCACAAGTACGGCACGAAGGAAACATCAGTCTTCCATGGCAATGCTGAGGTAAAACGGGATTGTACAAGAGAGTGGGAGGCAAGACTTTGATTTCTTCTCCTTTCTCTTCGTCAGCGTGGTACAGCAAACAGTTGGCATTCGTCCGTCCTCCGTACAAACTATCCCCCAGGTTCAGTGGGTCCACCAGCGAGTAAGTTTCCACGATGCGTTCAAACTCGGGATCGGTTTTCAAACGGTAATCGTAGTCGTGTTCCCACATTTCCATCACTTGTAATTCTTGCTGTTCTAACTTCAAACGTTTCTGACAAGTGGCCTGGTACAAGTCTTCCAAGGTCAATTGTAAAAACTGATTTTAGTACCACGTTGAGGGTAAGACAGAGGACATCCGTGAAATAAGCAACCGTTCTCGACATTTTCCACAGCAACGTCGTAAAATGTCCACGTCTGAACGACAATACTTTAACATTACTTCCTGAAAGTCGAAGGGGTCTGATGCGTGAGCCTGGTACCAAGCGTAGAAAGCTTCTCGTTGTTCGGTGCGCATGTCGTCGGGGTCGTAGTAATGAGCCTCATGCAAATGGGGTAGAACGGCGTGTTGATTGGCTTCAGTATTGAAAAAGTGCGTAAAAATAGAATTTGGTCATTTTAGTCATCCCAAAAGTTTTAGGCATTCGGCTCAATGGCATGGCCAAGTAACTCATCAAATCTTTAAATTATGCTTGTCCCACTTGCATGGAAATGATTTTGGCTCCGTTCAAAGTCACTTTAGGACGTTCGGTACTTTGTTCCGTATGTTATCTCAAAAGAAACTGTCGATCGTAGCCCGAGACATTGTGAGCCATCATTGTGAGCCATCACCGTGGCATGGCGACGACAATCTCCGTAACGATCGATATCCTCTTGGCTCCACGTCTCGTCGATGTGGTCTAAGATCCATTGGGCGAAATTACTGCGGTGAGGGCAATGATTAAAGATAGGCTCTTGGACGCACTTCTCGTACGCTCGAAGAGCCACGCAAAACTTAGGAATGTGAATGCCAGTCTCTTGCATGCATTCGAAAACAAAAAAAAAATGAAACTGCCTTTCTCCTAGTCATCGTCTTCCTCTTGATGTTTGGAATGGTATGTTTGAATGTAGCATCGGTGTTTCCACGATTTGGTGACAAATGTGACATCGTTTCTTTCCTTAACATACGTGTGCCTTGACGTTATTGGTACGTATACCTTGTCCACACGTAGGCCACAATCTCAGGAGGATTTGACAAGCACTTTTCTTCTGTGAACCTTGCGTCTTCAGATGTTGTTGGTAACAGGCAGGGCTGACACAAGTGCGCTGACAAGCAGGGCAATGCATTCGTTCTTGTCCTTCGTCCAGACAGGGTTAAGAGGCCAAACATCCTGAGCATTTCGATTCCCAATGCTTGTGTTGCTCTCGGTTGTTATAAACATGGTCACATTTCTCACAGTAATGCCGTATCCAAGGAATTCAATTATACTTGTGATATGTTCATCGTGAAAATTGACGTGAATGAATTTTCCGTCTTTGAAATCTTAGCCTCAAAACAATAGAGGTAAGCGCACTTCTTGAGGGTGCATTTTCAAGGTATAGCTTGGAGCCAGGACGTCTTGCAATTTTTGCATTTCAAGAATACCACAGGATGTGTCTTTGGACAGTCACGTTTGCTGTTACAGGAGTGCTGCTTCTCTTCGTAGTTGGGCACGATTAAATTTTTAAATAGTTTGCCAAGCTCGTTTCCATTCTGCCGTGTCGTTCTTGCCGGCATACCTTCGTCCCACCACGATGGCACAGTCTAAACACATCTGGTCTTTAGAGATGTTATTTTGGACAAGGCTACACTTGATGCTACGAAGGTCGTCCACCAATAACACCTTTTCTGCGTTGTCCGGTCCCTTTGAGAGTGATACATTGGTCATAAACAGTGTCGCTTTTCCATCTGTGATGTGAAACTTGTCGTTTTATTGTTGAACTTGTTGATGACATTGAATTGAGTCAATTTTGCTGGGCTGCTAAACTCGATCTAAACGGGGGTTTTCAGACTGACGTGATGAATGGAAAGTCTCAAGCGATCGTCTTCTTTGGCTCTACATTGTCGTTTCAGTGTCGTTAGCGAAAAATCCCACACCTCGGTGATGAAGCCCTCTGCTTTCTCCATTGGTACACTGGACTTGTAATCTTTAAACTTCACTGTGTAAGTGTAAGATGTCGTTCTAAATTTTCTAGAGGAGCACTTTCCGTCTCTCGAATGTGGTAGCAGTTATGTGAAGTTAATGGTGGTGAACTTTGGCTGAGTGAAGACCCTCTGGGTCTTGATTCTGACTCACTCATGTCATCTTCAAAATCACTTGCATGAATTTGTGGCAAGACTTCAGCTAATGTGCGAGGCGATAAGTCACGTTTCTGCATCTTACTTTCTTCTCCTTTCTCCGTGACATGATGCGATCGTTTCATCTTGACTGCGAAAAGTCAAATGACTACATTTTAAACGCTTTGGATCACTTTATATCCTTTTCAGACCAGCGTATTTATAAAACGTGTGTGTCTTCCCTTCCAATATTCATTTCATTCTCAAACAGCTCAGAACGACGGAACAACCCACACAGATCGAACTTCTGATCAGAGCTTTGCGAGGTGTCATAAGAAAATTTTCTTCAGACAAGCCGACGGACTACTCCTTGTCCTTTCGAGATAAAAGTCAAGATACGTGTTATATCTGTAAGAAAAAAGAACATTGGTCTTCAGAGTGTCCAGATTGGCAACAAATTTTAAAAAAAGGGGTCAGAAGAGACAAAAGTCAAGAAAAGCGTTATCATTGTCAAGAAAAAGGAGATTGGTCTTCAGAGTGTCCAGATTGTCAAAAACATAAAACTGGTGTCAGAAGAGACAAAATTCAAGATACCTGTTATCATTATCAAGAAAAAGGACATTGGCCTTCAGAATGCCCTAAGAAACAACATGACCAAGAGGAAGAGAGGGATTCAGAACAGGAAGACGTAGAGGTATCTTCCCCAATGGTAGAACCCAAACACGTGTAGAAAGAGAAAAAAGAGAAGAAAAGAATACGAGGAGAAAGTGGGGATGAAGAGGAGGAAAAAACTGTGAAACTGAATATATTCAAATAACAGAGAGAATGAACAAAGACACAAAGAATTCTAAGAACTTTTTAAAGTCTTGTGTTGTTTTGTAAATTGGATTGTAAAATTGTACCAGAATAGACGAGGCATAAAATGTAAGTGTCTCTTGGTTTTGTTGTTTTAGAATATGGACCTACACTCACGCATTCACTCACTCACTCACACACGTACATTATGGGTTAAAAAAGGGCGTTTGAGTTTTAATTGATTTTGGCAATTGAAATACTATCTCTTTTCGAGAGAAGTGGATGGCCCTGAAATTGACCGTTGGGTATTTATTTGTTTTAAAAACCAAACTCAGGAACGTGACGTAATCATCTTTAACTGCCTTAAGCCTTTGCCACGGCCAAGGCCTACTTCTGGGCTGGCTCCTGTCAATGATGATTCGGTATAAATCTCTAGGGGTGGTATCGCCGGCGTAGTAACAGGGCTGGGTTGTTTGTCTCCAGAAGGTCGTTTCCTCTTTGGTCGTAAAAAAGGAGTCTGATACATTTGTAACTCTGCTAAAATGTCTTAAAGTACAGTCACTGTTCGGCTTTCACTATTTTCCTTCTCTTTTGGCCTTGTTTCTTCTCTTCTCCTTCTTCGTGTCGTTTCCGGCTTGTCTCTTCTTCTTCTTGCTGTTGCTGTTAAAGGAGAAAAGCTTGTTCTGCTTCTTTTTGCTGTTGAAATTTTTTTCCAATTCTTCTTTCTATCTCTGTTTAAAATCATCGAAGTGTGGTAAAGAAGAAGGTGGCGAAGGTACTGGTACCGGAACAAATTCTTGCGAAGAAAGAAAATCCACTAAATCCCAATTAAAATTGACCTCTTCTGGAAGTAAGCCTGTGTTACTTTGGTAGCCGCTGATATTCCATCGCTTCTCGTCTCCACGGCCGGTGCACCCCAATTCATTGTCTTCTTAGTTTCCGTCATGTTTGAAAACTGTGTCGCATGGATTGACTGAGCACAGACTCTAGCGCATCTATATAGGAAATGTGACGACACAGTCCGCTCTCTTCAGATTGGAAGACTGCCTCCGTGTTGTGACTGAATTTTGTAACGCATGCTTTAATTGGTGAATAAACTCAATCCGTTTCGATCCGCCCATCCACTAATAATAGCCCCGTTCAGTTTATGCCCTTGAACTGTTCTCGTCAAAAGATGTGAACGAAGTGCACGTTATTATATTAGACGTAGAAAACGCCTCCCAAAGGGAAAAGTTGAATTTTCCCGCTTTTTCATCTTTTATCTTCCGTCTTGAACTGCAGTGACTATCTGTGAAGATAGTAGAGGAAACGAAGTACCTGTAATTGTTGGATAAATAATATCAATGATAAGTCTTACAAATTCAGAAGTAGAGTGTTCAGTTTTAGAAGTAGTAATTTGGAAACAAAATCTAAAAATGGCACTAGAGCCCACCAAATTTATCAGAGGAGAAGACCTCCTTAGAGAATTGTTTAGGACTGAAGAAGAGGAAATAGAACAAGGCAAACTATTTGAAGCCTATAGAGACCAGTGGCATCAAGCAATTGATCTCTCAGAAATTCAGCAATGGAAAGACCCAGTTACGTGGCAATTTTAGCGGCACGCTGCTAGAGGAATTAATTCCACAAATCTAGAAACATTTTATAACATAGGGAGGGGAATCTACATCCTCTACCCAAAAAAGAAAGAACTTCTATTAAAAAAGGAAACATTATGATAGGAGACAAGGTGGCAAAGGTATCATCACCCCCACTAATCACAAGATTTGTGGAGAAGAAAATTACGAAGACATTTGTCTCCAAATACCCTAAGGAGATCCCCTTGGAAGTATTCCAAGAAGATGTTCATAAAAGAACAGGAATAAAACCCATAGGGATAAGAAGAGACTCATCTAAAACCTTCCCAGGACAATACAATGGCAAGATAGTGGTTAAGGTAGAAGCTAAAGATACTCCCAAAATATTGTATGAAAATCCAATACCACAAGAAATAGATACTCAGGACTTGACACAAACAACATCAGTAATAACAATAATACCATCAACACAAGAAACAACACTGCCACACACTGCTGGAGAAACAATGACGATAACATCACCACATGAACAGCCTCAAAAAGAAAAGGGGATAGAAACAGTACAGAATAAAGAAGAAACACAACAAATCACAACAACACAACTTAACGAACAGACACAAAATGAAAGAGAGCAGACGTCTGAAAGTGAGGGAATAAAACACCCCAAAACAACAGCAACAACAAAAAAGCTAAGAAGAAAGGTAACAAACAAAGGAAAAATAGCATCACCAAAAAAGAAACCCAAAAAACAAAAGAGCAAAATGAATCACCTGGAACTAAAAATATTACAGAAATGCTAAAAGAGATCACACAAATCCCACAACTAATTCCTAGTCTGCAACAAGAAACAACCAAAAAATCCACATTACAAAGCAGCACGAACATAGTACCATAGGACACCCACTCTGCTACACCAATCCGACCAATCCAAACAATCAACAAAAATGTCTCAGATAAAATGGCCAAACCAAATGATGGAAAAAAATCAAAGCCCAAAACAGACAGCAAAACAAGGTGGAAAAAATAACAGCACTCACCAAAATGAATCCACATAGGAGAAGACACAATAGTTTTTTACCATACAGATAGACAGTACAAATACAAAATATTAAAATTAAAAACATGTAAACTCACACAAATACTAAAATGGATAAACAAAAAAAAAATTAAAAATCATATCAATTATTGTAAATGGTCTTAATTTTGACAAATCAAAATCTTTAATTCAAATAATTAAATCTTATGATATCATTTGTATACGGGAAATACATACCATAAAACAAAATATAATACAACACAGAAGAACAACTCAATGCAATATGTATTATAGACAAAGATCCAAATAACCTGTTTTCAGGAGTTGGAATGATTATTAATAGCAAAACACTACAAAACAATTGGAAATTAATGCAAGTACCAACTGAATGCAAAGGTAATGTCATACATATATACACAAATAAAACAAATAGTATTAATGCTTATGTCCCACGATATACAAAAATAAAAGAGCATTTCTTTACAGATTGTCTAATTATATGCATGCATTTAATCTATATAACTTAATACTAATTGGATATTTTAACATAATAACCAGTGACCTTCATCAAAAACAATGTATCGCCAGATGGGAAATACACTTTAAACTATTAGTGAAAGGTATTATACAAAATCACAATTTAATAGACACTTATAGATTTTTGCACCCAACCAAAGTAGAATACATGCATATGACAGAATTTACAGCTTCAAGAATAGACCACTCATATGAAACAAAAAATCTACAAAATTGTATTATAAATAGTAAAATATTTGAAGAAAAAATAACTGATCATAGAGCCATACCGCTTGAAATTAAACTATTGTCCTCAACCAAATGGGGAAAGAATCAATGGAAACTAAACAACTCAATAGTAATTTCACCAGAATATCAAGAAGAAATCAATAACTTTTCTAACAATTTAAAATCATATAATATTTATGAACTGTGGGAACAGATCAAACAAGAATACAAAAGAATTAAGTTAAAAGATAATGATCATGAAATAGAAGGAAAGGAAGCAATTTTAGATTATATAAGAGACTTTTATACTAAACTTTATGCGTCACAAAATAACCTTGAAGAAACAATAATAAATTATACTAAATATTTACAATTCCCAAAATTTACGTGAAATTAATAAAAATGAATGTGATGACATAATTTCAGAGAATAAAATAAAAAAAGCACTTGATGAACTCAACAAAGATAAATCTCCAGGTCTTGATGGCTAACAGCTGAATTTTATAAGAAATTAAAAGATTCAATAACACCACTACTAAAACCATAATATACTAACATAATTAAGAAAAAGAAATCACACAAAGTATGAAAACTGGGATAATAACCGTAACATATAAAAATAAGGGTGAATTAACAGAGTTGAAAAACTAGCGCCCAATATCCTTACTAAACCTTGATTACAAAATTTTAAGTAAAATATTAGCAAATAGATTAAAAGCACCTCTTGAAGAACGTGTTAATACAAATCAAAAATGTGCAGAAAAAGGTAGGAATATTCAAAATAATATTTTGTATATTAAAACCATAATAGAACATGGAGTCGAATGATCTGTCATGTGCATTAATACTCTTTGATCAAGAGAAAGCATTTGACAGGATAGAAATCAATTTTATAATATACATATTTCAAAAATATGGATTTGGACCAATTTTCTTACAGGGGGTTCAAACACTATATTTTGAATCTATTGTACAAACAGATAGTGCTGGAACAAAGCCCTTCCCAATAAGCAGATCAGTAAGACAGGGCTGTCACCTGTTTATTTTGTTATATATACTTGGTATTGAAGTACTTCAATACAAAAATATGAAAATTTAAATGTAATAAACATACCTAATATAAAAAGAATGCAAAACATTTCAGCACTCAGATGATTGCACTAATTTTATTACAACACATCAGTCCTATTAATATTTAATAAAACAACACGACGTCTTTGGACTCGTTTCGGGATCTAAAATAAATCATGAAAAAACAGAAATTTTACTCATAGGAAAATGGAAAAATAATCATTTAGGTATTCCATCAGAAAACGTTAGACAACAAGTAAAATGTGGGAAGATGTATAGACAAATTTTGAAAACATTAAAGGACTAAGGAACAAAGCTAAAATACTCTAATACATACATGATGCAAGGTGGACTGGAGAAAAAGCCTTTCTAAGAAAAATATTCAGTAACAACCCTCCATGTCCAATATGCAAAACACAATTTGATAATAAAAGACATATTGTATTATTTTATAAAATACTAGAAGTACAAAGTGAGAATGTAAAACAAAAAATAATAAATAAAATAGGTTATTTTGAAGACTCCATCTTACTATGCACACATTTAATCAATGATAAGGAATTATATAAAGAAGTGATAAACTTTATACAATTAGCGACTGAAACCAGGAAAAGAAAAACATGGTTTACAGAAATTGAATAATAGGTAATACAAAAACCGCAACATAGGAAAGCCATTGACAGATGAGCTATCTAAAATGAACCAGTAACTGAATACCCACAACTAGAATATGGAACCAATATATGAAGTTTCATAACCATACTCATGGGAAAGCTCATGCAATCTAAAAAGAACCTATGAGGAAACACCTTTGCCACCTTAACTTTAAATAACACATTGTATTACAATCAACCCATATAATGAAGAGGCAGTGGTCCTGGAGCAGTTAAGCCACATGAAAGTGGCACTCAGAAGAGACACTACAGAAGGACCGTTGCTAATGTACTCTATTCCAAATCTAATTTACCCAAAATGGAAATGATCACAAAGAAGAAACAGAAGCAGGGCTCTTTAGGTGATTAAGCCATTAATAAGATGTGCCCTTTAAAAAGAGATATTAGGAAGAGCCTTGTAACTGTATTTTAGTACTTATTTGAAGGATACAACAAATACAACACAAAATCTGGAACACAATAGAAGAAAACTTTTCCTGAAATCTTCTTAATAATAAGAACAAGAAAAAGGCACGTGACTTAATAGACATGTTTTCCATCATGTATAATGTTTAATGGGATAATTTAAACTCTATCATATGATGAACAAAACTTAGACTAACCCTGACTAAATTTGTATCCTTATTCTTCTTGGAGACAAACAAACTTATAACACCTTATGGGTGGACAGGGATGCACAAAGCACAAAACATCATTAGAAAACCAGGGTGTCACTTCTAAGTCTTAACCAATTAAATGTGTTGGGATGAGACTAAGAGGTGTCAACACAGTAGAATCGGCAACTCTCGTATCGACAATGATGTTCCGTACGGACTTACCCATGTACGTGAGATCATCTCGTACAATTATCCGGATTACGGATACGAGCGTTTGGAAAAGAAGAATTTAAGTAGAGAGACAAGGCTGTTTGAAGCGGGTTCTCATCTACGGACCAGCAGTCAGAAGAAGTTTGAGGAAGAGAAGAAGCCCTATGTGATGCCCTCTATGTTAACGGAATGATGATAACAAAAAACCAAAGGCCCTTTTCAGGGCAACTCATATGCCTCGAAAAGATTTGTTTTCCTGCCTAAATTTTCTTTAAGTTAGTTGTGTAGTTGTTTGTCTGTTATCTATTGTCTGTTGTCTGTGTTAACTCTGCCTCTGTCCCGCCAGTTCCGTTCCCGCCAAGCGTTCTAGACTTTTTGCCCCCGCTGTTTGGTCAATTGAGGTCAGCTCCTTGCAACATTGTTTCTAATCGTTAGTACCGTGACGTCACCTTACCTGTTCCATTCCTCATGTCCTTACACAGTCTCAATACTTTTGTCCGTATATCGTCCCAGTGTGTTTTGTCCGTATATCGTCCCGGGGGGGGGGGGGGCTGTAATGTATTTTCCCATTGTCCGTATATCTTCCCCCTTCACTACTAACAGACCACAATTTTAAAACTTTTTCATAACAACCTAGGCCACAGTTATTGTACTTCAGAAGAGAAAAAACCCAGGTCTATTTCTTTTTAGAGATATTAATTTTTAAAACAAAATAAGTAAGCACAATCTTCCACCTTTAGTACTGCTGCCGTTAGACCTGATTCCACCACCAGGCCGATTAGACACTCTTGTTACAAAATTTGTTATGGACAAGGCAAGAGTTTTTCCACTCACATATATTTCTGTAAAGATAGTAGCATGGAACTTTATTATTATTTAAACAGTTGTTTTAATCTTTCACTTGATGGTATATTTTTCTAACCTTTAGATTCATATTATCAATATTTTCTCTAAAGCATATTCTTATGCTAAGTCTGTTAAATGTCCATTTTTTGCACTTTTACCTTCAGTACTTTATAATACTTCTTTTTCTTAAAAGAAGGGGGAATAAACGAGCAATTAACTATTTCACTTTGAATAACAGTTGAAATGAAACACAAAGAAACAAGCACAGAGATTTCGTATGTCACAATGCCCGTGAAGTATCTATCAACGCACCATTTAGTAATGACTGAGAAGAGAAACTCGTAAAATGTCGGACTGCTGGGTGGGTTAATGAATCGTTTACACATCACCCGCGATAGACATTTTTAGTAAAGTAAACCTTTCCAGCTTTATCACATCTGAAAGCAACATTGCCAAAAATCTGTTAAAAGAACAATTCATTTTCTTTCCTTGTTCTAAAATATTCAGCAAGTACACAAGCTTATTACATAATCAATCTTGGTTGTATTTGCTGGCTGTGTTATTTCTTTTCATTGTTTTATAGCGGAATCAAATGACAGGCTCCTTCGCCTTTTCCAAGGCGGTTGATTTTTATAAATTAAAGATATAATAAATCCTGATCTGTTTTAGAGTGTTTAAAAATACAATTTCCAGCATAAACAAATATTTAAGACAAGAGAAGTTTTAAGATGAATCTCAAATGAAAAGGGTACAAGTGCCTAATTTGATATCCTTATCAAGGAGGAGCAGTGAACATTTAGGGCACAGGTAAATGTGAAGGATGGAACCATTCTGCCGAATCCCAAATGTTTGAGTTTGACTGGATATACTATATCATATATATATGAGTTTCGTTGTTCTACTTTTAAATACATGTGCTTAAGTGTAATAAAGCTTAAACCCATTCCATAACAACTTACTTCTGCTACCCAACACCTCATAGCCACCATGCACGCTGGGGGCCAGAAGGACAGGGGTAGGGGTTTATATCCCACACTGAAGTAATTTTAAGATATTACCTTGTAAACATTTGGAACCAGCCAGAATACAATTTTGCAGTAGATATTAGGGGTTTTTTTTCCAAAAAAATATAAATTGTTCTTCAAGAAATTATTTATTCGTGGTGTAATATGAAAGCAGAATCATTAGTATTACTGTTGTGTCCAGTGTTTTTTTTTTTGGGGGGGGCTGGAATTTAATTATTCAAATTATTTAATGCAAGGTATTCTTCTCTGGAAATGCAAAGTGCTCAAAAACACAATCTTAGAAATAGAGATCGGGATTTTACAGTGAAATTTAAATCAAAATATACTCTTTGATTTTATTATTATGGTTCAATAAAAGACTATTTACAAAACTACTGCACAAACCACCACATATACATAAACATATCCAACAATGGATTTAGTTCAGAAAACCTCTAACGTTTGCTCATAGCTTTAATCATTAGGACATGTGCTCGGAATTCTAGGATTCTTTGGAATTTTTTTCATAATACAGTAAGTTCTTTGCAAATTTTACCCTTTGTATTCTCAGCAAGCAAATTATTTTATGAATTTTACAATGCGTGATGGTTCTCTCTCTTTTCCATGACTTTTTATTTTAGGGCCATTGAGTCATAATAACATGATCGCTTATAAGTATACTCAGTCTGAAAACAACTAAGATTCTGATCTGACGTAGCATAATGAGCCTGCAGATCGGGATTTTTGTTATTTATTCTTCTGAATACTCCAATCGAATTGTAAATCTGGCTCGGTGTAGTTTATAGCTGGACTCGACTTGTAAGCTAGTATGTATGTATGCATGTATGTATGTATGTATGTATGTATGTATGTATGTATGTATGCATGTATGTATGTGTGTATGTATGTGTGTGTGTGTATGTATGTATGTATGTATGTGTGTGTGTGTGTGTGTGTGTGTGTGTGTGTGTGTGTATGTATGTATGTATGTATGTATGTATGTATGTATGCATGCAGATATGAATGCATGTATGTATGTATGTATGTATGTGTGTGTATATTTGTGTGTGTGCGTGCGTGCGTGTGTGTGTGTGTATTTCTGTGTGTGTGTGTGTGTGCGTGCGTGTGTGTGTTTATCATTTTTGATAAATGACTGGGTTATTCAATTGGGACCCGAAGGTCTGTCGTATGTATTAGTATAGAAATAGGAGCTGTAAGTGTATGGACAGAATGAGGATTTGTAAAGTAATTACATCCAATTCCTAGTATTAGTCCAGGGTGGGGGTTTCTTTTACCTCATTTCCGGGTTTATAAAAAAATTGCTTTTAATCAAAATGATGCCCATGTAGCAAACTTGAACCATGAAAAAAGACAAAGTATTGATACAAACGTTTGTTGTCTATAAGGATTGAATAAAATTTGAAATAAAGTTTGAAGACAGATAGCCTGATCTGAAATTAAACTGGAGAAAAATGTCAACTAATGTGGTGTCATGTAATGTCAACGGATGTGGTGTCATGTAATGTCAACTGATGTGGTGTCATGTATATAGTGACAGCATTACAAAAACAGTAGCTAATATTAATAACCCAATCAAAATGCTATTTTTGACAACACTTCAAGTAGGATAATGGGTCTTGTAATGTACTGTAGCATAGCGGTTTCTAAAAGGACACTCCACCAAGAACAAACTATTTTAATACTGATTGCGAATTTGAGAAAATTACTCATACATAAATCAAACTTATGCATCTCTCTGGTGAGAGATTGGACTGAACATTCAAAAGTACAAAGATATGTGAATAAAACAATTTATTATGTCATTATTAAAAATCCAAGCACCAGCCATTCCAATTGTGTATCAGGTCTATTATTAAAGGAAAATAACATTACAAATTTATGAAACATCTAATATTCAGATAAAACATCAGTTGGAGAAACTGTACAAACTCAGCTTAAACTTTACAATGGGTTTATCAGATCAGATAAATCAAAACTAACATCATAATTGACAAAATTATCTATATTGTTTGTCTTATTTCCTTGCAATTACATTTCCGTTTATAATACTGTAATTATGTAATCGTAAACCTGATGTTTATGATAATAGACCTCCACGACAAATACACCCACACCGATGAAAAATTTGGGAAAGTTGTAAATCCGCCACACTTTTGATTTTTTCACCTGAGCTCATCAAGTTAGACACAACTTACTGACAGTTTATAGTACATACAAGACCGTCCGTATTCTTACTAACTACACTAATTATACTATTATATAAACATGTAGTTTGACACCAGCCGCTACCAATCGTCAACCCAAAGACTCAGTAAACAAAGCTCCCTCTTAATAATGATGACATGTTTCCGAATATGCGAATGTAAATATAGACATATGGGGGGGGGGGGGAAAACCAATGATATCCAAGTAAATAAATGCGTTAACAGTAATTCATTAGCGTCATGTTCCTGCAAGAACTATTAATGCTAGAATTATAACGAAATACAAAAAGGAAATAATAGTTTAGTGTCCAGTACTTGGGTAATGCTCATTATAATACTGGAAATTTAGGTGTGAAATGCTCTCCAGCAATTGACAAAATGGGCAGAAGTTAATGTCGAAATTGATATACGCTTAAATATATGGTGCATAATTGTTGCACATTCTTTTGATATTTGTGATTTTTGTGTGATTTTGGGGGAATTTTGAGCAAGAACAGTGTCGCTTTTCAATTAGTGATGTGAAACTTGTCGTTGGAATGTTGCTCGTGTTGAATCTTCTCGGTGACTTTGGAAAGTGTCAATTTTCTCGGGCAGCTAAACTCGATCCAAACAGGGGACTTCAAACTGTCGTGATGAATGGAAAGTCTCAGGCGATCGTCTTCTTTGGCTTTAAATTATCGTTTCAGTATGGTTATCAAATAATTCAACACATCGGTGATGAACTCTTTGCTTTCTCCAACTGTACTTCGGACACGAAATCTTTAAACTTCACCGTGTACGTATAAACCGTAGTTCTAAATTTTCTAGAGGAGCGCTTTTCCGTCTCTAGAATTTGGTAGTACTTTTCCAGGTTTTTCTAGTGGTGAGTTTTGGTTGGGCGTATACTCTCTGGGTTTGGATTCTGGCTCATACATGGTATCTTCAAAAATGCAGGCATGCATTTGAGCCAAGACTTTCGCTTCTAAGTGAGGCAATAAATCACGTTTCTCTTACTTTCCTCTTCTTTCTCCACGAAATGATGCGGACGTTTTATCTTGGCCGCAGAAAGTCAAATGACTACAATTTAAATGCAATGAGACCCTATATACATGTCAGACTAGTGTCTACCATATATAAAGAGTCAGTGTCATTCCTCCTAGTATTCATTTCACTTTCAAACCGACCAGAATGATGGATGAACCAACACCGATCGATCTTCTGATCAGAGCTTTGCGAGGTGTCATGCGAAAGTTTTCTTCAGACAAGCCGACGGACTAGTCCCCCTCTGTTTGAGATAAAAGTCAAGGTACTTGCTATATCTGTAAGAAGAAAGGGCATTGTGGTACGGAGTTCTCTAGACCGGCAAATAAGCAAAGCAGGCGCCAGAAGACGAAAAAGTCGAAGTACTTGTTATCATTGTCAAGAGAAAGGACATTGGTGTTCAGTCTATCCTACAAAAGACGAGGAACAAGAGAAAGAGAGGGGTTCCGAACAGGAAGAAAAGAAGAGGTACGCTCCGAAAAGGAAGAACCCCGACACGTCCAGAAAGATAAAAAGAGAAGAAACGAAAACGAGAAGAAAGTAAGGAAGAAGAGGAGGAACAACCTGTGACTGTGAAAAAATGTAATATACACAGAGAGAGAGAGTGAATAATGACAAATAAGAAGTCTACGAACTTTTTAAAGTATTGTGTTGTGAATTGGACTGTAAAATTTGTACCAGAACAGACCAGACAAAAACGTAAGTGTCCTTTGGTCTTGAATGTTTAGAATACGGACCTACACTCAAGCACTCACTCACACACATACAGCATGGGCACAAAAGGGAGTTTTAATTGATTTTGGCAAAATGAATGCTATCTATTTTCGAGAGAGGTGGGTGGCCCTGAAAAGGACCGTTGGGTGATTGTTATTTTGAAGAAGAAAACAAATCAGGATCGGGACGTAATCAGCTTTAACTGCCTTAAGCCTTCGTCACTTCCAATGCCTACTTCTGGACTTGCTCCTGTCGATGATTTGACTGAAATAACTAGGGTGTGTATCGCAGGCGTAGTAACAGGGTTGGGTTGTTTGGTTCGGGAAGGTAGTTTTTCTTGGGTCGCATTAAATAAGTCTGATACATTTGTTTCAGACTTCTTAACTCTGCCAAAATGTGTAAGAGTACCGTTACTGTTTGACTTTCACTGCCCTCCTTCTCTCACAGACTTTGTTGTTTTTTTTCCCTCTTTGCTTCTTCCTCATTTCCTTTTTTTCTTCTTGCTCTTGTTGTTGTTGAAGGAGAAAAGCTTGTTCTGCTTCCTTCTGCTGCTATAAAAATTTATCCAATTCTTCGTTCTGTCTCTGTTTAAAATCCTCGACATGTAGTAAAGAAGGAGAAGTTGGCGAAGGTGCTGATAGCGGAACAAATTCTTGTGAAGAGAGAAAATCCACATAATCCCAATTAAAATATGTCTCTTCTGGAAGTAGGACTGTGTATATTTTGGTAGCCGCTGCTATGCCATCGCTTCTCGTCTCCAAAGCCGGTGCACCCCAATTCATCGTCTTCTTAGTTTCCGTCATGTTTTAAACACTGTTGCATTGATTCGCTGCGCACAGACCCTAGCGCATCTATATAGGGAATGTGACGTCACAGTCAGCTCTCTTTGGATTGAAAGACAGCCTCCATGATGTGACTGAATTTTGTAACGCATGTTAGGATTGGTGAAAAAAATCAATCCGTTTTGATTCGCTCTTTCACTATATATAGTCTACTAGTCAATTTTGTAGTTAATGTATGATAGATTGATGTTCATGAATCTATGTATGTATATTGAATGTATTTTATATGTTTATGTCTCTATCGCTCCTGCATTTGTCTCTCACTAGAGTAGCGCGTAATTATGCTCTTGTCTTTTAACGTTAAGGAATCAAGATTAGGAGCGAAACCGTAATGGAAAAAAATCTACCTGGACCCAGTATCTAAGTCTTACAAATTCCCCATGACGTTAACGTGAATAAGAAGCATTATATATATATATATATATATATATATATATATATATATATATATATATATATATATATATATATATATATATATATATATATATATATATATATATACAGACCCAGCCAGACTATCTGGCGCCCTAGGCAAGGTTAGATTCTGGCGCCCCCCCCCCCGCCCCCAAATTCCCCATGACGTTAACGTGAATAAGAAGCATATATATATATATATATATATATATATATATATATATATATATATATATATATATATATATATATATATATATATCTGTGTGTGTGTATGTGTGTTCAATCGGCATTTTCGCGTTTTATCCACATATTTGTGATACATACGAAATGCGAGGGAAGCAACAGCTCTAATTAGTACGTTGCTATTTTCTTCTCCAAGCTGATTAGTAGTATCACCAGTGTAAACAATATCCCAACTCTTATTACGTTTCATTCATCGTGTTTGGTTTCTTTTAGCACCATTAATTCTTATTAAGTCGATACCGTATTAAATAGAATCAGTGATCTTAAACATTTGCCAAAGATGAGATTGATGCGACTAACGCAGGGACAGATTCTCTCTTTTTCTGTCACTTGTTTGCACTCTCTCTCTCTCTCTCTGTATCTCCTTTCCTATGGGTGCGTCTCTCCCAAAAATGAACATAATAGATCCCAGTCAATGGTGAAAAACCACAGATTAGGACCAGGCAATAAAGAATTATATTCTTCAGAAAGGTTAAGGAAGGTAATTTAGTTTTCTGAAGAAACTATCAATAGCGAATTGTTACCAGCAAACTGTTACAGCTGTATACAGCTTACAAAGAGCTGATAATAGAGGCGCCCAGGTATTTCTGTTTTGACAGAGTTGGCTTGTGAATTGTTCTGAATAAAACACTTGTTTCCCAGTATAAATGTATTCATCTGTCAAATAGATTTATTTTACGATCTTCAAACTTTCTCTGGTAACCACTTTATCGTTTTGAAGGAAGCTAAAAGCCATTAATATATTAAGCAGACAAATTTCAGACCGTATTAGTCTCATTGGCAAAAAATAATTTTTACTCATCTGATTCATATATTGTGATTATAAAACTTCACATTATTGCTATTTGATAAACACTCCATGCTCGGTTTTCTTTTCCGAAATCAGAAATTAGTTTTGTAACTAAATACAGCCGATATATACGTAGAGAATATTACTGGAGGCAGGGACATATTCCACCTATGCACAATTATTTCGAGCAAAACAAGTAAAAAATGTGAAACGTACAGCCCTTGTAGAATTCCTGACATAAAATCTGATAGTTTTTCAAAATTGCATAGTCCAAATGCACTTATCGTATCATACACTCAGTAAAAGTATTTATGTATAAACTTGATCAGTATGAGTTTCTGCTAATGGATGAAATTAAATATCATTTTCATTGCTAGTATGAGGGTGAAGCATGTTTTACATAACTCTGTGTGCATTGATGTATGAGCATCAGTGTTTACCAAACACGTGACACATTATCTTAATATATTCCTCCAACTCGGTTCAGAGTTATTTTGGATTATATTCTATTCTGTACGGCTTGAAATCTACTTCAGGCTATGCTATATTTTAAAGAGAACATGACACGGAGTTTTTATCAAAGCAAGTATTCATTGTCTAGGACATTATGATTTTATGCCACAAGGTAGTAGATAGATGGATCTTTTATCTTATTGTTTCTATGTTTATTTTAGTTTGGAGGTGGTAGGGGGCATTTTAGTACTTAACCCTTTTTTCTCAATTAGTCAATTTGCACTTAAAGGACCAAATGGATTGGTATAATTTGGGCGAAGATTATTATTCGTTCAGTAAAGGGAAATGATATTATATATGTTCCAAAGTACTCTCACGTTTACGACAACTTTAGGCATCGGCATATCCCATTGTGAAGTTCTATGTGACTCCCTGTTATGCGTTGGGGTGGGGTGTTCCCAATATTTATTTAAATTACTGTGGAATTCCCACCCTGGCTCGTTTTTGTAGGAAGTGAAATTAGTGATAGAGAGAGGTAAAGCTCCGAGCCCCCAGTCAGCAATACCGACAATTAAATTATTAAGAACACAAAGGTGAAATCCAAAAGAATAACAATTTAATACAAATTAAACGATATTAAGTTCTCAACCAATCTGCTTCCTCTCGACCATGTGACAACCTATTTCATCACGTGATTTTAGTGTGAGATGGCTTTTCCCTGTACTTGGTTTCTACTCATCTGTGTTTACTACGCCAATTGCTTTCCTCCTTCCGGCGTTCTCCGATTCTTCCTGTCCTCTTCCCCTTTTGTCTTCTTTTCTCCTCCTCCTTTCTTTCTCTCTTTCTCCTTCAACGAGGCTTGTTCCCCGCCTACTTCTATTCTCTATTTCTCCTTCAACGAAGCTTGTTCTCCGCCTACTTCTATCCTGTCTCGCTGAGACTCGGGACTTGACAACTCTGTCTCCAAAAGCTTCCTACGAAAAACACAAGGACGTTAGAATTTGTGTTAGCCATCTCGCTCACACTAAATCAACAATCAATCAATCATCAGATCAAGGTTATCTACATTTTGGTCACGCATTCGTGCACATCGAAAAACACACACGTTCTTATAGAAACAATGTTGCAATAAGAGCGGTATCCTACTTATCATACAGAAATCACTAAATTGCGTCACATCAATATATATATATATATATATATATATATATATATATATATATATATATATATATATATATATATATATATATATATATATATATATATATATATTCTTAATCTCATTATTCTCAACAATATCACAATAATCCGACGCATTTCTGTACTGTACACTCCCACAAGTGTACACAAATATTCAAATATTCATATTATTTAAATTTACACACTGCAACTATTTACAAAGTTACAATTTGATTCAACAATTGCAAAATCTAGAATATCACATGAATACATACACTAGTTTACTACGAGGTAACTAAATAGCGTATTACATTATCAATTCTGACGAGCGAGCAATCTACATAATCATAGCTCATTTCTCAAGTACGCATGTAAATTAAACAATCAAAGGAAATTCTACGTACTAACGATTCTAGTAAGTAAATATACATACTGCACATAATTACCATTACAATGCGGTAACATTCTGCAACAATCGAGCAAATAACTCACTGACCTTTACGAAGCTTTCTGTCCTTAGAATGTACTAAGAGTTTTCCCGCCAAATCACGAGTGGCTCCCTCGGAGTGAGTATATTCTGCTTTACCAGTACGACGGCTTACAAATCACTAACTCGTTATCAGTTCAAATGACTGTTAAATTCTGGTTCGAATTGATGGCCCCACCCTTCCTCAGTTCTGATTGGATATCAATTCTACCCCCAGTCGGTTCAGTTTAACAGACGAACCTCAGGCCATCTGTCAAAGCGGGCAGATTTACAATAGCGTTGAGGATCCTTTGTTCTTAGAACAAAGCTTCTTACATCTATATGCTAGTGTTAACACCTAACGGAAGGGGGGGTGGTCTTGTACAAACAAAATCGCCACAACAGTGTAGGGTCGACATACTCATTGCGCTAATCCATTCCTTTGTTCCTAACTTACGTAATCGCGGGCAGACAAACGTGACACCCATCATCATCATTTAAATTATAGACGTTTTCGCCCATACGGGCATGTACGTCTGGTTAATGTCCTGAAGTGGACTATTTAATTGATCCCGGGGGAAGGAATTAGAGCCTCATGTCCCAGGCATTACTGTGCGTAAAAGGCACTATTTAAGTGAGCTGTCAGGTCTTGGGTCAATATGACTGGCTTCATAGACCCTAGCGACCTGAATGTAGGGCTATACTCGAGTGGGGATAGATTCAGCACACACTCGGGTTAAAGGTAGCAATTCACTTTGCATTAGCTGCGCTAGGTGTCAACCAATCGGTATGTGACGCCAGTAGCGATTGGTCGCCACTATGAGGTCACATCGGGACACCTAGGCTTTTATTCCCATGTGGAGGGTTAATTAATTGTTCATGAAGAAAGGAAAAAGTGCCTCTCCCTTCATGCATTTAATATGTGCATTACACGTCTATTAATTTAATGTCCGGCGGTGGCGAGGAGGAAGGTTCGGTCAGGGAGGAGCATTCTCACTAGGAAGGCACCTTGGTTTATCCAGGGTATACATATTTTGACTCCCTTACCAAAAGATCAATGAATTGTCGTCTTGACGGATTTTTGAATGTATATTCTGTGCCGTTCTTTTAATGATAGTATCGCACCAGTGATCGCTTAGTGATAGTCTGTAGTGTTATTTAATCTGTATCTATTGAGTCTGATTTGGGTGGGGTGGTTCTTGGTTTGGGTTCACCCATTTGTATATGGTTATTTAAACTTTGCTAGGCTTGATGGTGCGCCGCTTTGTGCAGGTGGGCCTGATGGTCCTTGGGGTTTGGACCACCTCATATATCCTAACTGGTTTCGCTAGGTATTTGGTTGACGCATTGTGCAGCCGGGCCTGATGGTCCTTGGGGTTTGGACCACCTTGTAGGTATTAATTTTGGGGTTATAGTAAGTTTTCCTATCTTGATAGACTTTGCTGCCTTGTGCAGAGGGGCCTGATGGTCTTGTGCTCTTTGGACCACCTTATATATTATAGTTTGTTTGATCTTACCTAGGTGTTTTAATTGTTTCTAGTGTCTCGAGGAGAGGCTGTGCCTTAGGGCAGTTGCGTTTGTTATGCTACAGATAATCTGCGGTCACCTTTCGGTAGGAAAAGATGTTAGTGTCCTTAATTTCATGTTGTAGGATTGTGGTGCTCTAGAAAAATAATTAATTATTTTTTTAAAGGTTTATGGTTGGGCAAAGTACTTGCTAACCTATCTTTATGTTTGATTTATTGTCCTAGTTTTTTTGGATGAAGCTATTAGTATGTTGTTATTTTATTTTCAGGCTAAGTCTATTTAATTAAGACAGATATCTTTGCCGAATACTCGGGTCGCTAAGATATGTCAAATGCATCTGATCTTATTTATTCCCTAATTTTAAGTTTATTAGCCTGTCTACTAGTTATGATAATTGTTCCTATTTTGTTTAATTTATGTGATGTTATTGCATTTCAGGCTAAATCTATTTTAATAAGACATATATCTTTGCCGAAAGACATCTGAACCTTTTTATTCCCTAGCTTTAGGTTTGTTAGCCTGACTACTAATCGACTGATTGATTGAATGGTATTTATTTGTTCTTTTGTTTAAATCCCACCATTTTTCCAAATGTCGGTAAGGACATTTATGATATGTTGGTAAGTATTGTCCTTATTTAGGTTTTGTTCTTTAAGGAAATCATGATAGGTTGATGGGGGCCGTATTTTTATTCCCTAATTTTAAGTATATTAGACTGTCTACTAGTTATGATAATTGTTCCTATTTTGTTTTATTTATGTGATGTTATTTTATTTTCAGACTAAATCTATTTTTATCAGACAGATATATTTGCCGAATACACGGGTCGCTAAGACTCGTCAAAGGAATGTGTTCTTATTTATTTTCTAATTTTAAGTTTGTTAGCATGTCTGATAGTTTTGGTAGCTAGGACTTTTGTTTTGATTATTATCTTAACTTGTGGATAGAGTTATTTATGTGATGTTATTTTCAGGCTAAATCTATTTTCATAAGACAGATATTTTTGCCGAATATTCTGGTCGCTAAGACATGTCAAAGACATCTGGTCTTGTTGTTCCTTACATTTCGTTTGTTAGCCTGTCCCGTAGTTGTAATTAATTGAATGGTATTTATTTATTGTTTAGTGGATCATACAGTTTTGTTTAAATCCCCCCTTTTTGCCAATGTCGGTGAGGAAGTTTATAATATTTTTGTAAGTAATGTCCTTATTTAAGTTTTGTTCTTTGAGGAAATCTGGATAGGTAGGTGGGGATCCTATTTTATGTTGTTTGGTCCTAAACCTAGTTCTTTTGCTTCCAAACTTATTGCAGGTGTTAAAATCATGTTCTAAATATTCTTGGACTGGACAGTGTGGGCATTTGCCATTTGAGTTTATGTTGATTGTCAAATATTTCCCAAATCTGCTGGCTAATTTAGTTTTGCCTATTATTATCCTATTGATAAATTTTTGATCCTGACTTATAACGAGTTGTGGTGGGTTGGTATGACTTGCGACCTTATTTAGTATGGAGTATAGCTTGAGTCCCTTTTTGCTGCTATCCCATTGTTGTTGCCACTTATTGTCGATTTTAATTCTGATGATGCTATACAATTCTTGGACGCTGTAGTATAATGCTATGGAGTCAGATTCATGGCGATATTGTTTAGCAGCGTGGTCTGCTTTATCGTTACCTGCTAGTCTGATATGTGAGGGCACCCACATGAACTATATTATATGTTTGTTATTTAGCAGTTGTTTAATTAAGTGGTTGGTTTCCTTCAGGAAGTTGCTTCTTGTGATAGAATGGTTTGATTTCATGGAGTTGATGACGCTTAGGGAGTAGCTAATGATAACTGCTTGTCTAGTGTTTGTTACTTGGATCCATTTTAGAGGTTCAATAATGGACCATAATTCGGCTGTGTAAATGGAGCAGGTGTCGAGTTATCTAGCTCCGAATTCTGTGTTGGTTTCAGGGATTACTATTGCCGCAGCAGTTTTGTACGGTTTTGTAATTTTTGAGCCATCGGTGTATATCTTGGTGTACTCTATGTATTATTCTTCTAGCTCTGCTAATACTTTGTCCATATATCATGTACCTGGTCATGTTTGTTGCCAACAATAGACAAGCAGTTAGCATTAGCTCCAGGTTATCACGAGTGGCGGAACCTGTTTAAACTGACTGGAGAGTTTCTGACATCTCAAAACCAGATGCTTCGGGCAGATAGGTCTCGTTAACCTTGGGTGGTCGCCCATCTAGGAGAAGGTAAACTCCGATTTCAAACCTTCGCTGCATTGCGACTATACCCTCTCATGGGAAAGGCAAAGGGAGTAAACCCCAACAGAAAATCCGGAGACGGAGTCCCTAAGGCGACTTGGCATTGCTTTCAGTGTCATATCGGCAACTCCTGCGACGCAGATGGTGCCATGACTTATCGGCTTGTCTTTTCCCTTGGATCCATCAGCTGCGTGGAGAGGGGGGATCAGCTGCATAGGCAACAGTTGATTCTCCATATCACCCTGCCCAGGCTTGCGTCCTGGAGAGGACACACCAGCTTCGCTCCACAGCGTCGACACAACACGAGAAGCAGCAGTTTACCGGTTATAAGTCACCGCTCGATTGGCGTAGAACCAGACTCCAGGGGTTGCTTCTGACGGTGGGAAAGACCAACAGGTTTCACTGGACAGCTACCGCCAGCCTCAAACTGGGCAGCCCCCAGCCAATAAGGTGCCCTCCCTCCACAGTTCGCCTGCCTTGATGGGTGCGTAAGGCTTAAGGTACGTGAGTACCTGACAAGCGTACTGCAAGTACTGCACCAAGAAATAACAAAAGAAAACCAATAAGGAAACCTCCAATCCTCAAGCTAGGTGCCTGGAATGTCCGGACCATGCCGACTGGGCTTTCAGATGATCTCCAGGCAACTACCGGTGTTCGAAAGACTTCAGTCATCAACGACGAACTTGCAAGCCTCCAGGTCAACATCGCCTCGCTACAGGAGACACGACTACCAGATTCCGGTTCCCTTAGAGAAAAGAACTACACATTGTTCTGGCAAGGAAAGAGCACCGACGAAGCCAGAGAGCTTGGTGTCGGATTCGCTGTCAGGAACACTCTGCTGGGCATGATAGAACCATGCCAACAAGGAAGTGGAAGACTGCTATCCCTCCGCCCTCACACCACAAACGGGCCTGATCAGCGTTTACGCTTCCACACTAAGCGCCTCAACATACACCATGGATGAGTTTTACGAAGAGTTAAACTCGCTCATCGACACAATTCCCCAGGAAGAGAACTTGATTGTGCTGGGCGACTTCAATGCTAGGGTGGGTGCCGACCATAATTCTTGCCCTATATGTCTTGGCACGTTTGGCGTTGGGAAGATGAATGAGAATGGTTACCGCCTTCTACAGATGTGCTCGTACCACGACCTCAGCATCACCAATTCATTCTTAAAGACAAAGCCATAGCATAAAGTGTCTTGGAGGCATCCCGATATAAACATTAGCACCAGCTGGACTTGATCATTACAAGACGGTCAGCCATGAAGGGTGCGCTTCTTACCCGTACCTTCCACAGTTCTGACTGCGACACCGACCACTCGCCGTTGTGCTGCAAAATGAAGGTTCAAGCGAAGAAGATCCACCGCTCTAACAAAGCGTCATATACAGGCAAGGCTGAGGAATTCACCTATGCTCTTTTAAAGACGTTTGATTCAGAACCCCCCAACGGCAGTGCCAAAGAAAGATGGGATCACGTCAGAGAGACTGTGTACAGCACAACCACACGGATTTTTGGTGAGAAGCAATAAAAGAACAATGACTGGTTTGAAGCTAACCCCGCCAAACTCATGCTAGCCATAGAAGAGCGTCACAGTGCTCAACTGCAATACAAGCGATACCCCTGCCAGAAGACATTACAGGCATACAGGTCTACCAGAAGCAAAGTGCATAGATTAGCGCGGCAGTGTGCCAATGAATACTGGCTTCAGCTCTGTCGGAGCATCCAGTCATCAGCAGATATTGGAAACATCAGAGGCATCAATGGGTCCCACGAAGAAAGTGATAGCACCAATGAAGTCTGCCACAGGCGATATCCTCCACAAGAAGGGTAATCATATGGAGCGTTGGGTGGAATACTACTCTGAACTGTACTCCGGAGAGAACCACGTGACCAATGATGCCCTCAACGCCATTGAAAACCTCCATCTCATGGCCGAACTAGTCGAGAAACCTACTGTAGCCGAACTAAAGAAGGTCTTAGAGAAACTATCCTTAGGTAAATCCCCAGGAAAGGATGGCATCTCAGCAGAAGTCATCAAGTGCGGCTGTATCGTGCTGCTTATACACCTGCACGACATCCTCTGCCAGTGCTGGGATGAGGGTGCAGTGCCTCAGGACATGAGAGACGCCAACATCATAACCCTGTACAAGAACAAGGGCAATAAAAGTGACTGCAAAAACTACAGGGGCATATCCCTTCTCAGCATCTTTGGTAAAGATTTCGCACGCATCATCCTGAACAGGCTGCAGACGATTGCTGACAGAGCGTACCCAGAGTCGCAGTGCGGTTTCCGCGCAAAGAGATCCACAATCGACATGATCTTGTCCGTCAGGCAACTGCAGGAAAAATGCACAGAACAACATAGACCCCTCCTCCTGGCCTTTATAGATCTCACCAAGGCTTTCGATCTGTCCAACAGAGACGGACTCTTCACAATACTTGCAAAATTTGGACGCCCTCCAAAGCTGCTAAGCATGATTCAGTCCTTCCACGATGACATGAAAGGCACAGTGCAGTATGATGGCTCGACATCCGATCCCTTTGACATCCGCAGTTGAGTGAAACAGGGCTGCGTCCTTGCCCCCACGCTCTACGGCATCTCCTTCGCAAATTTTTGCTCAAGCACGACTTTAGGACGTCCACAGAAGGAATCTACCTGCACACGCGATCAGACAGCAGACTGTTCAACCTGGCACGAATAAAGACAAAGAGCAAAGTGCGTGAAGTCACCATCAGGGGCATGCTCTTCGCAGACGATGTTGCCCTAGCCACCCACACTGAAGCTGAGCTACAGCGCCTTATGGACCGCTTTGCTAAAGCATGCGATGAGTTTGGGTTGACCATAAGCCTAAAGAAAACAAATGTGATGGTTCAGGACGCGGACTCCCTTTTCATCATCATCAACAACTACGAACTTGAGGTGGTCAGTCAGTTCATGTACCTCGGCTCTACCATCACCAACAACCTCTCGTTCGGTGCTGAGCTAAACAAGCGGATCAGAAAGGCATCAACAACTCTCTCCAGGTTGTCGCAGAAAGTGTGGAATAACAGCATGCTGACCCTGAACACTAAGATCACAGTGTACCGTACCTGCGTGCTAAGCACTTTCCTGTACATCAGTGAAACCTGGACTCTGTACGTCTCACAAGAAAAAAGACTAAGACATGCGATGCCTCCGACGCATACTCGGGATCACCTGGAGCAATTCAATAACAAACAACTAGGTGCTCGAACGTGCGAAGATTCACAGCATGGTCACACTCCTCCGCCAACGTCGCATCAGATGGCTGGGCCATGTACGTCGGATGGATGACTGCGGGAAAGACATTCTTTATTCGAAACTCGCCTCTGGCAAAAGGTCAATCGGACGGCCACATCTCCACTTCAAGGATGTCTGCAAGCGCGACATGAAAGTCCGTGACATCGATGTCAACGCCTGGGAAGAGCTTGCTCTAGACAGATCAAGCTTGCGACATGCTCTGATCACTGGTCTGAAAGCCGGCGAGGACAAGCTATGCTTGCTAGCTGATGAAAAACGATCGCAGAGGAAGAAAAAACAGCTCCAACCAAAACCAGACGCAACCTTCAAGTGCAGCAAGTGCAGCAAGGACTGCCACTCCCGTGTTGGACTACATAGCCACAGCAGACGCTGCACAACCACCAACCAGGACATCTCTCATGGGCACACTTCCATCGTCACTCGAGACTAACGGATGCCAACAACAACGGTCTTGTGTATTGCCATAAGTAAGGGCTATTGTGTTACAATTAGGGTTACCTCCCGTCCATGGTGTTGGGTCGGGGTAACTGCATTGTTCAGCTTGTAGAGTGGGTAGGATAAGTTCTTTAGTTAGTTCATGAATTGTTTTGTACCGGGTGGTTGTGGTTTCAGTTTTTAATGAAAGGGATATTACTTTCTTGGATAATTTTCCTGGTGGGGTGGCTTGTTTTGTGTATTAAAATTCGTGCGGCATATCTTAATATGCTTTCGTTTCTTCTTAGTTGCAGTGGTAGATCTCCTGTAAGAATCTGGAGCTCTACTAGGGAGGATGAGTTTAGTGCTCCAGTGCAAATGATTAGTGCCTTATATGGTATGGAATCTAGATTACTAAGTGATGTTTGGTTAACTGATGCATAGACTTTGCATCCGTAATCTTTTTTTGCTCTTATAGGTGCCTTATATATCTTAAAAGCGTTTCTTGGTTCCCCCCCCCACCGTGTAGTTCTCTTGAGGTTTCTTAATAGACTTAGATCAGTTTTACATTTTTGGGTGAGCTCTTTAATGTTGGTGTTTCCATGTTAAATTGTCGTCAAGGTACATTCCTTGAAATTTGGCTATTTTGACAAATTTTAGTATTTCCCTTGTATGTGCAGTTTAGCGTATTCTATGGTATTTCTGTTGTGTGGCGAGAACATAATGGCTTCTGTTTTAGTGTTGGATATTTTAAAACCCCATTTATCTGCCTACTGACCTATTTGAAAAGACTATTTTGTATTTGTCCTATGACTGTTTTGCTGTTTTGATTGCCTGCTTTCCATATCCCACTATCGTCAGCAAATTTGGACGGATCTACCTTATTTTTGTTAATTATAGTGTCAAAGTCGTCTACCATGATGTTGAATAAAGTGGGGCTAAGCACGCTACCTTGTGGCGTACTGTTTTCTAGGTTATATATATCTGAATATTGATCCCATACTTTTGTCCGTTTCTTCCGATCTGTTAGGAAGTCTGTTTTCCAGTTATGTATGCTGCCAGTTATTTCGTATAGATTAAGCTTCGCAATAGACCTTTTGTCCAGACCAAATCAAATGCTTTTTCTAGATCGAAAAATACTGCGATTAGATGTCTATTGCATTTTCGTTTTGCATTAAATGCTAGCTTGATGCTTGCTTTGAGTCTGAACAATTGATCCAGGGTGGATCTTTTGTTGTGAAAGCCGTTTTGTGTTTCTGCAATGCAGTTGTTGCTTTCTAGATGGTATTTTAGTCTGTCGTTAATCACTGTTTCCATTATTTTGCATATGTTATCAGTTAGAGATATGGGTCTATATGCATTGATGTCACTTGGGTTTTCGCCATGTTTGGGTATTGGAATGACGATAGCTTTTTTTCAACTTCCTGTTTGTTCTATTTTTAGTATATACAGTTGAGTATCCTGGAATATTGGGGGTGGTCTTAGAGGTCTGAGTTAGATGGGTTTCTTGTAAGCAGATAATGTCAGGTTTAGGTTTGTCGGAGTTTATTTTTGGATTAGCTCAGAGATATTCTTAATGATCCCGCGGAAGCTCCAGTGCCACAATATCAAGCATTTACATATATCCCTGTAATCTTTATCAAGTAGTGTATTTAATGACTAGAATATGATGGTTGATAACAATGAAGTGTTACGTGAAAGTGCTTGTTTTTTAATTGTTTTTCTTTGACTTGTGCTGTCCAGCGAAGTTAAAATTTCATTTGTCATGTTTCGCTTTGGGCATAAAGAAGTGTGGATTTCTGTAATCAAGGTGAAAGTTATTATTTTATATAGTAAAGGAAAAGCCCATAAGTTCCGCTCTAACTTAATCCCAGTTATATGTATATAGCTTTTGCATTTGATTGTAATCAAATCAGGTACTTAATGGCCTCTACGATGATGATTCAAGGAATTGAAGTATCGTGTATTGATAGTAACTATTTTAGTTTACCCACCGTAGTAAACCCTTATTAGCTATGCGTTATTTACATAAAAATATACCGTAATGACTTGTGTAATCAATGAGAATATTATTATACCATCTTGTAAAAGACGTGTTATCATAATATCACGAATACAATCAAGCCGAATAATAAAACAATCGAAAAGAAGATATGCAGAGAAATATGGAATCTATGTATAGAGGAAAGAAGGAAGAATAACTATTAAAACTCCACATTTCAAAAATCAACAAAATCAATATCATACTAAATATTGCACTCAATTCTCATTTAATGTTCGAAAGCTACCCACTTCTACTCTCTGGATTTTAAAGATATGCAGAGCCCTTACATTTAGTCGATAACAAATTATTTACTACTCCCATAAACACGTTTAAGCTGCTTTGGGGGGGGGGTAAAATGGTTCATGTTTTTAGATTCAACACTTTATCGGCATAGACTGGTCACAGAAGGATAAAAGGAAACTAGCATCTTGCCTCTGCATTCATAAAGGACACGGAGAATGGACAAATAGTCTATGAATAACTTATTTAAAAGCACCAACGATCATATTAGATTGATATACAAATAAAGCACGGTATATATGATACATTATCATTTAAGTTTCATTTTTGTGAGTTTGCCTAACACAATAAGCGTAGAATACTGTATATACGATCTAGTAAGATATACAATGCATGCAAGTAATTTTAACCAATCCCAATTGGGAAAGATTGTGAATTGAAAACCACACTAGACTTACGTAATCAATAGACATCTTTGCAGAAGCAGACATAACATGATTCGATCAATGAATTTAATTGTTACTGAAAGGAAAAAAAATGACTGTCTATGTCACAGAAGCTAATGGCACATACTAACCAAAGAACGATTTAAATAGCTTGATGCAAGTAAAGGGGCTGAGATTTTAGCGCAAACACTGACAGCAATTTTGTGAACGATCTGTTTATTGATAATGTGATTAAACGATCAATGAATCTGATACCAGCGATGGATTTCACAGACTGATGCACACCGAGATAAAGAACTGATAAAGAAATGATATCGTTGATACGTGGAACTAACCAGAACAGGTAAATTAAATTATTAATCCATTAAGAATTAAGACATTTAACTTAAAAACAAATATTGGTATACAGATCAATCACGATGGATAATCAATGCTTAAAATTTGAAAATAAAAATAAATAAAAAAAGATTTAACTATCACCAAAAGTATCAAAGTATAGGATTTACACAACTATGAATAAAGTATGATTACATAACCAAGGGCGATCAAAGTATAGAATCTGTACAAAAATGTAAATAATGTTTCTTGCACAAGTGGGATATATACATATATAGTTGATATTTGCTCCTATAGTGATACTGAATGATGATTTAACAACGTATGATATGTAACTCGCGGAGACAACCATGAAGTATTTTCGGTTCCACAGATTTTGACCAATGGTCACTGAGACACCACACATTGTCCGCTTCTCCATGTCTGTTGATGTATCCTTCAAGGGACCCTTATTTACTGTAGAACAGAAGCTTTGGTCCCTCAATGTGTGAAAGTCAATATCGTCCTTCGTGACAAAGTCGCCATCAACAGAAACTTTGACCCCTCAATGTGTGAAAGCCAATATCGCCCTTGGTGACAACGTCGCCATCAACAGCAGCTTTGGTCCCTCAATGTGTGAAAGCCAACTTTGGTCACTCAATGATTGAAAAGCCAATATCGTCCTTCGTGACAACGTAGCCATCAACGGAAGCTTTGGTACATCAATGTGTGAAAGCCAATATCGTCCTTCGTAACAACGTCGCCATCAACAGCAGCGCAAGGTTATTTTGACAACCCACAGTTCTACCACTACCCATCCAAAAATAGCTGAAAATATAATGATTGCTCCCTTAAAGTAGAAGCCTTCTGAAAAACTCGTTGTGTTGTGATAATACAGTCATATTTACTCCATAAGTACCCTGGTTATGGTACAATTCAGTCACAGAGCTTAACGTAATCGATTTTTCACTGCAAGCACTTTACTCGTGCAGCATTAGGTGAGCAAAAGTCTGTATTATATATATATATATATATATATATATATATATATATATATATATATATATATATATATATATATATATATATATATATATATGCTAAGAACAAATATACCTTGCGGTAACGGAACACGAGTACGTTTTCCTTAATACATAAAGCATTGACATTAACTACACAAAATTCCATGACGCATTCATTATTTCGCTTCATTTTATGAAGTTACTGTTGGTGATTATTTCAAAATACATGCTTCGTTAGTATGTCGTATTTATTCAAGATTTACTCCAATAATTCTGATCTATGGTAGCCTCTTGACTGTTCACTATTGTTTTTTATGCAATATTTTAGATTTAATGAAATACATGTCTAAAGACATCCAATTATGCGCTTTTTGTCGTTCATCTCTTTGACGTGATACATTAATGAGAATGGTTGTCTTCATTTCAAGACATATTCCCACAAACGTTGACTGTCTTCGGTTAAGATAGTCTTTCTCTTAATGTTCACACTGACTGACATTATGTTTCAGTAATGAAGATATTTGTCTTTTGTATTATTTCTCCTAATGAAGTGTTAAATGATTCTTAATAAGCTTTACAACTAATATTACTGCATGTCCTTTATGTTTTTTTAAGCCACACAATTACACTGTAAAATGAAAGATGAATGTATTTTCATAGTTCCTTTCATTACTTACGAGAAGTTCCATCCAGACATTGATCTTTGAAAATATTGCATGGTTTATAAAGATATTTTCCAAAACCAAACTTTATTCAACAGTTTTTCAATAATATATTTTCCAGTTCCTTGAGAAATCTCATTACAACTGTGCAATGTTCTATTAATTTAATATTAACAAAAATTACTTGTACGAGTGGAGGCTTGTTTGTCGTTTATTTTAAGGACATATTAAATATTTGGACTAAAAGCATGTTCTTTGGTCAAAACATAATTATACCAGTGTGCCTTTTTTTGATAGACATACTGTATCTGTTTCCAATTTGGAGATGCAAATATTAATTGCAGCACCTAATGCAAGTCAGGTTATTCTTCCTTTTGACAACTATAAGCTTTAGTTTTGTGAATCCCAAAGTCACAAAATGTTATATGACTATCTTCTCCGACACACAACTATTAAAAACATATGTACTTAAAACCAAACTACATAAATGTTTTTCCTGATAAACATATACTGAAACTTTTATATTCTTCGTGTCCGTTAGAATATTATAAATAATTCAGTTCATTTTTGTTACCAAAAATACAACGTTCTTATCTAGTTAATTTGTACACAAAACAGTTTTTTATTTCTAGAATTGAATTCACATTAGTTTGTAATTTATACACTTATGTGCACTTTTATTCAGCATCAATTGTGATAGGATCCTTTAACTTTGGTTGTACAGCTTTCTGACAGGATTATATAACTTGTATGTACTGATTGGATTTTATAATTTGTATTGTACTGACAGGATTTTATAATTTGTATTGTACTGACAGGATTTTACAACTTTTATTGTATTGCTTTCTGAATAGATGTATCGACTACAACTGTATTATCTTCTGACAGGATTCTATAACTTTCATTGTAAAGTTTTCGCACAAGATGTATTAACTAGAATTGTATTGCTTTTTGACAGGATTTTATAATGTTTATTGGTCTGCTTTGTGATAGGATTTTATAACGTTCATTGTTATGCTTTATGACGGGATATTATAACTGATCATTTTTATTTTTATGCATCGTTTGTCTTCAGCTTTTTTGCATTTTTCATTTGACCTTAAAAATTGACTTTTATATTTTTAGATATTTTAAAAATCTCAGCTTTAATATCTTAATAGCATCACTGCAGGTTTTTTATTGTTACTATAAAAACCAAGCTATTTGGTATAAATTTCAAAAATACAATGTTTAGACTCAAGTACTTAGTATTTTCAATATGTTTAAAACCATGTGAATACATTAACGATAAATATGAGTACAGAGTATACAGCCAAAATTGTACTGTCTTTATGTGTTCAATCTGAACGCTATACTGAAGAAGCACATATTTCGTGGGACATGGACGATCCCAGGCAAGTGATCGGAACATCTCGCTCTTCTTCGCCAAAATCTGAGCAAATTAAAAAGATGTAAGTAATAAGCTTAATAAAAATAAACGTGCAGAAATAATTAATTTTTTCATGATTATTGAGCCTTCTATTCTGGATTTGGTTGCAGGACAAATACCCATTTCACTCCGTGCATGCTGAAATAAAGTTCACCCAATAACCTTCAACTGTCTAAAACAAATTTCCCATTATCAAGAATATTATTACTGCACAAACGTAAATTCAAAATGGAAGACCAATTGTTGAATTAACGGATAAATCCCGAGTAAATCTGGCACGTCACCCCCCTCCCAGACTGTAGTGCAGCAGTGTTAATAAACCGTGCAATGCATGGATATACATAAATGCTTTTAGCCGCTAAAGGAGTGATTTTACAGCCTATGCAGAAATTTATACACTTTTTCCCTTGTTACTAATCAAAAGCCACGCGACTTTATGTAACTCACAAGTGGATTGTCTTTTAATCCTATATAAAATGTATGGTATTGTGTCTGTTCGAAAGTGATTTAACATTTTTGCATGTTAACGTAATTGAAAGAGAATACCACAAATAAGAAGATTGGAAAATCAGGCTGAAAAGTATTAATAGGAAAGAAAGAAACAAGGGCAAAAGCTAAAAGAAACCAAAGAAACCAGGATGTAGGAGGAATAATATGGGGCAACGTGGTCGGACCTTGTAAAAATGTCTCTTCTCCAGTTCTTTTTTCAATTATTCTTACATTTTGGTTTGATATATATTTTGGGCCGGAAAACATTGTCTCAATACTGTCGATTTGAATTTTCAGCCATGCTTGAAAATTTCCGTTCTTGCATGAAACATATTACGAAGAAGTGCAATAGTGTTAAAAAGGTGAATAATGTACATTAGTAGATGGTTTGCTTCGATTACAAAAACTCTGATGCTTTCTTTAACTATCTTTCCTAAAATACGGCTCAACGTATTGTTTTAGTGTGGTTGTGTGTGTGTGTGTGTGTGTGTGTGTGTGTGTGTGCAAAAACATTACGAAGAGCAAGGGCTGACATCATAGTTAAAGTAACTGATACGGGGTCTGTGATTAGTCCAATATACTGAAGCATATTTGTATCTTCTTTTTACAGAAAACTTGCAGAAATGAAGATTTAACAAGTCATGAAAGGGTAGAACTACTCTTGAAATAAAATCAATCTAAGTATAACTTATGCAATGGTACAATTGTGCGAGAAGAAAAAAGCTATGACGGCGACAACGAAGAAGGTTATGTAAACTCTGCTGCTAATAATGTTGGCGGAGTTTTGCGATGGTGGTTGTGAAATAACATATTAGCAATATGCTAGACTTGGATAATTTCAGCATGAAGAACAACACATTGAGTGAGACTTTTATGTAAATCGCAAAACCTTAAAATTTGTCCCAAATCAATGTGCGTGTATTATCGACACAAACACAGGACATTTAAAAAACAATATATAACATAATTATAACGTATAACGTAAGATTAATAACTCAGTTTACTGTTCAGTGCTCTAAGCTTAATGTCAGTCTTTGCTGTAGAATGTTTAACATCAACTCATATGTGATATTTCTCCCATAGAAACAACGATTAATGAGCTGCTTTGCACAATTGCATAGGTAATGAAATAAAGAAGAGAAGTAGCAAGAAAATAAACTGTAAATAATATATATATATATATATATATATATATATATATATATATATATATATATATATATATATATATATATATATATCTTTATCTCTCTCTCTTTCTCTCTCTCTCTCTCTCTCTCTCTCTCTCTCTCTATATATATATATATATATATATATATATATATATATATATATATATATATATATATATATATGTGTGTGTGTGTGTGTGTGTGTGTGTGTTATTCGCCTCATCATGTACAGTGGGGTACGGATATTTGATTAAGTTTACTAGAATTAAGCACATACCATGACAAATACGTAAAGAGAGATATGAGACAGGCGTAAGTCCAGAATATTACGCTTTGGTCCTTTCAGCGGACACCGTTAGATATATATATATATATAAACCATTTCCCCATTACTGCAATAAAATCTGAGATATAATTTATCTTTAAGAACGGACCGGTATTTGAAACTTTATTATATGCGGTATGAATAAGGCAACCACATATTTATTTTGTATAACCTTCTTTACATTAAACTACTATATTTATCAGTTATTACCTTGAGATTTTAAAGTGTGCATTTAGAATTACAAGCATAAAGAACATTGTGAGTGTTCATTTAGTACAATCAAGATATTTGTCTCCCTCGCTGTAAACAGACAGTAAAGAAAAAGGATGAAAAGAGATCATATAACATTATAACAATACAGAAGATAAAACATCTGTCATTTTATGACAACTGTTGACAAAAGGTATATGAATTACACACAAGATGGTACCACACATACACAAGCACATCATTAATTACCTCGTTTGTGAGAACAAGTCAGGTGAATTTAGAAACATGAAGAAAAAAGGAAACAAATGTTAATTGTCTTTGTTTTATTTGCAATGTTGACCATTGTGGAAAATCCTTTTAAAGGCGTAGATTAATATCTTCATTTTCAGCTTATGTAATAATCTTTGCTGCTTACATCACATATTATGACCAGATAACTTGATACAAGACAATATATATTGTAATTAATTCCAGAACTAGGAGCACATTTGCTACATTATTGTCATTGCTAATAGATCATTAAATAGTTAATCATCGGGGCCCCGAGTGGCCGAGTGGTCTACAGCGCTTACTGTTCCGGATCACTGCCATCTCACATTTATCTGCGTGTGTTCGAGTCCAAGGCCCGGCTAGCTTGGGTACGTGGGAAAGCCTGCCAGTAGCTTCTCGTGGGTCGGTGGTTCTTCTCTGGGTTTTCCAGGGTTCTTCCTCCACCAGTTATACTGGCAGCCATGTATAGCCTATCTTGTGCTGAAAAATGGCGTTAAACACTAGAACAACAACAACAACAACAACAAGTTAATCATCCATCAATTAAACAATCAAGTAAGACTTTCTTAGTTTACATAACTTTACTGAAAACAATGCATGTATTCAAGCAGAGTGGTCACTAAAACCACTGGCGAAACACCTCTGCTTTACAACTGCATGTTGAAAGGGTCAATTAAAAATCGAATGTAAATAACTGGTGGAGATTTGGAAAACAGCAAAGATTAATTTGTTATCCTACTTTCAGTTAAAAAATTATTTTCATCTTTTGAGTTCAAAGGCAAGATATTCCTTAATATTATTGGAACATTCATGGAGACAACCATGGCTCCATCGTATGCAAAATATGTATATGTGCCGATTGGAAAGTCAAGTTCTGGTTTCTGTAAGCTTTAGTCCAAGCCAACTAATACATTTCGTGGATGAAGTGGAAATAAATGAAATCAGCTGGTAACATGAGACGTATAGGTAGTTAAATTCATAATGCAAGTTCTAACAAACGATCAAATAAAGACAAAATTCCGAACAACGAACATATATGTTTGGACACACAAACATAACGTTCACAACCGCCGCCTACAGACACTTATTCAAACCCTGCTTGCAAAACTTCAGGACCTTCTTCTTAGTAGCTGCCACCCAAGACACTGGAAGATGAACATCACCAACAGTCAAGCACTTAAAATGATGAAAAAGTGCTTGAAGCTGTAACTTTTCATGACAAATGCATACAGTTACTACAACATTATGAAAGAAGACTTCAATATTGACATAATAGTACAAACAATACAAACAGCAAGCCGTGCTGACCTGTTATCTGAGTGAAACTAAAACGTGGAACGAAGATTCTTCATCCAGATATCCATTCACACACTCTGGACAGACTATGAATCAGGTGAACCGCTTAAAATGATCTCTTCACACAAACTAGTTATACTATTCCATACACCTTGAGCTTTCACAATGTCATCTAACACGGAGAACTTTATTTCAAAACCGACCCAGGAACGGTTACACATCTTGAAATTGATGAATTGCTCGAGACAATATGACCTTTTAACAAGCAAGAAAGAAACATATTTGGTTTTAGTATTCAGTAGAAAATACATTTTTTATAAAGTGTTCTAGGTTTAAAATAGAAAGTCTCCATCTGGCTCTAACTTGTAAGTTATGCAATTGAAATTAAAATAAAAGAATGAAATCGACTTAAGAAAGCTTGAGCATAGAAAGGCTAAAGAGAGAAGAGGGCAATTAGAGAAAAACGAAGGATAAAGAGAGAGAGAGAGAGAGTTACATAAAGAGAAAAGAGAGAGAAATAGAAGAAAAAGAGAAGATTGGTCAATTTTAATTACAAAAGCAATGTGAAAAAGCGTAGAGAGAAATGCAGATTGAAAGAAAAAAAGGAAAAAAGGGATGTACAATTTAAATTGAAAGAATTAGAGCTGGCCAATGGAATGCGTTCCCCCTCTTTAAACACAAATGCAGGTTTTGATGATACAAAGATATTAGGTTAGCAACATCTTTAAAAGAAAACGATGTAGATAAATATTTTCCTCATTTTGAACAATTGCTGAAAATTTGAAATGGCCAAGAGAGCATTGAACACTGTTATAACAAGAGCAGCGATAGGCAAAGCTCGTGACATACATACTTTCATGTTATTACATCATGGTCCTGATTATGATCTGGTTAAGGAATATATCTTGAAGGGTTAGCAGTTGGTACCTGAGGCATGTCGACAAAGGAGGTTTAGGATCTATAGAAAATAAACGGGACAAACCCATGTTGATTTGCAAGAAAAGAAGAGCAATTATTTGATAGATGGTGCTCAACCAAGAAAGGTTGTCAAGACAACTCATAGTAGTCAAAGAGTTCAAGAACTGCGTCTATAGTTACGTACAGACCTACACTGCGTGGCAGGAACTCGAAACTTTAGAAAATGATGACGAGTATTCCTTAACCCACAATGTTTATATGTCAGTATGTCTTCCACTCAGCAGTCTTCTGGTAAAAAGCTATTTCAGCCTAATACGAGCATTCCAACTATCAGTCTGGCACAGTTGTTAGGAATCAAGTTTATGATATGACTTATCAGAAGTCCGTATCTCTTCCTACTTGTACCTATTGCAAAAATAAAGGGCACGTTATTTTTGACTGCTACTAATTGAAAAATTAGCAACAGAATCAAGACAAACCTATTCAAAATGCTTTTACTTCTATGAGGTCAAGATCACTGTCTTGTATTGAAAGCAATTAATTAGTTGGGTCATATAAACCCCAGTCATTTATTATGGAGAATTATGAACCATACATGTCGATCGGTTCTATATTGCTCATAAGTAATTCTGCCAACCTTATCCCTACTAAACTTTTAAGGGACACAGAAGTCTGTTTCTAATAATTGAATTCAGATAATAAAGTACAGCTTTGTTAATTTTCGTTTCCAATGCTTAAATGTTTCTTCGATTTAGTCTCAGGACAAGTGAAGTCGGAACAGTAATTGCTCTGTTCATTGAGGGTATTCATTTATTATTATGCCAAGACCTAGCCGGAGACAAGGTTGTAGATAATCCTCTTGAAACTGACAAGCTTTGTTTGGATCGGAAATTCGATCCTATTGAAAAGGAAATTCTTGATTTATATCCAGCTTGTGCAATTACAATAGCTATCTCAAAGAAGGTTATTGAGAATGATATTCATCAGGGAATTATTCCATTAACTGATACATATATTGATCAGGCTTTTGATAAGGTCACTTTTGCTTCTGGTGTAGATGAATTAAAAGGTATTGATCACAGTGATCGTCTTTGTACTACTCATTCTTTTTATTCTAATTGTGGTGACAAACAACAATCACTCGTCGTCTAAGATGAACTGGATCTCTTATTTGTTTCAGAGGGCTATTAGCAAAACTAAAGCGATATAAGTACCTGTTTGTTATTTTGTTAAATGGGATCCTTATGAGAACATCGAGAACATAGAGACCGCCCGAGGTACCTTCCGGTGACGAGTGATCAGTGAGCAATCAGACTTTTGTTCCTAAGTTGTCTAGGAAGGAAATTCTTAGATTAACCTATCAAACTCCTTTGTCTGTTCATTTAGGCATAATTAAAATTGATAACAATATTTTGAGTCATTTTTATTGGACAAACATTGAAAGCGATGTTTGTTAATACTGTAGATTTTGTCAAACTTGTAAAATAGTAGGAGAACCTACTCATAGATAACTAAGGCTCTTCTACATCCTATTCCTACATTTGACGAACCATTTAGCAAAATAATGGCTGACTGTGTAAGTCAGGTAACCAGTACTCGTTGATACTTTGTGCATATACGAGATTCCCCGAGTCAATTCTATGGTGCAATATTATAATTAAAAGTGAGGTAAAAGTTTTTTGCACAGTTTGACTTTCCCAAATATGTTCAGTTTTATCAAGGGTAAACTTTTATGCTTGTACTTTATCGGCTAATTATTCTTGAAGTATGCATCCAGTTATTCAAGTCTTCTATTGCCTTGAAAATCAAATGGTTTTAGAACAACTTCATCATAGTCTTTAAACTGGAAAAGATCGTAACGAAGGTGTTCTTTTGATGTTGTCTGCTGTTAAGGAATCAGTTCAAGAGTCTTTAGAATTTAGTCCCTTTGAACTAGTTTTTGGACATACTGTGCGTGGATCAATGAAATTTTTAAAGATAAACTCGTTCAAATGAAAAGACAGAAGTTATTCTTCTCGACTGTATTTTTAACTTTAAATAATTGTTGTCAAAGGTTTGTGCGGTTGTAAGAACTTAACCGCACTCTACTCAGTCAAAACTGGAAATACAAGATGACAACAATACAAAGGAAAGTAGTTTTCAGCTTGGTGATAGAGTTCAGGTTCAATTGCCCTTACCTCATAATCCTGTTCAGGCTAGGTAAGTGTTGAAACAAATGTAGTTGATGTTTGCACAACTAAGTTATGAAATGTTAAACGATACCATTTTGCGTCGATTTGTACTGAGAAAACTATAAATCACCAAGTCGTATTTTCTCAATTTAAGTAAAACTATGCGACATCAAAGCTATTACTAAAAGAAGAGGTTTTGGTGAAATGATTTTTATTTTGTAAACAAAGCGTGTGATTCGTTATAAATATATATAACAGTTTAGTTCACTAAGTTATCTTCAACTTTGCATGTGATGATTTTAAAAACGCTCAGTATCTAAATCGTATTAATCGGCAAATGTCTTCCGTTACAATATCATGTGTTGGTATAAAATAAATATTTGTCTTCACATTTTATTTGTTTCTTATCAGAGGATGCAAGGCCTTGGCTTGACGTTTGATTTCTTCGTTCTGCGAAATCCTTGTTACTGATAGCAAATGTTGCTACACCTGATGTTTTCCTTGTAAATACAACCAAAACAGTTTAATGATGAGAAACATCTACTGTTACAAACATTTGTATGATTTATAAAAATCCATTTTAATAGAATTACGAACATATTTTCTAAACAATTTTGCCAATTTCTTTCAACCCTGAAAATCAAAAGATGCGGTGTTTGTTTTGTTCATTTTTTTTTCCTTTTCAACGGTTTTTGCCACATTTACAACGAACGATTTATTCTCTGGTATTCAAAAATGTAATTGCAAACGTCATTGTTTTTCTGCCGGAATGAGTCTTAATAGTTGAACCATTCTGATGTACTCATTAGGTGTCTCACTGATACCTATCTGATTAAGAGTCATCCTGTTTCTATACATGTCAATAACTGCTTATCAAAAAATTGTAAAACACACCCAGATCATTGATTATTACAAATATAAAAATTCATTTAAAATCTAAATGAGATAAAGAAAACAGTCATGCTTAAATAGAGCAATTAAACACAAATCTACAAAATGGGATGTATTACAAAAATAAAGGAACCGAATGGCGTTCAAACTCATACTATACGCAACTTCATTGCGATACTGCAACAGAAACAACAGAAACAACACAAACGCTCGAATCGTTAAAAAAATAGGCTGCCTAATCAAAGCCAGGATTATCAAAAACTAAAGCGAGCATAAGATCAATGGGTAAAGTGCAAGACTATCCAAATATCACCTAAACTGAAACTTTGATTGCAATGCTGATCCAAAATTATGAATGCAGATCTCAATATTAATCCAAAGGGTAGAAGTGTAAATTTAAATATACGAAGTAAAATACATTTTGATTTTATAATAAAGTATTTAAATCGTCAGAATGGAGAATGATGCCCATATTTCTTCTTCCAGAAAGACAACCCTACTGGCAAAAACATCTTTTTAATTATTAAGACCACCGTTGTATTATGACCTGTTGTATTTTAAAATTAAGAGATGACGATTCAGTGCTGATAAATCTAGACCGTGATGGGAAATATCTACTGACCCCAATAAACAATTTGCAAACATTATTCCTGGATGCTATGCAAATACTTAGCAAAAATGTACTTATTAAATAATTGTGTTCAATCTGCTCTTTTGTATTTCCTCCACATGTTTGTGATGCATAGGTAAAATCGAGTAAAATAAAAACTCTAATTAGTATGTTGTCATTTCGTCTCGAAATCGAGTAATGCTATTACGAATGGGAACAAAATTACATCTCCTCTTAGCTTTTTAATGACTTTAGTTTCTTTCATCAATGCATGATTCTTTTAGCGTCACTAATGTATATTAAGTCAAAAATGTATTTAATGGGATCAACGACCTTGAACATGTGCCAAAAATGGGTTTGATGCGACCAAGATAGCGATAGATTTTCTCATTATTGTCTCTGATTTACTCTCCTATATCACAACGGATCTCCTCTGAAACTGAACAATATCGATTATCAGTCAATGATGACAAACCACAGATTAGTAGAAGGTAATAAAGTATTCCATTCTTCAGAAACGAGAAGGAAGGTAATTGAATTTTCTGAGGAAACCATCATTTGAGAATGGTTTACCGTGAACTGCTACAGATAGATAAAGTTTACATTAGCAGAAAAGGCAAAGGCCCAGTCATGTCTGCTATATAATTGACGAATGAAATCGTTCTCATCAGTAAAACACTTGTCTCCTGGTATAAGTTTATGTATGTATGACATTGATGTTTTTTTGCTATCTTCTAAATGTTTTCTGAACTTGTCAAGATAAATGACTTTAATCTCTGGTTATCGGGAAATACCTTCACAACTAGAAAATAGTATTATATATCAAAGTAACACATACAATAATTTAAATGAAATATTATATTACCAGTCATTAAAAATTGCAAGATGCTAAAGATGAACCGGAGCCGACTTTTGCTGTGAACGACACCAATTATAATCGTAGTGTTTTAGCTAAGTTTAAACTAAACAAGGAATACGCAACGGCACATCGGTTATTGTGAAGGATTTGTGACCTAAAGGGTTCTCGGTCAAATTTTACCCTCTGAATAATTCCAGTAGGCGACATTGATGATTTCGTGGACAAGACACTTACTATTATTACAGTGGCACTACAGAGTGTTTTTCTATTGATATTCCGTATAAAAAAACCCTCCAAATTCCAGACCAAACAAAGGGATTCAATTACAAAGAACCCTATAACAGTTACAGAAGAATGGTTGGTAGAAAGTATTTTATATATGGATATTTATTTATAAATATATATAATATTTGCTTGGTCTTTCGTTGCCTTCAAACGTACTCAGATGATTATGCAGCAATTCAAAATTTAATAAGCAAGTTACATTTGTCTGATATATATTTCCTCATACTCGAGCAACCATTTTATCGATATGAAGGAACTTAGAACCATTAATGGTTTATCTAGCGAACTTTCTGATCAGCTGCAGCTCATGGACAATATATATTTCCTGACCTATTTCCTATATTGCGTTTATATAACTTCACATTATTCCTACTCGACAACACTTAATATTTGGTAAATATTCCGAATGTGGTATTTATTTTTAGGAACTAAATACCACCGAGTGGACGGGTAAAGGGCATTTTCGGAGTCAGGTTAATATTTCAGAGGCGCACAAAAAGATCTAGTAATAAAAAGGTTCTGGAAATGTGGCAGCTTTTGTCCATTTAGAATACACCAATAACGTGTCATTGTCGTTTTAAAATTGTCCATGCATCATACATTTATCTTGCTGTTGTTGAGTTTAATTATAGTGGCGTGCGCACAATTGTGCATGTGCCACTTTTTTCTGACTGCACCGCAGCCTGCTAGTTGTTCCTGGGGAAAGGGATGGTGCCACCTCCCCCAGGCTTTTATGGATTCAAGGAACCCTGATAGTTTGGCCTCAATCTGTGGGTCCATAAAGGTTCCTACAGTTGAATGGTTGGCTGTCATTAGTGGGAAGGAGAGCTCGGGAACGGTCCTGCTTGCTTTACATCGCTGGTTTCTTGTTGCATTTGCCTGGTGTTTCTTGCAATTGTTTTTTTTTTCGATTTTTTTTCTTCTTCTTCAAAATGTTTTAAAAGGAGGGGGATGTTCTATGCTGTTTATAGAGGTTCTTAGTAGAAATCATGTATGAAGAGAGATTTTCAAGGTTATTATGGTATTACTAGTCGAGGTGTTTAGGGTGTGTTTCCTACGTTATGTTATTTATAAGTTTTTAGATATTACCTCTTTAAGTTATTTATTAATTAATGTTTTTAGAGATTGAATGTTATTTATACTTTATTTAGCAAGAGACCGGAGTCCTAGCCGATTACACGGTTCGTTAAGGACATCTAGGACATCCGATTTTGCAGTTTCCTTAGTTTTTTATAAGTGCTTCGTAAGTGAATTATTTATTAATACTTTTATAAACTTGAATGATATGTTATGGGATTTTTTGTGGTGGCTTCTAAATTTATTTAGCTAGTTACTGGGTCTTTTGGTTTTGTGGGGATAGTAATTATATTTTGTTCCTAAGTCCTGCTGAGTCTATGAATTGATCTATATTTTTATATGCTGATTGTTTATTTTTATTAGAGTCCATAAGTAACTCTGGGTATGTGTGTGGTGATCCAATCTCTTTTTGGTTTTTGATAAATATTTTCCGAGCGGGTTGATATTTTGGGCATATATTGAATACGTGGTGTAGATCTTCGGTGGTGTGGCAGTTAAAGCAGTTACATTTATCATTGTAACGAGTTAAAGCAGTTACATTTATCATTGTAACGAGTTAAAGCAGTTACATTTATCATTGTAACGAGATAGATATCGAATAGATTTGGATTAAAGATACACACCAACAAATAAATACGCATACTCTTTGAATGAACTGCCTAACACGTTGTGACAATTCCGAAAACGTAACTATACTAATGAACACGTTAAAAAAACACAATCACCAAATGATATGATATCACCATACTATCAATACGTTATTAAGTAAAACATGAGTATGGTTCATAATACCATATGCTGATGTTATAAAAATAAGTAAGGTTCATTTAACAATATGATATTATAATAACAACCAGTACGGTTCATATAACAATTTACTCTGACAATTCAAATTTTGAAGTCCTGGTCTTATCAAACAGTTCAAAATTCACATCCTTCAAACGAATGCTTGATCCTCCATCCACTTTTCGGTGAAACAACTGTGTCGTTCTGTTGTCAGCAATGAGATTATACTGCCATCAAATAACGTTGCCACACAACTAACAGCTACGCTACCATACTGGCAGATTTGCTATCATACAGCACGCGGCATTGCCACACTAACACCTACGCTACCACACTGCCAGCTATGCTGCCACATTGACAGCTACGCTGCCACACTTCCAGCCCTATCCTATTGCCAGTCCTGTCCTGCCAAACTGTCAGCCGTGTATTGCCACGCTGCCAGCCCTATCAGCTATAAATAGACCAAACTCGCTAGCGTGTATTATTGAATGAACGTTACTAATAATTAACACCATACAATTTACCGGAATTCAAATATCAAGAATAAAACATAAAATGGTACATTCATACGAGACATTTAAGGTAAGGCTACAATTACAAATAGAACTTCGTAATGTAAACCGCTACTCACCTTCTGTGGCTGTAGGAAATTATCTAAAGTAGACACCTACTGACAAAAATTGGTAATAGTGTGCCCGCACATAGCAATCCGTTTCCTGTTAGTGCTAAACAAAAAACAACCAAGGCTGAAGTACCCGTGCATAACATATAATATCCACTTAGTCAAATAATATTATCTTTAATCCATAAATGAGCATGATCGTTATTATCCTAATATATTCCTAAAATAAGGATTATAGTTATTAGTTTATATTTGATTCAGGCTCTGTCTGCAATAGGTAATTTACCTTTAATACCTACCTTAAATTACCGTAACAATATGCTATATTTTAGCAGTGACCTTGCCATGGGGTTATTGTCGAATCAGGTATATAATGGCTATGCAATAATGATTGAAGATCAAAGAGTAGTCTATGGGTGATTTTTATGCAATGTTTCAGGTTTTAGTGGATATTATTTGGCGAGGGTAGGGGCGGGAAGGTGGTATTGATAATACCGGAGATAATTAAATCGTTGGACTATAGCTTGATCACACGTGTTCGCTTCCGTGGCCTAGTGGTTAGAACGTCTTCCTCGGATTTCGCTGGTTCCAACCACTGCAGAGTCATACCGAAAATATAAATGGTACTAAGAATTGCCTGGCTTTGCGCTCAGCATTAAGAGGTTAGTTGTTAGGACTTGTCGACCTGATGTCCGGATAATGTGACTGGGTTGGCCATCATGATAAATGTCTGCTGCATGGTGTGTTGGCGCTAAACATCACTATAAATGCCACACTGAAAAACATAGTAGCAATATGACTCAAAAATTGTTAAAGCTATGTCAAAAATCCAAATCACACACATAGCTTGTTCACGATGTACATTGATATGTCCGACTGCGCACATGGTGTTTGGTTAACAACTCAGCAACAGATCTGAGACATTCTTCGCCAGGATATATTTGTAACAATTGTGGCTATGTGAGAGGTGGGTGAATAAATGCGTTTGAGTGCATCTTCAACACGTGCAGTATCTTTTGAGATAAACGGTGCATCATCGTTGTATCTGCTGACAACATCGATATTGGTTAACGCATACTTATAGGTGCTGAAACGTCCTTATCGATCACGGACACGATCATATGAAAACAACCAACAAATCAGTCTGATGGACCTCATTGGATGTTTCCTGCATCAAACCGACCACATGAAACCTTTCTTGGTACTGATAGGTAAAGTTGCCACAGCGCTTGTGTAGCCAACCAATCTCGAACAATCATATGTGTTATATTCGCTCCACTGGCTAATATGTCCACTGCGGTTTCACCTTTTCAGTGTCCACGCGGACTAAAGTATAGATTGAATAATGTCCTGCGTTGTGTCCATTGTATTTTTATATCGGTATAATGGGATTCTAAAGAGTGTATCGATTTCTAATCTTGGCTTTCATAAGTCCTCTGGCGACACATCTTGCAATTTTTTCTACCAATGTTGGATTAATCGCATTCAAGTTATTAAACAGGTACACGTCGGTAGGTTGACGTGAACGGACATCACTGGATGTTATTTTTGTAAGCAAGGTAATGTCGTGAACACACAACATCGTGGTTGATAGGTGCTTCAACAGCCTTTGGTCGGTTATTAAAATCGAGTCAAATTGTGACAGACTACAAAATATCTCACAGTTTAAACAAACATTTGCTACGTTGATTAAACCCACAAATTAAATTGTTGAAAGTGTGAAGGATATTAAAATGGCTATGCAGGCCAAAGTAGAACTAGTGGCAGCGCTAACAGAAACAGAAGAATCACCTGATCTAGTTCGGAAGATAGCCCAAACGCACACAAGCTATCAAAAAAGCCACAAGAGCAAGTGCAGAGACAATAACGTGTCTTATACATCCGTTTGGAGAAGCCGTTGGTGCTTTCAATGCATGCAGAATGGATGACTGAAAAATATGTCTTTGTTAATGACAACAATTTTCTTGTGATATGTAATACTATTTTTTTTTTTTTTTCTTTTTTTTTTTTTATTAACCCCGTAATAGGTTGACCAATGGGTCGGGGAACCATCCCAGGGTCACCTTACAATCAAACATTTCTGGTTATCAGATAATCTAGGGGTAATATATATAATCTACAGAGAAAGTAAAAAAGAAAACACACACACACACACACACACACACACACCGGCGCATATACACATGCATATGGCACACAATCTAGGTGACATGGCCTTTGTGATATTACAATATTTTGTTCCTGTTTACCATCAAGTCAGAGACAAGTTAAATGTTCATTGTTGAGGTCCATTTTTGAAGAAATTTGTCCTCTTTTTTATTTACCTTAGCAGTGTATTTTTCAATGTTCTTATGCATTGCAACTATTTGCTTAAAAGCAAAAATAGAAGGATTTTTCATATTGAATCTGCAAGTATAAATATAATATTTTGCCAAAATAAGCAGAAAATTACCCAAACTGTCCAGTTGTTCACTTCCTAAAAATGTTTCTTTTTTGGACAGATGTACAATATTTGGGCAAAAAGGTGCAAAAACTTCAATAAAACGGTAACAAAACTGTGAAGTAATACTGCAGTCATAAAAGAGATGCTCAATACTTTCAGTTTCACTCTTACAGAAAGTACATTTGTTGTCATCAAATATGTTAATTCTTTTAAGAAAATCATTAGTAGCGATTATTCTATGGATTAATTTAAAGTTAAAAGAGATCAACTTGGTATCCTTGGTACAGCATTTTGCCCGGCTATATATATCAGACCACTCCTCACTACTTATATTTTTATTAAATACTTGCATACAAGCTTCTTGCTTCGCAGTGTGTTGCCTTTTAGTTTCCTGTAAAAGATCTTTGTAAACAAACTTGAGTGAATCTTGTTTTCGCAAGTTCGTTATTTTATCCTCCTGCTTATCAAAATTATAAAGTACTAGGTGGTTTTTTATGGCATCTTTCCATGCTTTAGGAATTCTGGATATTAAGGAGAAGTATTTCAAGAAATCATCGCTTCCAGTTTTTTGTTTTATTATCTCAAAAGGTATTAAATTACCGTGATCATCTACTAGATCGTTCAGAATTTCAAAACCAGCTTCTGTCCAGGATTTGTATTGATAAATCATTTTAGGGGGGACAAAATTTAAAATACTCATGGATAGATACTCGTTAGGACTTTGCGGTTCTTCTTTCCATTTAGATACTGCCAAAATTACATCTCTCCAAAAACTGTTTTTAATGAACTTACTAAATTCTTCTAATTTCCTTCTCCCTAAATTCCAAATATCCTTTTTATTTCTGAGTATAGTTGTATTGACTAAGTTCTGCCACGTTCCATCTTCCTTTTCCAGCAATCTTTTAACCCATCTTATCTTAATATACCTAATGAATGAAAATATGTGTATCATATTTAGTCCTCCCTCGTTTTCTGGGGAAACTAGTATATCACGTTTTATTCTCTCTACTTTTCCACCCCATACAAATTTAAATAACGTGCGATTTAGTTCTGCTTCAACTTTTGCTGATGGGTTAGGGAGTGCTGAAAAAAGATGTATGAATATGGGCAGAACAAGAGTCTTTACAACAATTACTTTACCAACTATTGACAGATGTCTTTGACTCCAGCTTGCCAGTATTCATTTTGCCTTTGTTAGTTTCTTCATATAATCAATTTCCACCATCTGTTGTAAATCTGGAGAAGAGTCTATGCCAAGGAGTGTAAAGTTCGAAGAGGACCAAATTAGGCCCATTTCGGGACATATTCTTTCATTAGAAAATTTCCTGTTTCCAATCCAAATAGCTTTTGTTTTTGTTATGTTACATTTAAGTCCCGATAATAGAGAGAAACCTTGCAAGATATTCATAGTTGCTTCAAGAGAAAAACTAGATCCATCAAGAAGAATAAAAGCGTCATCGGCATACTGACCCAATTTATATTCACTGGCGTCAAAGATTACTCCCCGTACATCCACGTTTTGCTTTAAAGTTATAGCTAAAATCTCAACCCCAATGATAAACAAATAAGGTGCAGGGGATCTCCTTGACGACATCCTCTTTCAAGTCTATAAAAAGATGACATATGTCCATTATTTATAACACAACTATTAGAGTCATTGCAAAACAGTTTAAACCACTTACAAACGGAATCATCAAAATTAAAGGATTGTAGAGCTTCTTCCACAAAGATCCAGTTAATTGAGTCAAAGGCTTTTTCGAAATCTATTAACAATAATAAACCATATATGTTTTCATTCTCAAGTTGGTCCATGATATCATATAATAGTCTGGTGTTTTCTCCAATGAATCTACCCTTCATATATCCTTTCTGAGTATCGCTGATTATTGATGGAAGAACCTTTTTAATCCTAGCTGCAATTGCTCCCGAAGCAATCTTATAATCAGTATTTAAAAGTGATATAGGTCTCCAGTTTTTAAAATATCTTCTGTCTTTTTCCTCCTTTGGTAGACATGTGATGACTCCTTGAGTCTGAAAATCTGAAAGTTTTCCTATAGTATATCCGTAATTTATTGATCTACATATAAATCCCCCAGAGACTTCCAAAAGAATTTATAGAACTCTACAGTGAATCCATCCGAGCCAGGACTTTTTCCATTTTCCATCCGTTTTAGAGACATACCGAATTCATTAATTGTAAGCAGACCCTCGCATGATTCTTTTTCCTCTCGACTAAGTTTAATATTGTGATTAAAAAATCTATTTCGAGTTTCTTGAGTAGCCTCGTCATCAAGCTGAGCAATTCTACTTTTGAACAATTCCATATAAAACTGTTTTTGTGCTTCTAAAATATCTATTTGGTCAGATATATTTGTCCCATCATCTAAAATAATTTCCTTTATTGTCTTATTAACATAGTTTCTTTTTTCAAGATTTAAAAAGTACTTTGTGCTTTTTTTCCCCAAATTCATACCATCTAGCTTTAGATCTTAATATAACACCTTCTATGTATTTTTTCCTAGATTCCTCTAATTCTGCTTTTCTTCTCTCTAAATTTTCCAGAATTTCCCCATTTATGTTATTCGACAGTCCCCCCTGAATTTCTATTATTTCCTGCTCAATTTTCTTTAATTTTTCCCGTTTCTCTTTTGATTTCCTAATAGAATAACATATAGTTTCAGATCTTATTTTCATTTTCAAAATTTCAAAGAACATTTGGTCGTTACAGGAAAGAGAAACATGGAGAGAGTCATCTTTATTTCCCCCTACATAATATTCATTTACAGTGTCAGTTATACACTTTTTGACCAAATCAGTATACTCAATGTTCCTCAACAGTTGGGTATTAAATTTCCAATATCCTTTTCCCCTTGGAAACGTTGAAAACGCCACACTCAAAACAATAGCTGAATGATCAGTCTTGTACCCTGGTAAGATACATGCATCAGCTGTATTCATATGAATGTCATCCGATACAAGAAAGTAATCTAGTCTACTTTGTTTCAAGGGAGATTTTTTGCCTCCAGGTATACATCTTTAAGTCTTGGTTGGAATTTCGCCAGGGATCAATTAATTCCAATTCGTTTTTCAGGTCTTGAATCGCTGCCCTAGACTGTTGGTGTTTGTCATGTAAAATATTATAAGTATCCAAATCTAAGTCTTGAACAGTATTCCAGTCTCCGCACATTATAATTGATGAGTTCTCAAAAAATAAAGTCTCCTCCTTTAACTTTCTAAAAAAGCTAGGATTATCATCATTATAACCATACAAATTCACGAGGGTTATTCTGTTGCCATTAATTGTAATATCTAAAATAATAAATCTGTGATATGTAATACTAGATCTTTCCTGTATCGCTTACATTATCCTTATCAATCAAAAATTATGTTAATATCTCTTCTGTATACACATGTAAGTGAGTACCCACCATACTATTATTTTTCATAACAATGTTGAAGATAACACTGCGCATTGAGATCTATTTTTCTTATTTATTACATGCACGTATATATACACACATGCATTCTGCCTTGTTGGCTGAGTACATATATATTTATAAGTATGACATACTTCATCATTCAACACGTTCATTTTTGCATTCATGAAGCTCGGTGACTATGGATATTTACACCAATCTATTTACACATGCACATACAATGATGGACAGATATCATTTGAGCGATCATCGATGTAAGACAAATTTTAATATAAAAAGTATGAATTTACGCCGTTATGACAACACTCAAATGTACAAACCTTCAAGTATTTTTTGATCAGTCCTCTAAATTATGAACTTGTAGTACGACCAATTGCAGACATCAGTTTGGTCATTTAAATATTGATCAAGGTATATATAGCAACGAACGACTGATATATCTGAAAAGGAATAGACCATTTTAATTGTAATCTACTGGTCTAAATACCTAATATTCACGAGTTTGCTAGTTTATCAATCTCGTGTTCAAGGATATATCTGAACAAAACAAGTGCAATGTTAACCTACTGGTCGATACACCTATTATTCACCCGTTTACTGTTTTTTGTAAAGCGTGAATGCGATTGAATGGTTAGGCTCGAAGTTGTTGTGAATGCAGAAGATGGATTATGATTGCGGATGTACCAGACGCCACAGTTTCATAGTTTACACTTTGTGCCTGTTTAATAATGTCAGGATACCAATAATAATCGTAAAGGCACATGTTGCTGGAACATCGCAAAATTTATATGTCCTTGACATCCATGATACTTGAAATATCAGTTGATATATCCTGCACAAACTGCAATAATGCTGAAGTCAGTTCCGATTTAGTCTTGTAGATACGAGGTTGTAATCACATATTTCATAACGCACTTGATATTCATAAAAAAGATGCAGATACCATAATGTTTTCTTAGATCTACGCATAGAAATCAAACTGTTTTTGCTTTATTCTCGGTGGAAAAAATGATACATATTGGTGAGTCTTAACCTTCTAGATGCAAGATCCAACAACATATGTCTCTGTATTAATTATAGGAGGCTACATTTGATATAAAGATCTGAGATGAATCGGGCTATACTATTTGGGGAATTCAACATTACGCTTTGAAGACACGTGTTGCAAAAATTTGTCTAGTGGATGGGATTAAACTGATATATTTTGCATAATTCTCTGTTAATCATAATGCTTTTTGTAAAGTGTGGATAAAATTTCAAAGTGAATACAGAAATTACTGAACCGCTTGCTGTCATGGGATTTTCGTGTTGTACAGCATTGATTAAAGGATTGATATAGTAATGTGGAGTTGAACGTATACTAAGGATTGTCAAACATAGTTACCAATATGTTACCACTTATTTATGAATTCTGCTTGAAGTTCCCAGAACATCAAAAGCTTAATCTACCTATTTTAAACCATTCAGCTGCAGATTTCACTAATTGAATGATTGCTTTTCTAAAAAAACAGTGTTCTCTTCTCAAATATGTTCACAAAATATTACCTTTAACTTTAAAGCCAATGTTGCATCCCATAATGTGAGTTAGTAATACATATCAAGTCATTATTATTACTGTTCTAGGATGAAAGGGTCATTGCAAATTTCCTGTCAACCATATTCTTCTTTCCTTTTTATACAAATTTGCTCACAAACAAAACTGGAGCGTATACTTGACGTATTTTCACACTGATTTCCGCTTTGAATTTGTGTCAAGCTATTATATTCATACAGCAGAGTAACGAGCAAAATATATGTGATGTATGCGTTGTTTTCTCATTCTGCTGATATTTTCTTGATCTTTTCTCTGACCTTACACTTTTTTCTGTCATCAATCCATTGTCTGGGACATTATTTGATAATTAATCTTTTTCAGTCTGAGTAAAGCTTGTGATGAACTCATATTACCAGAACATGTAGGTAACTGGACACTATTGTGAACGGAATTGATTTGCCATAACAGACAGGTATGATAACAGGCAGTGCAATTAAACATCAGACCTTCCAAGACGAAACCTACCAATATACAGTGGGTCCACACAGGCGTCATACATCTGCCCACTTCTCATCAGTAATGGCTGTGTACACTTGGCAAAATCAGTATTTTGTCTAGCTTTGATAAGATGGAAAACCGAAATAAAATAACCGAGATTATAAAATTTCACATTATTCTATTTTGGCAACAATTCTTATTTTGGTAAAAATTCTGTATGGTGTAGCTTTTCCAAATTAATTACAACCGACCAAACTGTAGTTTTAAAAGACAACTACGGAGTACGGGTAATATTTCCAGAAAACGAAAAACATGTATCCTAGTCATCTTTCTATGCGTCTTTATATCTGTGCTTATGTTTTATATACGTTTATTGATTAAAAACTGCAATCTCGATGGATTTATTTCATTCTTTCAACGCCCATGCTGTGTTACAAAACATACTTTTTAACCCATATTCATTATCGAACACCTTCAAGTGTATTTAATAATATACTGTTCACAAGAAATATGATCATTTTAGACTGCACCTGCTACTTTAAATAAATGTGCCTACAACTTTTGACCCAGAGTGGATAGATCTACATTGCTCTCTCTGTAAAGTACATTCTAGTGGTGAATCAGGTGGCGTAGTTGATATGCTTATACTCCGTACTGTGATGACACTTTTGCGATTTGTTTGATTAAATAAACGCTGACATATAGAGGCTGCGGAATGAGAAATGTCGGCTCCAATAGACCTGTTTAAACGTTAGCTCTTAATCATCTAAGAAAGCCAGCTTCAGCAACATGGAGAGGACTGTCCAATACAAACTCGTAATCGCAAGACTCATGTCTGAGAAAAAAGGTAGATAAGATGGAGTTGTACAGAGACTGGATGATAGGAAGACTATAAAGCTCTGAGCAATCTGCGCGTCAGTGAAATCTGGAGCAACTCTAATACTGCATGCTGACGGCGCGACACTTTTCTGACGACAAAATGAGACCATAAGAAGAACACCTTAACATCATCCGCAATCGACAGTCATCAGTCAGTGTGGAGACAGCTGATCGACTGTCCCATGTGAATATCAATACAGTTCTTGCTCAGTCTCCACTGCTGTGTGAAAATGTGAAAGTAATTGACCTTATATAAAATGGCTTCTTATCCTGGTTAGTTAACCACTTATGCTCCACATATCTCTTGGCGCTTAAAAGATTATAGAAATGTATGTATTCAATCTGAACCTTATTCATCATCTATTAAAGGAACATTTTATTGTTTCCGTTCCAAATTATCCATTCTTTATTTTTGCTTCTTAGCACTATCATTAATCACGTAATCGCGTTCATAAATGTTTTGCTCTCGTAATTGATATTATTTGAGATTGGTATGAAAGCTCATATATAATGACTATGCACTTGTTTATACAATTCAGTGTTGTGTAATGGAAGTGTTTTGAATCATTTTTGTTGGTGTTTTTATTTGGTGATGTTTAATTTTTGCTTAGCCAACGAAGATAAGACTGTAGTTTGTGAGTAGTTTAAAGTTCTGCAACGAAAGTGAAGATAATTATTCCAACCAGAAAAGACGCAGTTTATGAGTTCCGTTCCAAGGTAATTACAGTTGATATTACTGATTTACAACATCACAAGTACTGGTAAATAAATACACCAAGCTGAATACGTGTGTTATTCTGAATGGGTGGAAAGAAAGAGTTTGATATGGCGTTAGGATAATCTGAGGTCGGTAGGCCAAGAGGAATTAATAAACCATATCAAAAGAGTTCATTTCCTGACTAAAACAAAATATTCATTACACACACCCTTTTACGCTTTCTAATTAATTTTGTCGTTCGTGAATGAACGAATTTCAAACTGAAGAGAGATTGATAAAGTTCGGTTCAAACAGCCTAAACATATCTACAAGCAGACATCAACAAGACGCAAAGGTAGGTTGACTCTGGGTGAAAATGCAGAAAATACGGACTGAACAGTTGTATTGCACGTCAGATCAAGAATGTAAGGTTAAATGGGTGTTATACATGATGACGCCAAAAGGAAAGACACAAAGGAAGACATGTAAAGAAATAATATAAAATTAAAAATCAAAGGAAGAAAAGGCAGAAAAGTGTCCATGAGCAGCAGGGAGGGCGAATCCGACAACTTTTTCGACAAAATTTGATTGAGGTTTTAAAACGACAAATAGAGCCTTCCTTCGAAATCTCACTTTTCAAACAAAAAAAAATAAAGTCTCCGTTTGGCAAATGGAGCCTTAGTGTTTTTTGCTCGAAAACGCTATATTTCGCGACAACATCCCGTTGGTGTTTTCCCGTGGTAATCATCGGGCGTCCCGCGTCGATGTCATTGCCCTCCCTGCTGCTAAGAGGTTATTTACGATGATCTTACAATTTAACCGAATATTTGGTCAAGTCCGATACGATATCGTGTCCGAGGATCATGTAAATTTATCGTTACAAATCCATGTGGGGTCGACTGAGCATGACTAAAAACATTAAAGTCCATGTCACCGCCGCACCATGTCTGCCAAATATTTCGTAGCGTGTGTGTATCAACGCCGTTGAACACAGCAAGAATATTACAGTTATCTCTGATTACTTTTGGAATCTGAGTGTATCGTTGAGTGACATATATCACGTCAGTGTTTTTATGCCTGCCTCTGGAAAATATCCTAGCTGGGTTTTTTTGATTGTCTAACATAACATCATCGTACACGACTAGATTGTTAACGTCGCCATCAATATCATCAATACCTGGTGCATCACTGATATCTGTAATAAACTCAATAACATTTTTTTCAGCGATTGCTGATGCATTCTCGTTGAAATCTTTCAACACCTCGTAGCATCGTTGATCATCTACGCTAGGGGCGATTAAATACAACTTATCCCACTTCATCCATCTCATTATTAAATTGAGTAACAATTGCGTCTTGCCGGATCCAGATGGTCTGATGATAATCATCCGGATCGAGTTTGGTAACGCTGCAACATGCTTAACTGGTTCTCTTGTTTTAGTCGCCGAAAAGTCAATTATATTCATATCTCTATACATAAATTATGGATCTATATTGTGTGAAGTGTAGAGTGCGTATTGGCACAAATGATATGACAACCGTTACAACAAGAAATAACAGATCGGCGCTTACTGGTAAGTGTGTACAATGCGGTATAAAGAAATTTAGATTTATTTCTATTAGACCCGGAGATGTTTTAAAAAAAAGCGAGGAGGTGACATCGCAGCCAAGTTATCAAAACTCCCCGGAACCCCGTGGGCAAAGTATCCAGGAGAAAAACACCTCCCAGGATATAACTACTGTGGCCCCGGAACACGATTAGATATCAGACTCGATGATCAAAATCAACCCAAACCCGGTGAGTATCCAATAAACGCTATTGATAAGGCGTGTCATGCTCATGATGTTGCTTACTACAAAAGTAGCGATCTGCAACAGCGTCATATCGCGGATGTAAAATTAATTCACGCGTTAAATGCTATTCCTGATAAATCCTTCAAAGAAAAATTGGCCTCATGGTTGGTAAAATCGGCTATGAAAGGTAAATTAATGATTGGAAGCGGAGCTTCTCGCGCTGGTAATTGAAAACGCTAGCTTTATAATAACAACATGGAATCCATCTATTATTCTCCGAGAGGATACTGGAAGGGGAAGGCCGCAATTGGTAAGCTTGCAAGCGCTGCAAAAGTAACAAAGGCCACTGCGGCTAATTGGTTATCCAAACAGGCTATATGGCAAATCTATCTACCACCGCCTAAACAAATCAACTTCTCGCGCTTTGATGTCAGCGTACCTAATGAAGTTCATCAGGCTGATATACTATTTCTACCGCATGACAACGGTTACAAATACGCGCTAACTGTAGTTGATGTTGCGAGTCGATACAAACAAGCGGAGCCGTTAAAAACAAAGTCAGCAACTGAAGTAGCCGATGCGTTTGGACGAATTTATCGAAGAGGTCCTCTGCGCTGGCCAAATCTATTACAAGTTGATCCTGGTAGTGAATTTCGCGGCGCTGTTTTATCAACGCTGAAACATCATAGCGTCGCGGTACGACGAGGTCATACTGCGCTACATCGTGATCAGGCAATTGTTGAACGATTCAATCGGACTCTTGCTGAACGGTTATTTGGATATCAATACGCGAAGGAATTCATCCAAGAAAAACGATCTCGTGAATGGGTTAAAAGGTTGTCAGGCGTAATTGCAGCGTTAAATAACGAGATTACCCGAGCAGTCAACATGAAGCCCAGCGACGCGATTAAATACGAGTATATACCCGGAAGATCAAAAATAGATAGCGTTTCCAAGCCGATTCTCGGCGATGTCACTGTTAGATATCTATATGAACCAGGAGAGCTTGAAGGCGGTAAAAAAAGAGCTACTGATCCTATCTGGAGTGTTACCACACATAACATATCAACGATAACACGATCAACTAATAGACCACCGATCTATAGACTGGATTCAACTGCCCCGCAGCGGGGGTTTACACGCGAGCAACTACAAGTGATACCTGACGATACTCAATTGTCCCCGCGTGGTCTTAACTAGCGCCGTTGCGTCTATTGCACTCAAGACAGGTCAACCTCACATTGTTTTTGACATGACCGAGACTGTTATCGATCCTGTCCACGGTAAATTGGCGAGCGTCTTTATCCGAATAACGCCACCGCATTATACAATTACAACTAGCGCAGTGATTATTCTGTTGTTGTCGTAGCAAGATTATTAATTCGGCATCAATATCAAAACGCCGCTGTTTTTTTTATCCTGTTGGCGGTAACCCGAGAGTTTTCTATCAATGACGCTTGCATCGATGATGTCGTTGGTGACTTTGTCGGTGACTCCGTCACTGGCTTCGTCACTGACTCCGTCAATAACAATTCTTCGAAGCTGATTTATCCTCCGTACTCTGGACACTGCAAGATAGACTAGATTTGACCATTCGATGCGATTATCAACTATCCAAACAATTGTGTCCGTGATGGTTAGTCCCTGCGAGGAATGTATTGTTGTTGCGTATCCTAGCGTCCACGGGGATTTATCAGCACGTAGCGCGTCCTCGACGACGCTGATATCAACGAGCACGATATCATTCAGCACAAGAATTTGTTTTTTTGTCCCTGACGCTGTCGGACCCGGGATTTCAACTTCAATGTTCTGCCGCCGTGTATCCGCGGGTCTATAACATAACGGCACTGGACGCGTTGGAAACTTTTCCTTATGCAACGTAAACAACTTCCGCTGAAGTGTGTCCCTAACTATCTTTCTACTCGCTACAATCAAATCGTTTGGTCTCCATGTTTTCCAGAATTCATTTAACGGCGTTTCCGGAATCACCTCGCGGACTATTTCACATTGAACTCTATCCGGCTGTAATCTGATTAATTTTTTAACCTCGCGCAGTTGTTCATCAAGTGCTCGGTAATCAGTATCGGTTTCTTCATAATAGTCCACAAAACCCTTTAACCAATCATGTGGACCCTCGCCGACAAATGGTGGTGGTTGGCCATGATCTCCGCACATTATCACCGCTGTATTCGCGCGCAGCAACCAATCAAGAAACATTTGTAAAACATCTAACGAAACAGTACATATCTCATCCCAGATGATAACCTCAGGAATAAATTTTTCACCCATTCGATCAGGAGTCCACTCACCGCCGCTGTATCGAAAAAAGCTGTGATAAGTAACGGCGTCAACATTTCGTTGTTTTATCTCTCGCGCTAGTCTATGGGTCGGTGTAAGCACGATTATACTTGCCCGCGTTCGAAATAATTCAATTGCCCGAGTCGTCTTTCCTGACCCGCCACAGCCGCTTAAATAAACTGTTTTATGTCTACAAATTGGATCAGAACACGGTGGTGCATTAGACCACTCTGACAATTTATCACCGCGTAAGTAGTTGTTCTCAACGGTGACATCTGCTGACGGGGAATAATCGCGTCGTATTTCATTTTTAATTCTCCATGTACCCCAACTTTCGTCCGGACTAGTAAACTCGGTTATGTTTCCCTTATACTTTACGTCAATATAAAATGAATCAATCGCAACTCTAACCGCGGTGTCGGGAAATCTATTTATCATCGAGAATAAATTGATAGCGGCGTAACCCAGCATAGACGCCCTCAAATGTGGATATGCCGGGCTGTCTCCATCGCTGTAGGTAACAACTGTACCCAACCTTGTTCCATTGGACAAGAAAGCTGTTTTGCAGTTCACGTATCTATTTTTCGCCACTGCGTCCTTGATTACGAAATCATATTCTGCGTCATCTATAATCAGCCGTGAGCAATATCGTTTGTAGTCGCAGTTTTTTCCACCTTGTGTGAACTTACCAATTATTCTTCTACCGAGATCTTTTGCCTCTCTGTTTCGTTGGTTGAATATCCTCCTGGACCATTCGATGATATATTCCTCGTCGGCATCAATGTGTTTTCTGGACTCGTCAATTATGCTATCTAGACGCTCCGGTTCTGGTAACCAGACTTCAGTTTGCGCCCGGTATGATATAATTGCGTCACTGACAATCAACGAAATTAGCATTTTACAATCAATCATATACCGTAGCAGCGCTATTGGCAACCACTTCTTTTCAGCCATGTGTCTACCAATCCAAATATAGCAACAGCGATGAAGTCCTGCTGCGAATTCAAATGATACTATGCGAGCGAATCCGGTTAAATCAAAATCGGGCAGTGGTCCATTAATAGCAACACGAGTCATTTCATGTCTGGGGTGTCCAAATCGTTTAAAGTACTCAGCGGCGGATCCATACCCGAGAAAACTCGCTGGATAACAGGCAACCATATCAACCGAGATCATAGCGTCGCGGTTGTATTCAGTGTTCCATAGTCCACCGTGATAGTATTCCAAACAACTGGATTGTACATCCGGTAGAAATTCCTTGCGTGTTGGACTCCACGCATTTTTCCTTGCTGCAACATGAGCTGCAACCGATGGAATCGTAAAACAATTTGTTAGCAGTTGTTCATCATGCTCTTCAAATTCCATGGCGGTTTTTTTCATCTTGTTGTGAAACGCTTCAGTGCGATATAATTCGCCATTTGGTCTTACAAACTGATCAAAGGTATCCGTATCGTTTTCAGCGCTGCGAAGTAACCACACTGATACATGGTCGTTTTTACACAAGCAGGCAATAGCATCAAATAGTTTCCTCTCCGCGAGAAAACCATCCCCTCCCAGGAATTCCCCCGGGATATACTTTACTGTTCTATCCCGTGGAAATACTGTGATCGCGGGCGTCCACGCGTGTTCGTTATGATCAATAATTTTGATTGGGGCTCCATTTGATTTATACTTTGATTCGTATAATACTTCACCGGTTATCGTTGTAACGGTTATTGGAAATCTCAACGACGTTTCTAATCTCGCTATGTCGCTGATGGTTGCTCCACGCTCGCGCACTGTCTCCTCCCACTGGTTGATTTTGCTACGCCGTAGATCGGTCAGTTTGTTTCCTCGACATGCATTTGTAAAATGCTCTATTATTCGTTCTGCTACACAATTTATCCCCGTTGACTGTTTCATCGGCGCTAGTTTTCCGATATCAGGTTTCTTATTTAACGGGTATATTCCATAAACAACTGCTGTTTCAGGATATGCTCGTTCATAGTATGGTCTGTCAATTCCGGTTAACAGCCCCGGCTTGGAGTCGCGGCTAACAATGACTGTTTTCTTGTCGCTGAGAACTGGTTCAAATTTATCACGTATGATCCAATTACCTGATTCCACCCGGACAATGAATTTTACTCTGAAGAAATACTTTTTACCGTCAAGTTGTGATATTATCGTTGCTGCGCGGTTGTCGTTCATGGTAGCATCAACAACGTCATCAATTCGAAATGTTGACCAACTATGAGATGCACCATCACGCTTGAATTCATTGATACAACCGCGTATTTTATTCAACAGGGTTCTATCGTTTATTAACGCTTTTGGTGCGTCCTTGAGCACTCTGTCGAGATTAAACCTAATATTTTTCCAGGGCTTAATTGCTGCTAATCTCTCGAACTCCTCCATATAATTAAAACAAGTATTTAAATGAAAGAATATAGTATAATGAATCACTGCAAATGGTTGATGATTGGGTCGACAACCCCGTGCAATAAATCATGTAGAGGTGAATTCTGCGGGTATCATTTACAAAGCGTTCGTAATGGTTCTCTTGGCCCCCTCCCGTGCTTGGTTTGCCACGTTGGTGTAAGAGGAAAATCGCAGTTGTGTGTCAATTGTGGCGGAAAGCGATACAGAGAGTTAAAACGTTAATACGACAAAACGAATAAAAAACGCCGTCATTGACCCCACCGCTGACTCCGTCAAGGACAAAATCATCAAAACTCCTCAAGACTACATTGAAAGGTTTATAATTAAACCAAATAATGAATTAGACAAGTAGTATTATTATACAAATGAACCAAGAGTTTAGACCCCACCCTGTGCTCGTTAATTACGAGGTATCTCGCGACGGTGTTGTTAGAAATTGTAGACTAAAAAAACCAGTTGGATGGAAAAATAATCAGGGGTATTTGATATTTAATGCTGGAGGGAAAAACCATCTCTGTCACAGAATTATCTATGAATGCTTCCACGGATTGATCAAGGATGGTCTCGTTATTGATCACATTAATTCTAATTATCGAGATAACAGACTGTGTAATTTGCAAGCTATCTCTCAAAGCGAAAATATTAAAAAAAAGGCCAAACTGGTAAGTGCTCAAAGCAAGCAAAGGGTGTCAAATCGTTTAATACATCAACGCACGAGGAAAAAATATTTCAGTCGATGAATGAGGCCGGAAAATATTTCGACATTTGTATCGCCTCAGTACGATTTGTTGCAGAACAAATATATCAAACAGCGATCTCAAAAAGGACCGGACACAGAATTCGATTTTCGTACACAAATTCTCCGATTATATCAGCGAGTGACAAGGTCACCATGACGAATTGTCTGTAATACCTCTTTTATGTTTAAATACTATCAATAGTAATAAATAACACACCTCGGGATTGATGCGCGGGGGTCATTTTGTAAAATAATTTTTTTTTATTTAAAAATAAGATGTTTTATAAGAATATGAATATCGAAGACATCAATAATATATTAACCGAGATTTCAAAATTAAAAAATCAAGGAATTGAATTATCTGATGGTCTCAACAGCGAAAGAATATTATCCGATTATGAGATTATTAACGAACAATCGAAACGGGGGCGTTTTACCCTGGCCCGCGAGTACTTTTTTATAAAACGATTACAACATACGATTAATGAGAACCTGTACCACAATGACGCAAATGCATTCATTGGACTATTTACTGCCGTTGAAATAGTACGAAAAAAACTTGGACGTGTTTATGAACGACGCCGGGAGATTTCTAGTAAGATCAAAAACATTAGAAGGATTATAGACGAAAACTCCGTGGAGCCCCCGATGGCACATTAAATGTATACATATTCCCCCCCCCCCATTCCTGCCACACTCGGCGGGAAATTAGAAATTGCGGAGCAATTGCAATAATGGTGGGTGAATCACTTACTACTCGGCTAGCCAGAGAACGGCTAGCGGCGCTTAAAAAGTTCATACCGTTACGAGACAGTGTCCGAGAACAACTTCAAACGCGGCAGCAACTACAAACTGATTTTACTGTTGGAAGTGAACAACTCTTTGCTCCGATAACGAGTGCAACCAAGGATGTGAAAACAGCGATATACGGGGATATTCCCGACGAAGAAAGAAAGAAAAAGGCGCCACTGCTTGGCGTACTTGAAAAGATAGCGGCTCAGACCGAAAAAACAAAAAGGTCTTTAGAAACACTTCCTGCGGAAATAGCGGTTGCTACAACACGGAGGCCACCACCACTCGCTATAACGGACCCACAAGAACCTTATGTTACAATGGCCGACGAAGAAGAACTAGGTGCTACTGCGAAAGAACCAGAAGAAGAAATACCGGAAGAAATACCGGAAGAAACACCGAAATAAAAAGAGAAGGGGGAGAATATACCCCGTAATGTACTCAAAAAGGACACAATAGATAAAATTAGAGGCTTCGACAGCGAGGAAGAATTAGTTGATTTTACTGTCACAAATTTTGCTAAGAGCACACGAGATAAGAAGCATATCAATAGCGGTTACGAGGAAAATGTAAAGGAGTTAAAGGATTGGGTAAGAATGGTGTATTTAGCAAGTAAATACAAAGATGCGGTACCACGTGGTGATCCCGATTACAAAGCATTCCTCGATAAGGTTAAAGGTACAAAACCAAAAAAAGGAAAAGGATACAGCGGTGTGGTTGAAAACGCTTGTCCTGGTAGTGTTCTCAGTGATATATCACGGCTGAAAGTACTAATCGGAGGAAAACGAGCCGGAAATAACTCTCCGGAAATAATCAATGAGGCCGCTGATATTTGCAGGCGTTTATTTGCAGGCGGTATCATGGACATTAATGCATATCGAACGCTCATAGACGAGCTCGTGGATGATTAATTGGAAAACTGGTGTTTTTATAATAAAGATGATCATACACTACAACCATGATAAACCAGTACTCGTCTACGTGGTAAACTCGCGATTGCCTGTTTACCGCGCGTACTATGGAGATGGTCTCGGTAGCACCATTGCGGGGTTATTTACAAGAATGGCTCCAAAAGTAGCGCCGTTAGCCAAACAATTAGGAATGAAGGCTATTGATGTTATTCGTGATAGGGGTATTAGTGCTATTGGAGATGTTGCCGGAAGGGCGTTTTCTGCAGCAAAGGACAAACTAATGTCGTTGGTGAGAAAAAGAAAACAGAAACCACCGGTGATGCCATCAACGACAGTGATGCCTGCAAATGTCAGTAAAGTAATAAATAACGCCGTGGAAGAAAAACTAGAGTCGTTGGCGGCTCAGTCATCCACCGATGCAACAACCAACGCGCTCATGAACGCGATAGCGGGAAGTGGTCTTAAGCAGAATTTACGACGAAAACGACGTTGATGAATTGCAATTGAAAACACTCACATGATAATAATAAAAATGTTTGCGCGAACCGCCGATCCCGCGTTTGATATGGACGCACCAGTGCGCAAGGACGATTCTGTCCGTGATTATCAATTTTATTCCTATCAACCACCACAAGCCGACCTACGATCGCGAATTGAACTTTAAGTCCAAGATACCAGTAAATACTTTTTGCCATGTGAAGCGTTTATCGAAATCGAGGGAGAACTCGTGACAAATGTTGTCGCTAATACACCATACGCAGATGACCCTCGTGTTCGAGTTGGTTTCGTCAACAACGGTATCATGGCGTTATTTGAGAGTGCCAGATATCTTATTGACGGGCGAGAAATTGAATCAATAGAACGCGAGGTTGATGTTGCAACAACGATAATTGGGTTAGCGAGATACTCCGATGATTATACAAGATCGGCGGGCCCATCTATGATGTTCGCAAAGGACATCACTAATAACGCTGATCACCTTCAGTACATTAACGTGCTGACGGCAAGAGATAACGCAGTTGACCCACAGGCTGAAGCAGCTAATCCAGATCGCAGAGCAAGACCAGGCGCTGATTTCAATATTATAAAAAGTATTAACGGTAATTACAATCTAGGATTCGCAACACGAGTAGGGATGTTGCAAGGACCACGCCGACAGTTTTCATGCGCTATTCCACTCCATCACATATTCGGATTCTGCAGAAATGTCAGAAAAGTTATCTATGGGGCTAAGCATACAATTGTGCTAGCGCGAAGGGGCGACGATAACAATGCAATATGGCGTGCTGCTGGCGTCGATAACGGCAAAGTCGTTTTAACTAAAATAGCATTGTGGATGCCGGTGTTGACTCCATCAGTTACCACGGAAGCACGATTGTTATCATTTATGGAACGGGGGGAAAATCGTTGTTGAGTTGGCTAGCGGTAACAACTGATGCTAAAGAGGATAATGTCGCTGATACATTTACATGGCACCTGGCATCAAAACAGGGTGTTTCAGCCCCGCGTCATATATTTATAGCGCTACAGAATAGGGAACGATTGGGTAATCAAGAACGCAGCCATATGATATTTGATCAATTAGGAGTCAGGGACGTTTCGCTGAGAATAAACGGACAACAGGAACCATCCGAGGATATACAGCTTAATTACGACAACAACCGTATCGCACGTGTGTATCATCGATTGCTGTCATATATGGGTCATGATCAAAACGTCGACACTGGTTTGCAAATATCACAACTTGATTTTAAAAACCTGTATCCAATTTATTACTTTTCGTTGGAACATCTTGATTTAACGAGACAATCCGTCGTTGATATACACTTCCGAGCTCGTATAGCCCCGGGTGGTGTTGATTATAGAGCGGTTGCTGTCATTCTCAGCGATAAATCAATGCTGCTAGAAGGTGTTGGTGGACGAATGAGAATCGTTGATGCGCCAGTGGAAAACATGTAATTGAAAACACGGACGCGTTTACAATAAAATGTCGTATAGTGTTGTCAGTGTTACACTAACTGATGGTCAAGTCAAGAAATTACGATCAAAGTCCGCTAAACAATGCGGAACCACAATAACGCTAAAGCCGTCGCAGATGACTGGTGGTAATCATAAGATATCGTTGACGGCGCGTCAAATAAAACATTTCAATGATGCGATGAAGAATAAAAAGGGTGTTCAAATAGATTTTTCGGCCGCAGCGATTAAAAACATGGAAAAGACCGGTGGGATATTTCCGCTGTTAGCTGCGATTCCAGCGTTGATTGCCGCGGCCGCACCAGCAGTGGCGAAGGCGGCGGCGTTAGGAGCCGTTGGTACCGCGGCGGGAATGGCATTGAAGAAGGTAACCGGGAAAGGCTATAAAAAAAAACGATCCGTAGCCGGAAAGAGTCTACGACTACCGGGAACCCCGTATTCATGGTACTCGGGGAAGGGTCTAAGACTACCGGGAACCGTTTAATGACTCCTATGTCTAATTTTGATTTAATAGACGCCGCCGACGCGTTAGCGATAAAAAACTTCAGAGGTGTTTTTATGAGGGATCAATTACCGGCGGCACCAAGGAATATTGAAACCGGTATAATTAACCTCGATGGGTCCTCCGGAGCGGGAACTCATTGGGTTGCATACGCGATTGATCCGCGTGCGATCGTCTATTTTGATTCATACGGGTTAGCCCCGCCGAACGAGTTCATGCGGTATATCCGGGCGTGTTCATCCCCGGTTTTTTATTCCACGCTGCCAACACAGCGATTAAGTGACCCACCGATATGTGGCCGTGAGGTATTGAACGTACTCGCGACGATTTCATCATCGCGGAAACCACCTCATGTGGTTGTAAACGAATACACTAGTGGGGTCGTAGAGGCCCGGCGGGTTAATTAAAAACACCGCTTTTTTTACAATAACGATGATTGATATTTGGGGACGACCTATTTCGGCGCTGAAAGAGTCCACGAAAACGCTCGCCACCGATGACATAAAAAAACTAATCGAGGATGAAATCGCCGATACGTTGAACCTAACCAGTGTTGACCCAGGTGAAATAGTTGTGTTTCAAGACCGCCAGGGTAAATTGAAATCCAGTAATGTGTCGCTGGATGACGTTTTAACACGACAGCGTGATGCCGCCGAGAACGCTATCGCGCTGTATACCAGCGGCGGACGACTCAAACCGGGTGAACATCTATCGACGATAATGAATAGGGTAACATTAATCCAAGACGGTTTTATAAGGTTAGATAGATCGGTGACCGAACTTGATACGCAGGTGAAAAAATCTGTCACCGAGGTGAAAAAATCTGTCACCGATATACAACTCACTACCGCTAGTTTTTTTGGGACCCCGACGGTGACCGAACCGAATATTACAACAATAAAAAACACTATTTCGGAGTTTACAACGCTGTCGGGCCAATTTTACACGTTACGAAAAAATGTTAACAGGATCGATGACAACTTTGATAAATTCTTTGGTAAAAAAAATGTCAAGCTGGATGAGATTACAACAACTATAAATGATATCACTGCGTATGGACAGGAAATAGTAACGCTCAAAACTGATGTTGCAGCGAACAAAAATAATATAGACGCGTATAGAGGGGAAATAGGAACGATCAAAACTGATGTTGAAGCGAACAAAAAAAGTATAGACGGGCATACATATGAAATAGGAACAATCAAACTTGATGTTGCAGCAAACAAAAAAGTATGACCGAAAATACACGGGAAATAGGAACAATCAAAACTGATGTTGCAGCGAACAAAAAAAGTATAGACGCGTATGGAGGGGAAATAAAAACGATCAAAACTAATGTTGAAGCGAACAAAAAAATGTAGACGGGCATACACAGGAAATAAAAACGATCAAAACTAATGTTGAAGCGAACAAAAAAAATGTAGACGGGCATACACAGGAAATAAAAACAATCAAAACTAATGTTGAAGCGAACAAGAATAATATAGACGCGTATAGAGAGGAAATAGTAACACTCAAAGCTGATATTGAAGCGAACAAAGGGAATGCAGACGCGTATAGAGGGGAAATAATTACACTTATTACTAATGTTGCAGCGAACAGAAGGAATATAGACGCGTATAAAGGGGAAATAGTAACGCTCAAAACTAATGTTGCAGCGAACAAAAAAAGTATAGACGCGTATGGAGGGGAAATAGGAACGATCAAAACTGATGTTGCAGCGAACAAAAAAAGTATAGACGCGTATGGAGGGGAATTAAAAGCAGTCGACAATAATATTACAGCGATCAGGACTAGTATGGACGTGCATGAACGGGGAATAAAAGCGGTCAAAACTGATATTACAGAGATTAAAGACAGACTACCTAGAATGACAGAGCAACTCGAAAAAATGAGAACACCTCATGGGAGCATCGGCAATAGCGTATACACGGTTCAACACGGATCATTCGATTGGACTCCTACGCATAATGTAGTAAATGTCACCGCAATTGTTAAGGGCATTTATCGATTGACATTGATTTCGGCGATGCAGTTTAATATATCATCGTCGAGTTCATCCGGGTTTAACAATACAATATCAACAATCGTTGACAAGAATGCAACCGAACGGTTTATAATTAGAGCCGTTGATAGCGGTCTATTTAGGACAAATATCACATGGTATGTGGAATTCGTGGTGATAATTTAAGTAGGTAATTGAAAACACTAGCTCTTTTAAAATAAAAATGACCACCAGGGTAATTGAATCGGAGGTATCACCGACGTCACATCAATATCGATTCGATACCGCAAAAGAATTCTCCGCGAACTTGAAAACGCTTTCCGAACAATACCGTGCAAAAATAAAAAAATACCGTCGTAAAATAACCACCATCGACGTGGCCGTGTACTCGGTGTCCGGCATAGTAGCTGGTACCGGCGTCATTTTATCCACGGTGACCATGATAGCCCCGATCGCTGTTTCAATCGCTATCTCCGCGGCGACAACAATTGCTGGAGTCGCCAACGCAATCACTAGAAAGATATCATCGTGTTCTCAGAAAAAACTCAACGAGTATACAGTAAAACATCAAATAGTATCCGACGCGTACTCGAAATTATCCGGGTTGATCTCGTTGTCGATTGATAATTCGTTCATATCCGATGTTGAATTCTCCACGATGGTCCAGTTGTATGGCTCCGCGATGTCAAAAATCGAAAATTTTCAACTGGAAGCCGGGAAACCACGTCGCTGAAACCACTTCAATGGGCTTAAAACAAGCAAGTTGTTAATATTCGGTGTCGAAATTAAACACTAAAAACAGCGAATAATAATAATGTCGCTGAACCCCGAAGGGTTTCAATTACTTCAACGGATCGCGGAAAACACCACTCCGGTACAAACAAATATGATATCGATAACGTCAACGAACCCCGAATTCAGCGTGAACTTCCCATCACCGGTTCCAGTAAAGGAAATAGCGCTGGCAAAATTGCGAGTATATCACAGTTGGCCTAATATCCGAGCGGAAGCATTTAACGGACAACAACCTAATAACTCGCTGGTTTTTGCATGGACAAATAAACCCAATGGGACCCCAGACTGGAAGGAGGTTACAATACCAACTGGGTCATACCAAATAGAACAAATCAATAAAGAATTTCAACGCAGGATAAAATCGATCACAGGAAAAGAATCAAAAATCGCTATTACGGTTCATGAACCGACGTTATCGTCGACGATTGAAATAAGCACACCGGGGTATATGGTTGATATTTATAACAGTTCAATAAGAACCATACTAGGATGGCCTAAGAATCCACCTCATGAAATCGCCGCGAACTTGCACACGAATGCGCAATCGTATCACGAGATTAATCCCAGTTATCGAGATGATTTGTCTATCATAAAAAACACGTTATTACCCAGCAGGTTTATATTTCAAGACAGGAATACCATTGCATGGTATTTTCCGTATAAGGAAACTCCTGAATCGTCCGCCGTGGTCACAGTTAGTTTAAATGATATCACTGGTGCTTTTACCGAGATTAATCGTAATTATCGATCACAACTAGAACAGCTACGGAAAACAAAAGCACGAAAACACATTGAGGTGATAAATCAACTTATATCAGACATGGAATATATCAATGAACGAATCGTTGAAACAGTATCCGCTAACAGCGATGATAATAAACAAAAATTCCTAACCGAGTATAATATCACAGAAGCCAATTTACCCGATTTCAAGTTTCCAGGATACAACGCGCCAGAACTAAGAAAATCTCTTAATGATTTTCTCGCCCCATCAACTATCCTCAGACACGATAACGGAGAGGATGGTAGGCATATTGCTCCATACAACGTAAATATTACGTCTGTGATAGCAATCAATCTAGTGTGTGATGTTATCGAAGGGAGTTACCAGGTGAATACCAAGCAATCAAATCAGGCTCAACAGGGGTATATCCTTTATTCATTTTCACCAACAGCCCCTCCGGGATTTTTAATCGTTGAGAGCCCGATTAATCCGGTCTATATGCGATGCCATAATCGGTTTTTAACGAGAATTAATTTTAAACTTACCGATCAGTCAAATAACCTAATTGATCTACAAGAGGAGGAGTTAGTGATCACTCTGTTTGTAAGATCATCGTAAATAACCTCTTAGCAGCAGGGAGGGCAATGACATCGACGCGGGACGCCCGATGATTACCACGGGAAAACACCAACGGGATGTTGTCGCGAAATATAGCGTTTTCGAGCAAAAAACACTAAGGCTCCATTTGCCAAACGGAGCCTTTATTTTTTTTTTTGTTTGAAAAGTGAGATTTCGAAGGAAGGTTCTATTTGTCGTTTTAAAACCTCAATCAAATTTTGTCGAAAAAGTTGTCGGATTCGCCCTCCCTGCTGCTCCATGGAATACGAATCGAACACCTCAGTGCCTTAAAATTGACCTTAAACACAAAGAGTGTGAATGATGGTCCTTAGAGCGGATGAATGAAACATCGAAAATGGTAAAATTATACAAATGGAAAGACAACACTAACAAAGATCCGGAAAAAGAATACTTAGAAGAACTGTTTGGTTTTTATTTCACTTAAGGGGTGTGGCATCGGTTTACCCAGTTTCGTCTTTTTTCTACGTGTTTGTCTTTCTTTGCTTTCGTGCCATCTGTTCAGATAACGCTGTCTTCAAATAGATTAATATCAAAAGCTATTTGAAGACAAACAGTTACAAAGGGGATGACAGGATGGCTTTGTATTTTCGGAGAAAATGAAATAATCACCTTTTATGTCAGTTTAGTATAAATGTTAACGACAATGTTTGGGTTTCACAAAAAATCAGGTAGATATTACCGCTGCCATAACATCGCTATAATGAAGCATGGTACCATTTAATTTGTTCAAATATAACAACTCAAGCTTGTTTAAAATTCAAGTACAACACTTGTATCTGATGATACAAAATGTTATAAATTTTAATGGCAACTTAATGACAGCACGATTTCTTCTAATGAGTATTCTTATGTTACGTGTTTAGGCTCGAATAAACAGTAACACAAGAAAAAGTGAAAACAACAAGCTTTTAGAAATATAATAAATAATTTATTTCAATGGAAAAAATACTGGAAAATGAAAGAAAAATGAGAACTTACGGTTTCCAGAATCAAATCCAAAATTAATACAAAGCTAATCCACGAATAAAGTTTTAGAAGTCCTAATATTGAAATGTTCAAATGATTCCAAATTCGAATCCAAGATGAATCCAAGATGAAAGGCGATGACGTATGATGTAGCCTGTACTGTGTTGACGTCCACAGTTCTTTGCAGAGGCATAATAATTAATCCTCCGCAATGCCCTTGTTCAGAGTTCTGTATGAATACAATAATATTTCCAGAAAAACGAATTAATCTTCTAGAGTCCAAGTAGTCAGAAGAAGAATTAAAATATAACTCAAAAACTTAAAATCTTCAATACTTCAATTCTGGTCACAACAGAAGAAAACAACTTGACATCAAGTGTTTAAAAGCCCAGACTCTGATCTCTCTCTCTCTCTCTCTCTCTCTCTGAATGACTATTAATACAACGTATTTCGCAATTTCGGAAATGCCTAACTGCGACAAGAGAGGATTATGAGATTATGTTTACGTGTAAAGGTCACATAGCTCCTGTATGTACTTGATAATAACCGATCGTTTTACTCCTAGAAAACGTTGTTTACTTGATCCTCAATCAAGGCCAGGAACTAAGTCAAAAATCGAAACAATTGTTTCTATTACTAGGTATTTATTGAAGCATTCAAACTGAATTTTCTGGAAAATATCCAATTCCTTGTAAACAAAATTACATTATATTGACATGTAAAGAAACAAAACAGATTCCTAAACCCACAATCAATCTAATCAAATCCAATACAACTTAAATCAAATATAAATTTAATATATGTAACACTCCCCCACCCCCATAAAGAAAAAAAAGATGTATATGATAAAGCTTTCTTTTTTACCATAGATTAAAGAAACACATAAGACGAACTCGTATGAATTACACACAGTGTACATGAAATAATATATTGTTATACACGGGAAAGTGCGTCTGCTATTAAATCATCTTTTCCCTTTATGTGCCTGATGTCAAGATTATATTTCTATAACAAAAAATTCCGCCTTAGCAATCTTCGATTTTTATTTTTCATCTTGCCGATGAAAGGAAGAGGATTGTAGCCACTAAACACAACAATCAATGAAGGATCCGAATTAAGGTAAACTTCAAGATGTTGTAATGCCATTATCAAAGCCAAACATTCCTTCTCGATCGTTCAACACTTTCTTTGCTGCTTATTTAATTTCTTTGAAAAATAGCACACTGGATGACCAATACCACTTTCATCTTCTTGAATCAAAACTGATCCAACCCCAACATCACTTGCGTCAACAGACAATTTAAATGATTAGCTGAACTTTGGAGCTGAAAAAACTGGCGCGATTTTAAGTATGGCTTTCAACTTATCAAAAGCACCCTGACATGTTTCAGTACAAAGGAACTTGTTTTTCTTACTCAGTGAATTTCTCAGCCGTTCCGCAATTATAGAAAAATTGGAACAAAATTTTCGATAGTATCAGTTGCTTTTTATTTACAGGCACAGGGAAATCAGAGATAGCCTTGTCTTTAGCGTCTATTGTGTTAACTTGTCCATGTCCCACGATATGTCTTAATAACATTACACTAGCACCGCAGAACTCACTTTTAGACAAATTAATTGTCGAACTTGCATCTGTGAGTCTGTCAAAGAATTTCCTAGCCGTCAGATGTTCTCTCCAAGTGTCGCTGTAGACCAGAGGTAATCATATTCATGAGACGCTGAAATGTACTTGGTGACCCTTTCATCCCAGACGGCATTACTATATATTGGTAACGTCCATCTGGAGTCACGAATGCCGAAATTTCGTTTGCTCTTTCCGTTAGTGGAACTTGCCAAAATCCTTTCAGAAGGTCAAATTTAGTAACAAACTTGGCATTCCCAATCTTTCGAAATACAGCCATCGATTCTTTGTAATTGGAATGAATCATTTTTTATCACACTATTCACCTTCTTACAATCAGTACACATATGGGAAGTTTTATCTGGTTTTGGAACAAGTATGCATGGTGAACTCCTGTCACTTTAACAGGGCTCTATAAATAATTCTCCAGCAAATATTGAATTTCTTTCTTCAAGTATTCCTGTTTGAAGGGATTTATCGTGTACGGGTGTTGTTTCACAAGGCTGGAATTTCCAATTTCAACGTCATGGATAATTTTGTTGGTTCTTGTAGGAACATCTGGAAATAAGTGCTCATTTTTAAACAATAACTGTTTCAGTTAATTTCTTTTATGCTTTTGCAAATGTAAAACTTTCTGGTCAAGATCTTTCATGATTTCTGAATTCCTAAGATTTTACACTTCAATATCAGTGGAATCCGATGATATCCCTTCACATAAATCTTCACTAAGTGGGACAGGTACAACTAAATTAATTTATTGCTTTATTAACCTTGCTATCTCTTTCAGTATACCCATACTCCTATAATTTATTTAGATCCCAGGAACACGAATATTAAAAGTAACTCATTCATTTTCTTCTTAACCTTGTAAGGGCCGTAATATCTAATCTGCCGAAAAATGTGAAGAATGAGCTGGAGAGACAGAACTCTACCAAGCTCAACAATTTTCTCCATGAAAGTTCTGTTAAACCGTAATTTCACCTTTGACTTGAATTGCTGAATGCCAAAAATTCAACCATAATATGCTGGAAAGTTCAAGACCTAAAAGTTGACCCTATTTCCGATTGGACAGAGTTGGGAAAGCCAAATTGAGTAAAAGACTTTATCAGAGCTTTTACTATTATTTTAGATTTTATATTTCTCAAAGGAATTGCCTCTGGAAACCTTGTTGACGCACACATAATGGTCAACAGGTATTGTTTACCTGACTTGGTCTTAGGTAAGGGACCAAACAAATCTATCATAATTCTACTAAACTGATCGTCAAAGGCAGGAATGGGTTGTAGATGTGTCTTAGGTATTTTCTGATTAGGTTTTCCTACCATTTGACAGGTATGACAATATCAAAAGTATTTACTACCATCACTTTTGATTTTGGCCAGTAGAAGTGAGTCAAGATCTTGTGATAAATTGTATTGATCCCTAAATGACCAGCCAATGGAGTTTCATGGATCAGACTAAGTATTTCCTGTCTGTAAGATTTTGGAACTACAATTTGATAATTCACTGACCATTAGTCATCAGCAGGTACCTTGGGAGGTCTACAGTTTCTCATAAGAATTCCATTTTAAAGAAATAACGGACAGGAATGTCAGTAGCTTCAGTTTCACTAAAGGCACTTTGAAACAAACAGGTGATCTCATGATCTTTTTCCAATTCGACGACAAGTGGTTGTCGTTTATCATCCTGATTAGAATAAAGAGAATGAGTCGTTAAAAAAGGATCACTTTGATCAATACATTCTGATTGATCCAAACAGGGAATGAATGTGACCTCATTAAAAGCCTAACCAATACATGTGTCAGCTAAAGGAATATTTTCCTTATCAATATCATTCTCAAGAGCTTTCTTTGCCATAGCTCTGGCAACTGTACAAGCTAGAAATAAATTAGGGAATTCTTTTTCAATTGGATCGACTTTCTGATCCAAGCAAGGCTTGTCAGTTACAAGTGGCTTAACCACAACCTTGCTTAACCACAACCTTGTCTCCAGATAGGTCGTTGTGTAGTAATAAATGAATGGCCTCAACAAGTAAAACAGACCGTTCCGACTTTCACGGGTCCTGAAACTAAGTCTGATGACAAATGTACACAATGGAGAGGAACATTAACAAAGCCGTACTCTACTCCTGAATAAGAACACTTTCATTAGAAGAAGACTTCTCAGAAAAAGGCAAAGTACCCGACAGTAAAACACCCTGAGAAGCTCCTGTGTCCCTTGAAATATTAATAGGGATAGGATTGGCCAAATCACACAAGAGTGATATAGAACCCTTCGATATGAATGGTTCATAATTCTCCGTAATAAAATCAGACAGGGGTATATTAGACCCAACAAATGTACTCCTTTCAATACATGACCGTGACATTGACCTCTTAGAAATAAGAGCATTTGGAATATGTCTGTCTTGATTCTGATGCCTATTTTTCAAATTTATATCAGTCAGAAATAACGTGTTCTTTTTTCTTGCAATAGGTACATGTATGAAGAAACTATGATATTGAATCAAGCTTATCAGAAGCTTGATTTATAAAAGTTGTGCTAGTTTGAGTTTTATAAGGGCTTGTATAAGGCTGAAATACTTTTCTGCCAAAAGACTGTTGAGTAGAAGTCTTATTTACAAAAAGAACTTTATTAGTTAAAGAATACTCATCAGCAGCTCGAGCAGCAGTTTCCAAGGTCACAATCTGATACTCGTCAAGATAAGACTTAATGGCACTACGGACACAGTTTTTGAACTCTTCAAGTAATATAAGTTGTCTGAGACTTTGATAATCTTGTTCAACTTTCTTGGCTAAGCACCATGTATCAAATAACTGCTCTTTTTCTCTAGAAAATTCGATATAGGTGTGTCCAGCTTCTTTTCTATAGTTTCTGAAGTTTTGCCGATAAGCTTCAGGGACTAACTCACAACCCCTTATGATGCATTATTTAACCGTATCATAGTCACCACTTTGTTGAAATGACAGTGAACGGTAAATATCAATAGCTTTACCACTGAGTACACATTGTAATATCTGAGTACAATGCTGTCGTGGCCATTTCAAATTTTCAGCAACATTTTCAAAATAAGGAAAATGTTTGTCTACTTCTTTTTCTCAGAAAGGGAGCAATACTTTAATATTCTTTGCAAGATCTTTGTGTTTGAAGTATGAATGTGCTTTTCACTTGCCAGCTCCATTTAATTTAGCCTAAATTGACATTCCCTCTCTTTCTCTCGTTCTTCCTTGTCTAATTGTATTTGCATTTGTTCGTTTTGTAATTACATTTGTTTTCGTTTTCTCTCACATATCTTTCTCTCCTCTTTCTCAAATTGCACCTTTATTTGTCTTTTTATAATAACATTTGTTCTTTTTCTTTCTGAAATTTAATTTTTTCTTTTTCTTTTTTCAATTTCAACTGCATTTGCTTTTCTTCTTTTTCTTTCCGAAGTTACACTTTCTTCAACTCCAATTCCATCTTGTATTTTAATTGTAATTCCTTCATTTTTATATCAGAGTCTAATACAGACTTACTGATCGAAACCACAGCACTCTTATCCAAAACATTCTTTTCTACCAAAAACTGAACCAAAATATTTTTTATTTCTTGTTTTCTTAAGGAAGCCTTTACCTCAGAAAGATAGTATTTTCTGGCAAAGTGAATCATATCATATTTTTTGAAAGGATCTAATTGTTCCTTGGTAGGGTTTGAAAGAAAGATTTCTACTTTTGATGACATTTTAGAAAAGCGTGCTGATTTCACTAAACGTTTCAAAAACTAGGGGAATTCAAACTTTCAAGAACCAAATTTTTCTGAAATACTCTATCCAAACTTAAAAATTATCCCGGACGAGCCGCCAGCTATTATGCTACGTGTTTAGGCTCGAAAAAACAGTAATACAAGAAATAGTGAAAACAACAAGCTTTAAAAAATATAATAAATATTTTATTACCCTGGAAAAATACTGTAAAAATTACAAAATAAAAATTTACGGTTTCCAGAATCAAATCCAAAAATAATTGACACAAGAATTATCCACGAATAAACTTTCAGAAGACCTAATATTGAAATGTTCTAATGATTCCAAGTTCGAATGACGACGAAGAATCCAATATGGAAGACGATGACATATGATGTAGTCTGTGTTGTGTTGACATCCACAGTTCTTTGTAGAAGCATAATAATTATTCCTCCGGCCTAATAAATTCAAATAACGTTTTCAAGCAATGTCCATGTTCAGAGTTCTGTCTGTATGAATAATACAATATTTGCAGAGAAAATAATTAATATTCTAACGTTCAAGTAAACACAAGAAGAATTCATATAAAACTAAAAAAATAAAAATTTTCAATACTTCAATTTTGGTCGCAATAGAAGAAATCAAATTGACATCAAGTGATTAAAAGCCCGGACTCTGATCTCTCTCTCTCTCTCTCTCTCTCTCTCTCTCTCTCTCTCTCTCTCTCTCAACATCACTATTAATACTAAGTATTTCGCAATTTCGGAAATGTCTAATTGTGAAATAGAAGTGACGTGATCATGTTTACGTGTAAAACTCACATAGCTCCTGTATGTCCTTGATAATATCCAATCATTTTACTCCTAGAAAAAGTTGTTTACTTGACCCTCAATCAAGGCCAGGAACTAAGTCAAAAATCGAAACAATTGTTTTTATTATTAGGTATTTATAGAAGCATTTGGATCAAACTGAATTTTCTGAAAAATATCAAATTCCTTGTAAATAAAGTTGCATTATATTGAAACGTAAAGAAAATAAAAAGATTTCAAAACCCACAAACAATCAAATCAAATACAGCTTAAATTAAATATAAATTAAATCTAATATATTTAACAAATATGGATATTGAAGCAAGTCTTATCTTTGTCATATATAAAACAAGCATGAATTCTCCTTTAGTATTTGATTTCTTGCTTTTAACTCTAGAACGTTTAAAGTTAGGAAATACTTAAATAAGTTAGTTAGTTTCACCATCCTTCCGTCCATCATTATGTATGTGTCACGATTTTTATCAACAGCTTAATGATCATGGCTTTTCAAAATAGATTTTGTTTTCTCATCCGCGCGATTGAATAATACTGCTTCGAACATTTTATCTATGTAAGACAAACTTGAATGTGAAAGCCATATTAATTTCATTTCAACAATAACACTGGACAACAAATTTTTACAAAAGTCATGTTACTGAAATAAAATTAGTCAATTCTTATCAATTTTTATGTGCTGAACACGAATATGACAGTCAAATTGCAAAATTGGCTCTAGTTTTTTTGTAATCTGCAAGAAATTAATGTTTACATAACGAAATGCATTCCAATAGTAAAAGGTCAACTGTAATAGCCTACCTATAAAAAATCAAGTCATTGACTACATCTTAGATTTCTTCGCCTGTCTCTTGTACAGCTGTTCGGGAGCATCTCTGAGGAGTGTCCAGCAGTAGTCAGCCAGCATTGTAGTGGACCATTTTCCCTGGTATCTTTGTTCCATTGTTGCGATATCTTGATGAAAACGTTCGCCGTGTTCATCACTAACAATACCACAGTTGCTAGGAAAGAAATCCAAATGGGAATGAAGGAAGTGAATCTTTAGAGACATATTGCAGCCAAGTTTCTTATACTTCATCAACATGTCTTCTACTAGTTCCTTATAGTTTTCTGCCCTAACATTTCCGAGGAAGTTTGTAGAAACTAGGCGAAAAGCATTCCATGCTTGTTTCGCGTCACCTTCCAGCAAGTTGTTGAACCGGTCATCTTTGAAAAGCTCTCGAATCTGAGGACCCACAAAAACTCCCTCTTTAATCTTTGCTTCGCTGAGTCGAGGGAATTTTTCATGCAGGTATCGGAATGCTGGCAAAGTCCGGTCAATGGCTTTCACGAAGTTCTTCATCAAACCTAGTTTGATGTGAAGGGGTGGTAGCAAGATTTTCTGAGCCTCAACCAGAGCTGGGTGTTGGATATTCTTCTCTCCAATGGCTACATTCTGCCTGTGAGTCCATTCCTTCCTCATGTAGTGCATTTCCCTTGCTCGGCTATCCCACTCGCATAAGAAACACATGTATTTTGTATATCCTTGCTGCAGTCCCATTAAAAGGGCAATTACCTTCAAATCACCACAGAGGTGCCAGCTGTACTTGTTATACTCAATGGAATTCAGTAGCTGCCTTAAGTTATCGTATGTCTCTTTCATGTGGACAGCATACGCTACTGGAATAGATGGAAGAATGTTTCCATTGTGCAAAAGCACAGCCTTGAGACGCAGTTTCGAAGAGTCCACAAATAGTCTCCATTCTTGTGGGTCATGAGTGATTTTTAAAGCATTCACGAGGCCCTCAATATCGGAACAGAATATCAGATTACTTTCCTTTCTGAAGAAAGGCTCCAATTGCTGGTGGCGCTTTCGATATGCAGTAATTGTGACATCTTCTTCTAGAAGATTCCATTGTTGGAGTCTTGATCCTAGCAATTCTGCCTTGTTCTTTGATAAGTCCAAATCACGAATCAGGTCATTTAGTTCTTCCTGTGTTATTCTGTGTGGGGTTGATGATGCACCACAGTGAAAATCTGGATCACTGCATGCTGATGGACCAGGAGAAGAACAGGTCGACTCACCTTTGTCTTCGTCAGATGAATCAAGAGAATATTCTGCTGGAGGTTCTGGAATAGGAAGTCCCTCACCATGTGGAACTGGTCTCAATGCAGACGGAATGTTTGGGTAGACTATTCTCGACTTCTTTCGCTTCGTTATTCCGCCGGAAAGAGGAGGAACCAAGCAGAAGTAACAGTCATTTAGGTGGTTGCTTGGCTCTCTCCACACCATTGGGACTGCAAACAGCATTGATGACCTTTTGCAATTCAACCACTGTGAAAGCTGTGTTGTACATGTAGCACAGCATATATGCGGAGCCCAAGGCTTGTCTTGGTCACCAACCTTGCATCCGAAGTAAAGATGATATGCCTTCTTCACTTGAGAATTGATACTTTTCTTCTGGTTGGCAAATGTCACTTCCCCACAAATATAGCAAAAATTGTCCGCGGTATTAACACACTTTCGAGGCATTACTGTTCTTTATTGTACGTAAATGGATAAAATAATAAGTTTTATGTAACAGTAGCTTGAACTGTCTCGCACAACGTCTAAAATATTTTAAATGCTGAACCTATCTGATTGGGCTTTATATAGTACACTGCTTACGTCAGCTTCAGCAGCCGCCTGGCATTAGTATAATAGGCCTACACATGTATAGTACACTGCTGACGTCAACTTACTTCAGCAGCCGCATGGCATTAGTATTGCATTGCATCAGAAAATGATGCAATCAACTGTGGATGATGTGAGCATGATGGTATTATGCAATGTTACATCATTATTCCGGATGTTGCTGCAGTCCTACTGGAGAAATTTACACAGTGAAACATAGAAAATGAGGTATATGAATATCTTCAAAACGAGAGCCAATACAAATTTTTCACGGTTATATTCGTGTTCGGCACACCAAAATACTACAGATTAGGGCCTTTTCAAGTCAGTAATGATTTCACTGTTGACCAGTGTAATCAAATGTATAAAACTTCAAGTCTCCTCTGGCTACACAAGAGCATTTAGTATTGTCAATTATACATATTAGTTGTCTCGTTTGCCTTTCGGTTATACTATATTTCTATAGGAAAAAAAAACATATCTCTGAAAAGGACTAATAAAGGTATAATACCAACATACGGGCCTTAATGCGTACGATAAACCAGCTCATATGTTTATAAATCCTCCGAACGATGCAACATCTTTTAAATACTAAATCTCCAGACTCTTTTTTTAAAGGTTGTCGGAAAAGGAATAGTTAAACTCAGTTGAACATACCATTTTATACGTCGTATGATTTTGTTTTTGAAATTTTTATTGAAGTTAAATATAAAATATCAAATCCTCACCAGAAAGCATATTTTCTAACACGCATTGCATAATTTCATATTTTATAGGAGCGTTTGCATCGAAAATTGTCTTGGCTAGAACTGAGTTATGAGTTAAGTCTCGTGTCTTATCCAGTCACATAAATAAATGAATAGGATATTATTATCTGCTTTACGAATAATATTTATTTGTTGTACGAAGATCGTGAACAATTCAACAAGAGAGAATTGCAGGTCGGTAGCAAGTATGTTGCCGTCTCAGTTTGGAATTTCGTTTCACAACGCATCACATGTGACTTTAAAAATTCCCTACATATCTAGCATATAATGTTAGTCAATAATACCTATATGGTCTTTTCACTTCAGACATATTACAGATTGAAAAAGATTCGTTGCAGCTGTTTTCTGGCAACCAGATTCTCTTTTCCTTTCTTTCCCACAAACACAAATTAGAAACTTACGTAGTTTTGACACAGATCCACACTGAGTTGTTTTAGTTGTCATATTCACAAAGCCGATTAACTATAAGTAAGGACGGTATTCAAGCGTTCTTGTTTTTGTCTTTCTGCTTTATTGTTGTTTCATTAGTTTACCTAAGCTGATTTTCTATCTTTTCCTTCGACATTATATGCTAATTGGTCTTATTCCACCAAAGTAGAATTTGGATGTTTGGGATTTTTGCTGTTTCCTAGAGTGAGGGTATAAACAACAAATGTTCTCTGTAATTTATTCATTTCAGTATTTAGATACGGGATGTATGTCTAATGCAAAACTCAGGCTCCAAACCACGTCGTCATGGCTTAATGAGGCGAACGATACTGCTGAAAAGACTAAGATATCTATATCATTCGGATCTCTGAGAGGAGGAGAAGCAATCAGTTTAAGCCATATGTAAATTTTACTTAAATCGGAAAGCATATAGATCACGAGAAATAAACATGAATATTATTATTATTATTATTATTATTATTACTAAGGATAGAGAAAAATTCGCTTTTAAGTAATACTATTCTCGAATTCAAAATTATCGTAATCTAAACCGGTAATAGAGAAAGCTTAAATCTTATGAATGAAGTAAACTTTTTGAAGAAAAAAGCATTGGTTGAATTTACAAGTACTCCGTATATGCTGGCATTCTCAGTGTATGAAGACCAATACAACAACAAGGTCAAGGTACCAAAAAAACTCGCGCTAGTATGAGTCATCACCGAAATAACAACCACCAGCATGTGGAGCACATTAAAGCTTTAAAGTTACTTTCTTGTTTTGTTATAACAATATTCCAATCTAACCATTTTTTTGGCTTTTGTTTCTGTATCTAAGTGTTTCTTTGCTGGAAAGTTCCGATAAGTTTCACATAGATGAAGAAATGTACAAGAAATATTGAAATTTACCAGACATCCGTCTATCATGGTGACATTGCCCCTGTTTCAGAAACGTTTTCAATTTGTCCTCTGGATAAACTAAATTGACAATTTGCATCGTTCGTAATAATGATGTATGAACTAATTAAATAAGATGGATTTTGACAGATTATGTAGGGATATATGCTATTAACATCCTACCGATCGACAGGAGCTGAACATATAAAGATCAGCATGACCAGCTGTCATAAACCTCTTAACGATCGAACTGAACCTTAACAGAGAAGGATCTTAAAGGAATAAGTACTGCAACAATCAAAATGATCGAACAGAATCTTACCAAATAACGATATAGGATTATCTCCAAACGACACAATGGACCCATAAATATAAGATTCTAGTCAGCATTAAAGCAATAATCGAATCTTAAAGCTTCATTTCCATTTCTCAAGATAAAAGAATTCTTGAGTATGTATTGATGACATAAACATAATGTACAGGGTATGTGAATTTTGTTATGACACATTTCAACGGCTATTGGTTCATGGCCACCTTAATGCTCACTTAATAATCTTCTAGTTAACAGGAAAGTTGAACATGTCTTCAGTTAATACCAGACATTTGTCTCGATTTATATTTACGTATAAACTGAAAACTTTTAACTGTATTCACGAATTTTGTAACTTCTTCTTGTATCAATTAATCAGTAATTTGATGGTAATTATAAACGAAATACGTTGATGCCAATCATACTCTAGCCAAGCATTTTTCGGATTGTACATTTATGAAAAAACTCTACGAACAGATGTACTGAAGTGGAAATGTCAATAACGAAATATCAGCAAAAGCAAACGATACGTGTATTATACGTTGTCGTCAAGTGATGTTAGATTAAGATTTGTCAAGCTGGAATATATCTGATGATTATGAGTTTTTTCAAGTGCACCATCTGGAGGCTTTATTCAAAGACGTCCCGGATATCTCCCAAGTTCAAAGCTCTAATCGTAAAAAATATTATTTATGGCGATGACAGCATTAACACTGAATTCTTATCTTGGAGACAACTTCACATGATAGCAACAAAACACAAAAGACAAACAAGGAAACGCAGTGCCATAAGAAAGACTTCTTTATACAGGAAAATAAAACTATTAACAAATAAATTAACAAAATTTAAAGAGTATCGGGGCATTTAAAATGTCCGTTTTTTATTTAAACACCTCTTGGTCGTCTACAAATAGGAGTTTAACACGATAACAGTTTCAGATTAAGAAGATACTATATCGAAATTGGTTCTATAATTGTCAGGTTCATTTTGCAATTGACAATGCTTACGCTTTTAGTGCTACTTTAATTACATTCCAACTGCTGTATGGTATAACTTTAGGAGCGGCTGTTGCAGAGGATTGTTATCGACATTTGTATTTAGTGGCAAAATTATTGTGGCTCTAAAGTATTGTTTTTGTGAATAATTTTTCCATCCAAATAAACACCTCATTCTTCATGAGTTACTTGGCACATTAAAGAAAATACCAAGAACAACAGATGGATTGTGATGGACGTGAAGATTATCATTCCAATAAATGAAGAAACTTGCTCTTTTGTCGTTGAAAACTACCCCAACACTACCAGCACTTTATTTTACGGAATCTGAGCATGACAAGTGCAACTCCTCCAAACAATGAAACAAAACGAAAGAAGAAAATTAAAAAGAAATAGGTGGAAAATATGCAAAACAAATGTTGAAGAAAGGAAGAACTAGAACTATGAATATATTCATGGAAAATGTGTGCCTTATCATAGTACCTGTGTATTACCTTATCATAGTACATGTGTATTACCTTATCATAGTACCTGTGAATTACCTTATCATAGTACCTGTGTATTACCTTATCATAGTACATGTGAATTACCTTATCATAGTACCTGTGTATTACCTTATCATAGTACCTGTGTATTACCTTATCATAGTACCTGTGAATTACCTTATCACAGTACCTGTGAATTACCTTATCACAGTACCTGTGAATTACCTTATCATAGTACCTGTGAATTACCTTATCATAGTACCTGTGTATTACCTTATCATAGTACCTGTGAATTACCTTATCATAGTACCTGTGTATTACCTTATCATAGTACCTGTGTATTACCTTATCATAGTACCTGTGAATTACCTTATCACAGTACCTGTGAATTACCTTATCACAGTACCTGTGTATTACCTTATCATAGTACCTGTGTATTACCTTATCATAGTACCTGTGAATTACCTTATCATAGTACCTGTGAATTACCTTATCACAGTACCTGTGTATTACCTTATCATAGTACATGTGTATTACCTTATCATAGTACCTGTGTATTACCTTATCATAGTACCTGTGTATTACCTTATCATAGTACATGTGAATTACCTTATCATAGTACCTGTGAATTACCTTATCACAGTACCTGTGAATTACCTACACGAAAAACTTATCTAAAGATGTAACTGAAGAACTAAGAATTATGATAATTTTTTATAAGATGAAAGAACGGAAAGAAAGATGTGGAAATGTAAAATTTGGACGAATATGCCTAACCAGGAAAAATGTACAAGTTTAATTTATTTATTTAATTTTTGCGCTTTTGTCTCTGCCTTTCGTATTATCTTCTGAGTCAGAGTCTTATGTCAATATTTTATTTATATATGTCCTCTTTATTGGTGAATTTTTTCGATCCTTTTCATTAATAATACCAGAAAATGCATTATTTTATCATAAGATTGTAAGCATTAAAGCATTGGGCATCGGTGTTTACCAACCACATTACGCATTCTCTTAAAACCTGCTTATAGTAAGGTTCAAAGTTATTTTGAGTCATATCCATTTCAAACTCTTTTTCCATTGAGAGTATTTGCGTTAAGCATTCCCTTAATTTACTTTTAAACCATTTTTAATCGTAGTAAGACACATGCGTAAGAATGTTATCAAGTCAGGTAAACGTACTAAAGTGTTGTATGTTTGTAAAAGCATTTATCATATACATGGAGAGTTTTCACATAATTCCCATTTTCTAACTTGGTGGATAAAGAAAAAATTGTTAATTTGTGTCAGCAAGGTGAAAATTAGTATTCCGTTCACTTAAGAGATAAACTATTCCTTTAGTTTTAAATTACCACGACCCCACCCACTGATCCACTAAATGACGAATGCGAACCAACTAAGTAATGAAACAGAAAATAAACCAAATAAATGAAGACCATAGGTAATTACACAAGAAAAGCAAGCGTTGAAAACAAAACTGAGTAAACTCTGCGAATGTGTTCATGAAACACGAAAGTCCCACCACAAAATGTCTGAAATCGGACCGGAAAAAAATTGAGCCACCTATGGATGGAAGGAAGGACGCACAAGAGCAAACTATATGAAATGAAGGAAAAACAAAGAAATATATGGAAAGAAATGCTTAAGAGGAACACGATGAGCTGTTTGATCAGGGAGTGAGTCTTGTATGCCTATTAATGTATTTCTACTCAATATCTGTCTTTCAGTCTAAAAATCTAACGTCTAAATTCAATCGATATGCGTTTCCATCATTGTTGAAGGTTTCCATCTGTTACATTGATAAAATGTGCGAGAAGACTTCTTTCGTTCGAATATGCTGCATTGATGCATGGGCATTACCAAGCAATTGACCCATTCTATACACATCCACAGACACCAAAGCACAAAGTTATTTTGGGGCACTTCTGATACAGGTTCTTTCTGTATTTTGTAATTAATGCATTTTAGCGCTGTCTCAAATGATATTAAAACTATATTATAAAGTAGTAGTGACCTAGTGACGGGTTTATTATCAGTTCATGCATTTCATGGCTATATGTTGTTGTTGTTGTTCTTGTTGTAGCTTTTAACGCCATTTTTAAGCACACGATAGGCTATACATGGCGGTCAGTATTAATGGTGGAGGAAGAACACGGGAAAACCCCGGGAAGAACCACCGACCCACGAGAAGCTACTGGCATATACGATCCTGTTTTGACTGAATAAAGTGTCAAATGCGCCAACGTGTGTTTAGTGTCATTTATTATTATTGTAGTCTTTTTGTGTTGTTTTGGCAAGGGTAGTTAACCATTTTTTCTCCAAGTGCCACTTGGCACAGAACATAAAAGACATATAGATTTGGGCAATCAAGGTGAAAATTATTCTTAATCCATGTTATGAACGCATATTCGTTCCGCTCCAATGTATATCTGCATGATTTGTGCTCAGTGGCGCTACATTTGACAACTTAATCACGTTCAAACTATTTGGTAGATTTAGTAACTGATTTTTCATGGGATTGGTATCAAATGTCGTATATAATGGATACGTAGTTATTTATACAATGAAGTGTTATATGGAGATCGTGTTCTTTTGTCTGTTTCTTTTGTTCATTTTTTATTTATCAAGTAAAGTTAAGACTATGTAATTCATGCATCGCTTGGCGCTTACATATGTTTCTGAAATGAAGGTACTTATGATTATTTCATCCAATAAACCACATCCTCCTTTTTCCATCAAAAATTAACTACAATTAACTTTTTTCACTGATTATTTATCACAAAACAATCAAATAAACGATAATGCGGAAAAGAAAAGAGAAGCAAATATATGTAAAGCAATAAATAAAGCGAGAATTGAAAAATCAAGGAGGAAAGGGAAAAATGTGTTTATAGAACATGGATGTCCCATATCAGTGCATTAAAACTGTCCTAAACGCAAAGATTAATTAAGGCGTGGCTTGAAAAGCCTGCGGCGTTTGGATCGACAAAGGCATCATTATACAAACAAAAAAAAAATACATCAGAGAAACAAAAGTACGGAGATGAATAATTCAGAGTAATTCTTTTTAGAAAATGGTACGGTATAAATTTATTACATTTCTTCTCTTTTTCGGCGCTTTATTCTATCTTTGTTGTCGTGCTTGCTATATTCTCAGTTGGATAATCTTATTTTAAGTTATATACATTTCCTCTACCGCATGAAGGTTTCCATGTTTTTGCATTGCTAATATGAGGAAAAAGCATTATGTCTAAGAACATAATCTGTTTTTATACGTAGGCAACGGCTCTTGCAAAACACCTGCTGTATTCTCTTAATATCGACCCACAGCACGGCTCAAAGTTATTTGGGTTATAACTGCTCCATTTACTTCATGCACTGGGAATTATTGCCTATTAGCGGGACGTCAATCATGTCATATAATATACCGTATGGTGTTATACAAGGTTTTTCCGTGTAATTGTTACTGCCTTTGGTTTTTAATGGCGGTACTATTATGGCTTAAGGCATGCAATGGTTTCTTTTCTCTTCTTTATATATTAATTTTGAATGTTTATCTTAGATTATCCAGATTAGCTAACCGATCATGACGATGACGACGATGATGCTGCTGTTGATGATGACAATAATGTTTATAGTATTGATGATGGCGAAATACGTTATTATCATTATGCTAGATATTAACATTTCAACAGGTAAGACAGACTGGGATGCGTTTGTTTTAGTCTCAACCAGACAGGAAGTAGCAACAAAGTTTTTAATAAATAGATAACATTATATGCTGTAATGTTATATTTCATGCGCAAGGCAAAACACAATTCAGTTCGTCAAGTTTTTTATTTTCTTAATCTCAGATATGTTGGAATCAAGCACAGTTCCTGACATATACAAGCTAAGATATATTATAAACCCACATGAGACAAGGCCCCCTGGCTGGCTAAGTGGTCGGAAGCGCTCGCCTTAAATGATCACTGCCATCTCACCTATGTTCGCTTGGGTTCGAGTCTCATGCTCGGCTAATGTGGGCACTTAAGAAAACTGCAAGTTGTTTCCCGTTGGTTGGTGGTTCATACCGGGGTTTTCACGGTTCGTCAACCACCAGGTATACTAGCCGTCATATATATATATATATATATATATATATATATATATATATATATATATATATATATATATATATATATATATATATATATATATATATATATATATATATATATAGATAGATAGATAGATAGATAGATAGATAGATAGATCCCATCGTACGGTGAGAAATGTCGTTAAACCCCAAACCATCAACATACGTGACCATAATAGTATGTTTTGACATGTTATGTTATAGTCTTTGCCTCCTAGATATTTCAATAAAATCGAAAACATTCCTGTGAATAATAAAACATCAAAGATGTTTATCTATGACAACAGGAAGTCATTTGTATTATTTGTTATTTTCACAATTAAAAATCGTACTATATTATGAAATTATATCAGTTTGATGTTCTGTTCTGCATTTCAAGTTATGAACTTGATGACTGCACTAGTAATCATTAGTATATAAAAGGGATTTTATGTTAAATACTTAATTTAACATTACGAACGAGATCAACGCCATGAGTCATCATACAGATTTAAAGACAAATTGTAGGGTAGAGGATAAAAGGAAACTCTTACCTTATCTGAGAAAACAAAAGATACAACTTTTATGTCAGTTTATTATAACCGTTAACCAAAATGTATGGATTTTGCACACAAGACGGTGTTTATTACCACTGAAATGAATTTGTCAAAATTACCTATGGTACAATTTAATCGTTGCAATTATAACATATAATGCTTTTTAAAGTTTAAGTACATTTTTTTTATCAAATAACACAAATTATTATTGTTGTTTATGGGTTACTTAAGAACAGTACAGTTCTTCGAAGAATGGTAATACGTGCTGATATTAAAGCAGGCATGGTCTCTTTCAAGACATCAGTTTAACTGATATTGAAGCAATCATTGTCTCTTCATTAGAATCGATTTAATGGATATGGAAACAGCCATTTTCTCTGCTTTAAAATCGATTTAATGGATACGGAAGCAATCATTGTCTGTGCTTTAGAATCGTTTTAATGGATACGGAAGCATTAGTTGTCTCTGTAAGGGGTTAGCATCAGAATAATATAGGCAGATTTTCTGGCGCCAACAAAATGACCAGAAGTAAAGGTATACTTTTAATATAAATAAATCTCACATGGGTCACTACATGCAATGGACTGCTTGATTTCTTTAATATTTCTGAATTTTCTCAGGGTGCATATACCAGAAAGGAATATATTTTACTTATAATATTCTACAAAAGTGTTATCTTGTTCCTTTTGTTGTTGGCCTAAATCAGGAAGATATTTAAAAATAGTACTATGATCGATACTGCAAGCTACGTTTATTAAAGTTTAAACAATTGAGCACATTGCGAAAAGTTTCCGACTTGCACAGTGAAATGTAAAGTGTGACCTAATTGAATTTTTTTCTTTACTCCTTTAATTTAGTCTGTTAACCGTATTAGTACAAACAATAAGCCGATCAGCCTTTGATGAGAGGAACTTTTAGGATTTTGTGTACTAAGGAGAATTGTGTATGCAGAAATTTACAAAATTCATCCTTATAGGAATAAATGCATATGTGAATGCTTGTACGCTATATAATAGGAAAATAATTGTGGCCTGAAGTCTTCTCACGAACTTAACATACAATATTTGTTGTTTCCGGTCACGTGTCTGAATTTGGCTAATTTATGGAGATTCCACAGTATGTATGTGATTTGGATTTTTAACGTAGATGAAACAAATTTTTTTTCAGTCCTATCGCTATCATGTCTGCAGTGTGGTAGTTTATAGTGATGTCTAGCACTGGGACATCATGCCTCAGACATGTAGAATGATGTCTCACCCAGTCACATTATTCTGACACCAGGCCGACGGGGGCCCCGAGTGGCCGAGTGGTCTAAAGCGCTCACAGTTACGGATCACTGCCATCTCACCTCTGTCTGAGTGAGTTCGAGTCCCAGCCTCGGCTAACGTTGGTACGTGAGAAAGCCTGCCAGTAGCTTCTCGTGGGTCGGTGGTTCTTCCCGGGGTTTTCCAGGGTTCTTCCTCCACCAATTATACTGGCCGCCATGTATAGCCTATCTTGTGCTGAAAAATGGCGTTAAACCCAACAACAACAACAACAACAACACCAGGCCGACCGTCCTAACTCTAACCTCCGAATGGTGAGCGCCTAGCATGGAGCTGCTAGTACCATTTTATATCTCTTTGGTATGACTCGGCTGTGGTTCGACCGCCACCTCCCTCATCCGAGGCGGACCCTCTAACCACTAGGCCACCTGAGCGGTAGATCCCACTGTTAGCCGTCTCCTTTCAGTCTTATTTCTCGATGCGCCGAAGACTTTCATGTCATAGATTATGCCACATATCTTTTGGCCGACCTCTCCTGACCTGTCCTATGTTTAAACCTGTTCCTGTTTCTGCACTTTAGCAAGTCTAAACAGTTATTTTCTAGGTTAATTTTCCTCAATCAGGTAAAGATTGATATTCATTCATTCTTCGTTCTCTATTTCTAGACCGCTCCGGTGGCCTAGTGGTTAGAGCGTCCGCCACGGAAGCGGAAGGTCGTGGGTTCGATCCCCGGCCGAGTCATACCAAAGACTTACACAAATGATACTAACAGCTGCCTCGCTTGGCGCTCTGCATTAAGAGGTTAGTGTTAGGACTGGTCGGCCTGGTGTCAGGATAATGTGACTGGGTGGAACATCATGCTACATGTCTGTGGTCTAGACATCACTATAAACTATCACACTGCAGATATCGTAGCAATATGACTGAAAAATTGTTAAAGCTACGTTAAAAATTATCACACACACACACACTATTTCTCACTATGATACATAAGGTTACTAGCAACAATTACATGTATTGTAAGCAATACGTTTTTAAAGCTGGAAAAATTTGCCGAGAAAATAAATGATTTTTTTACGACAATGGAAAATAAAATGTACTCTATTTCTATTTTCTTGTTACTTAGGTGTCAGCACTATCACAGTTCTTTCCGGCACACTGAAACTAGCACACGGTATTTGTTATCTTACTCTGCAATGAGGTCTTATCAAGCCAAAATATATCAAGCACCAAGGAAACTAGATAAAATAACCATTCCGCGAGGTATTCACATTACGTCTACACATCAGAAAATAGTCAGTATCTGGTAGCATGCCGAAACAATCTAGACCCAATCGGATCAAGACAGCAATGAATGAAAGAAACAAAAATAAAGAAAATTGTATCATAGTATCATGTTTCCATGGAAATCTGCCTTTCAAACCCTGCGTGAACTACTGCCTAGACGTTAATATCGGAATATCAATCTTTCCCTTATCTATACATTAAACGCTTTCAATTCTGTAAAGAAGATTAACAACATTTATTGAATGGGAATGAGCAGAATAGAGGAATCTAAAGATTTACGATGAAGTATTCAAGAAATCGATAGTCCAGTTCAAGGGGTCATTATATGTGAGGGTAAAACCCTGTATTGTTTGTCAAACAATATCTGCTATCAAAAAAGGCCTCATGGTTGATATCGTGATATTCTACTAAACAGCCTTCTTTAAGTCCGTTTTTTCTTTCTTCTTTCTTTCTTCTTCTTCTATTAATCATGTAAACATAATAACACATTCAGTTTAAATTTATGATAACTTTTCGTTCCTGTATCTTCTTTTCCTTTGTACTCTTCTCAATTTAAACAATTAGTTTTAGAAACTTATTTATGTAGGGATGGATCTGAACTATATCGAATGAATTAGTAGTATGTAATTAGGCTTTCGTATTGTGTGGCTTATTGTTACCGATCAAAGTCGAAAAGCCTTATAGCATCCCTTGATGGGACAATCAGCGAAAGTTACCAACAGATGCAAATGCAAGAGGATAGTCATGTGACCTAGCATGTGACCTAGATCAGTAACCAACAACACCGTTATTTATTACGATCATGGTTTTCATTAATGTGTATTACAGACACTGTCTTTGTACATGATACTACAAATCCAGCCTATGCACATTAGAATGGTTAGTTATCAGCGCAGCTTTCGAAGATCGATATTAAGACTTAGCTACACGACTAAATATTCAAATTACTCGACAAGCTTGGTGACATGAAATTGTAAGGTTGAGGATGAACAAGACCGCCGTCATATCGCATCTTTAATCGCCTATCAAGTACGTTTGTCAACAAGAAGCCCCCGAGTTTAAGTTCTAATAATTCACCGGCGATCATTCCACACACATACAAACAAGCAAAGTTGGCGGAGAAGCTATAAAACTTCTTTCAAAGATTCACCCCTGAATTAGATCAATGTTACAGCGCGCATCTACCTCTGGGTTTAAGCTTAACGTTGTTTTCAATATATTCTTGATTATGATGCTTAATCTAATCCAACAGACAATGATGAATTTAAGATAGACATTTCTTGGTTTCATTGTGGTCCTCCTGTTATCATGAACCACAAAGATATTGAGGTCATTAATGATGAAAACTGAGGAAAGATTTGCAAAGAATCTCAAGACGTTTGAAACATTTACTCACATAGGGTTAGGATGGACCTTTTAATAGATTCTTGCCAGTTGAAGTGTATATATCTTCATACGAACCGATTCGCAGATTGAGTTATATTCCAACACCAGCATTTATTCCAAGGCGCACTTTGATTAATGTGACAAATTGTGATTAATGTGAAAAATGATGACAATCGATGTTTTGAACTGGTGCTTCGTCGGGATTGTATAGACAGAAATGCTGACAGTACCTTTGTGAACTTTCGTTTGATAAAACCGAATTTTTCGTACCAGTTGCTGATATCACCCAGTTGAAATGTACAACCCTGACATCACCGTTTATGGTTTTGTTTGGAAAAATGTGCCACAAACAATTCATCTATCTGCACATGCACGCGAACTGTATTTAATTAGACTATTACTGCTAAATCGAAACATCATTACGTATGGATAAAAGATTTTCAACGACAACATAACAAACATAAAGGAGATAGGTTTCCACGTGAACGTTGTGTGTATGTAATTTAGTACACATAAGCTGCTTGACAATCTTTATTTAAGTGATGTGGAATTAGCGAGAAACGAAAGCGTACAATCATGCCAGCTTCACTGCGGTGTAATAGAACATGAAAGTCCCGTATAGGATTTACGCTGACTTTGAATGCCTGAAAGTTTCCGTGAATACTTCTGAGGTTATAACAAATACAACGCAAGTTGCAGAACAAATTCCAAATGAGACGGTCAAATTAAACCACAAACACAGCTGAGGTGTTTCTTAATTAGTTTGAGGTTAGGATGAAATGGATCCTCCTGCGACCGCTTTATTGCCTCGCAGACTAATGAGAGCATTCGTGTATCTACTGTTTGTTGAGTATGTGATGTTGATCACTGAGACAATAGAGGAGCTGTACACAGCGCATGTAATCTAAAGCTCAAAATTAAACCAAATTAAACACGAATTCCTGCAGTGTTTCATAATCTGCGTGACCTTTAATAGTGCATGCAGTAGCCACAACATCAAAGGCGCCAGGAGGCGTCATCCCCTGTAATGTGGAAAAATACATGGCGTTTAGTCGGGGTCAGCTGCATTTCGTTTATTCGCTGCAGTTTCGCGACTTCAGGCTAAGACATGTTAGTTAAAAATTTTGCTGATGAAATCTTCAAAATCCTTGGTCATTATGGTATTACTATCACGATCTTTATTTGTAAACATACCTGATTCTACTCACATATGTTTCGGAGGCGTTTGCTATGTTAGACTCCGCGTATTGCTTTACGTGACTGTGAGTGGCTTGGGTAGCACTTTTATCGAGCTGGACTTGGAACCGCTCACTTATATTAATATGGCTATATTTATTGTTCGCTCACATCGTGGCGAATTGTTATTTGCAAGCCATCGACCAGATAGTCACCTTTGATGTTGGTGTAGAAGAACCCTAAGAACTTCACCTTACCCAGAACGATTTTCCGATAACCTTGGAAGCACTACCGGTACTTCGCTGGTTGTTGTCTCCCTCTCAGTGTGCAATCGTAGACGAATCTGGCCCGAAAGTTTTCCGAATGCATCAACCATGTCCAAAATCATCCGAACAAAAAAAACAACTATTAGCGCAGGAGTTTTATCTGCCATTAAGAACGCGTGGAGGTCAAGTCCATCAGATCCTCGGTTATCGCGAACAAAAGTATAAATCTTTATATCCGGATAAATATAAACCTACTAATGGATACTAAAATGAGTTTGAGAAAGACTTCTTCAATCTCACAAACAATTCCTTGTTCGGAAAAACAATGGAGAATTTGCAAAACCGAATACGAACTGAAGTTGTTCAGAGCAGTGAACAAGACAAGCTTAGAAGACTCATCGCGGACACATCATTTTATTCATGCAGACTATTGCATCGCTGACTCATTTGCATACATAGCGGTATGATTGTAAGGATAACTAAGGACAAAAAGGAGTAAAAATCAGCAACTTCTGTAAAAGTCAACAAAGAATTTAGTTCTCTTGAATATAAAATGATTTTTTAAAATATAAAAAACAACCTCGAGACCGCAGTAAATATCGTTAATGTACATTGTGATACGTTTTAATTTTGGTGGCAAAAACAAATATTGATTTTGGTAAATTTGGTGCTGCTTGCTGGTTACATTGTTGCACAGTGCATTGTTAAATCCTGAAACATACTTATTGTTGAACTACAGACTCGAGGTTGTTCGGATTTTACCTTTAGATAAATGGTGAAATCCAAGACTATCCGAATGCAAAACGGCACTAATAGACGGCATTTGTCCAGACGTCAAAATCGACGAACAACTGTTGCATTTCCTCCATTATGTCACCATAAAGAACAAAGTGTGTCGAACTGTTTTGAAAATTGAACTATTCTTGATTATGACTGGCTTAGGATGGAAATTAGCAGACACAGTTAGGACAAGCTAACAGTGTTAGAGCTAGCGAGGGGTGCGGACTGGTGTCTTCTCTTGTGTTATATTGTTATAGGTTAGAACAACCATCCCTTTATTCATGGACGGATACTCTAAATTTTCTTTGTAACGAACCCCTGTGCTCAAACATTATAATGTTCTGAAAATCTATTATTAATTATTAAATATAAAAATGTCCAAATGGTCGCCCCGCCACCACCACCCCACCCCTCTCTCTCTCTGTCTCTCTCTCTCTCTCTCTCTCTCTCTCTCTCTCTCGATTATGGTGTTAGATACGGGCGAAAATCCATGAAAATACAAGCGTTGTGGATTTTCGCTTGTGTCATATGACGATGTCTCTGGACCTATGAATGATAGTAATGTTAGTCAAGCCGTCCAAAGAGAGAGAGAGAGAGAGAGAGAGAGAGAGAGAATTTACAGTCTTTAGAAATATTAATTAAAGCAGAATAATGACTTAGATGAACTGTCAATATATTAAAATATTTTAGTTACCTCTTGTTGGTTCGTCATATCCCTTAATTTATATTCCACACTAATTTCCATACGTCAGTACGTGAATGCCTGACAGTACAGGTTCAGCTTACAAGAAGCTAACCGTGTTTGCAGTGCACTACTTTCTTTATAAAAACCATATTTCATGTTTAAATCATGAGTGTGTCCTTTCAAAAATAGAAACTGAAAAAGAAAACAATCAACTTATCAATTTGCACATGTGATTGTGAACAAGAAGAAAAATTGTAGAACTACATTTTGTAGCGAACACACTCGCTGCGATGTGCGAAGTGTGTGTGTGTGTGTATGTGTGTGATTTTGATTTTGATTTTTAACGTAGCTTTAACAATGCTTCAGTCATATCGCTACGATGTCTGCAGTGTGTCAGTTTAAAGTGATGTCTAGCACTGGGGCATCATGCCGCAGACATGTAGCACGATGTCCCATCCAGTCACATTATCCTGACACTAGGCAGACCAGTCCTTGCACTAACCTCTTAAAGCTGAGCCCCAAGCGAGGCAGCTTGTTAGTACCATTTTTGCAAGTTTATGGGATCGAATCCACGACCTCCATCATCCGAGTCGGACACTCTAGCCACTAGACTACAGGAGCGGTAGGGGATGTGAGTAGTTCACTCACTCAGTCAATACACAGTTGTCAGGAGCATATCTTAACTCCATTTCAAGTGCAAATATGTGATATAAATAAAATATGTGCATAATATGTACGCTGTATCAATAATATACCACTCGTATAAATATTTCATTAAAAGGAAACTCGGGCAAGCCTCGTTTTCTTTTAATGAAAAGTATATTCATCTCTTGGTATATTAATTGATACAGCGCACATAACACACATACACACACACACACACACACACACACACACACACATATATATATATATATATATATATATATATATATATATATATATATATATATATATATATATCCAACTGCTTACTTCCAAAAAGGAAAATCTTACATAGAATATTGTTCAGACATACATGTTTAAAGTAAACGATGTATAACATTGTTTTGTGATGGATAATACATATGCTTCTGTTATGGGCTACACTGAAAATGTAAGTCAAGTTTATGCAATGTCTTCTAAAAAGACAACACAAAAAGGGGATATGAAGAATATTCACACATGGATAAAATTATAGCTGTCTGGAATTGAAGACGAATTGCTAAATTAGCAGATTCATTATTTTGATGTCAACTTATTTCAAATAATTTAGGTCCGAGACTAGTTAGAAAAATTACAAGAAAGATTCAGACTGGCACTAATGAATCAATCGTAACATTCATGTCAAAGCATTAAATCGTTTATGGGACAAAGGTCACCAATGCAGAAATATTGTGGTTACATATCATCAGTCACTGGAAAGGTAATGTATCTCATATTATTGAATATAGTTTGAATCAAAGTCTTAAACGTGTTATGAACTCAGGGCTAGAGAAGAATTTTGTTCCCAATTTATTATATGATTATATAAATTACAGGATAATGTTTTTAAAAGATAATAAAGAAGCAAGTTCTTAATAATCCGGGTTCCTTTCCAAACTGTGAGAGCATCAAAGAATTCGTATATGCCTTGTTGACTAAATATGCAAATGAACAACGATTAATATTAATCCATCAGTGTATCGATTCTTGAGAATGTTATTGAAGTACACAACAAGAACTACTCACTTTTGTTATTAAATCGATAACATTTAACTTGCTATTGGCGCATTGTCTCATATTCGTATTAAATTTCATGTTTTAATGCTACTGAATTCATCATGTTGACATACTGGTATCGAACCTGAGGCCTATTCAATTTAGTTGCTTTTAAATTGTTCAATAAACAAGCAACGGCAGATACACGTTGCACATTTATCCTGCCGTTATAGGACATAATGAATTTATGAATGCCATAATTCGACCTTTATAATTTTTAGGAATTATAAATTTACAACATTAAATGGGAGCTATTTATGGAGATAAATTCATCTGGATTGTATTAGCTAACTTTTTAAGCTGTTGTGCTATTATTGAATGTGTCGTATCATGCTGATTAGATGATCGCTGTTGAGTAAATGAATCTTGTGGCAAATGCTTGCATATACGTTGATTTGATCACCTTGAGTTTGTCAAATGGACCCCACCAGTCGTATATTTGAATCTTATTTTTATATCTTGGGGAAAAAGTTTCAATCCTCTATTTTTACTGTTAGAATTTATTCAGGTCAAATAAATGTTTGAACATAAGTGTTTTTCAGACGCCGACCTAAAACAGCCACGTTTTTTCTGATAATTAGAGGTAGGCACAGATGTAAATGATGCTAATATACTTACTGTATGAATCGTAATTGACGCAAAACATGCGACTGCCTCATCATATGTTGAAAACGTCGAAAAATAAATTACGTGACAGGAAATGCATTGGTGTTATAATAGAACTGATGATATGATAGATGATGACATATACCACTGATGGAAACGAATTATAAATGACGTGAAAAAAAATATTTTTTCTGGTGAACAAGAAAGATTTATACCTTTATGGTGGAATTTTTAATGTAAAAAATGATATGATTACATTATTTCCTGAGCAGATACAGGTGTGTGAAAACATTTCGTTCTACGACAAAACGGCAACCTTAGAGATGAGAAAAGAACGAGATTCAAGGAGAGCATTATAAAAAAGATATTATGTGTATTGGGTGGGAAAGGTTTTGAACATCTATCGAAACTGTTTCCACTGCACAATATTACATAAAAACGTTAATAACGCTATATACATTAGAAACGGGAGATCATGCAAAAGTCCAAAGGTTGTATGGCCTTTTTTAAAATTACACAAACGACTGAAGACTAGCTTGTTAATGCCGATTGTATTCATTTATTACGGAGTGATTATTTTGCAAAATCGTTTCACGACATGTAGAACTTCAATTTCAATTATTCCCTGTCAATTCCCTATACAATTCGCTGCTGTTCATGGATCATGTGTGTGTATCATTCAGATTTATATTTCCTCATTGTACGCAAAGCGATCCGAAGGAAGAGTCCTTATAACTAGCAAACATGTATTTGCTTATTTTGTCCAACCCATTATAACCAATACCTCATTTCCGGTCTGGACTGCTATACTGTCAGCATGTAGTCGATATTGCCCTTCTTCTCCATTCGAACGTTTCTCCGAATGCATCAACCATGTCCAAAATCATCCGAACAAAAAAAAACAACTATTGGCGCAGGAGTTTTATCTGCCATTAAGAATGCATGGAAGTCAAGTCCATCAGATCCTCGGTTATCGCGAACAAAAGTATAAATCTTTATATCCGGATAAATACAAACCTACTAATGGATACTAAAATGAGTTTGAGAAAGACTTCTTCAATCTCACAAACAATTCCTTGTTCGGAAAAACAATGGAGAATTTGCAAAACCGAATACGAACTGAAGTTGTTCAGAGCAGTGAACAAGACAAGCTTAGAAGACTCATCGCGGACACATCATTTTATTCATGCAGACTATTGCATCGCTGACTCATTTGCATACATAGTGGTATGATTGTAAGGATAACTAAGGACAAAAAGGAGTAAAAATCAGCAACTTCTGTAAAAGTCAACAAAGAATTTAGTTCTCTTGAATATAAAGTGATTTTTTTTTAATATAAAAAACAACCTCGAGACCGCAGTAAATATCGTTAATGTACATTGTGATACGTTTTAATTTTGGTGGCAAAAACAAATATTGATTTTGGTAAATTTGGTGCTGCTTGCTGGTTACATTGTTGCACAGTGCATTGTTAAATCCTGAAACATACTTATTGTTGAACTACAGACTCGAGGTTGGTTGGATCTTACCTTTAGATAAATGGTGAAATCCAAGACTATCCGAATGCAAAACGGCACTAATAGACGGCATTTGTCCAGACGTCAAAATCGACGAACAACTGTTGCATTTCCTCCATTATGTCACCAAAAAGAACAAAGTGTGTCGAACTGTTTTGAAAATTGAACTATTCTTGATTATGACTGGCTTAGGATGGAAATTAGCAGACAGAGTTAGGATAAGCTAACAGTGTTAGAGCTACCGAGGGGTGCGGACTGGTGTCTTCTCTTGTGTTATATTGTTATAGGTTAGAACAACTATCCCTTGATTCGTGGACGGATACTCTAAATTTTCTTTGTAACGAACCCCTGTGCTCAAACATTATAATGTTCTGAAAATCTATTATTAATTATTAAATATAAAAATGTCCAAATGGTCGCCCCGCCACCACCCCCACACCCCCCCCCCTCTCGATTATGGTAGCTAGATATGGGCGAAAATCCATGAAAATACAAGCGTTGGGGATTTTCGCTTGTGTCATATGACGATGTCTCTGGACCTATGAATGATAGTAATGTTAGTCAAGCCGTCCAAAGAGTGGAGAGAGAGAGAGAGAGAGAGAGAGAGAGAGAGAGAGAGAGAGAGAGAATTTACAGTCTTTAGAAATATTAATTAAAGCAGAATAATGACTTAGATGAACTGTCAATATATTAAAATATTTTAGTTACCTCTTGTTGGTTCGTCATATCCCTTAATTTATATTCCACACTAATTTCCATACGTCAGTACGTGAATGCCTGACAGTACATGTTCAGCGTACAAGAAGCTAACCGTGTTTGCAGTGCACTACTTTCTTTATAAAAACCGTATTTCATGTTTAAATCATGAGTGTGTCCTTTCAAAAATAAAAACTGAAAAAGAAAACAATCAACTTATCAATTTGCACATGTGATTGTGAACAAGAAGAAAAATTGTAGAACTACATTTTGTAGCGAACACACTCGCTGCTCGCTGCGATGTGCGAAGTGTGTGTGTGTGTGTGTGTGTGTGTGTGATTTTGATTTTGATTTTTAACGTAGCTTTAACAATGTTTCAGTCATATCGCTACGATGTCTGCAGTGTGTCAGTTTAAAGTGATGTCTAGCACTGGGGCATCATGCCGCAGACATGTAGCACGATGTCCCATCCAGTCACATTATCCTGACACTAGGCAGACCAGTCCTTGCACTAACCTCTTAAAGCTGAGCCCCAAGCGAGGCAGCTTGTTAGTACCATTTTTGTAAGTCTTTGGGATCGAACCCACGACCTCCATCATCCGAGTCGGACACTCTAGCCACTAGACTACAGGAGCGGTAGGGGATGTGAGTAGTTCACTCACTCAGTCAATACACAGTTGTCAGGAGCATATCTTAACTCCATTTCAAGTGCAAATATGTGATATAAATAAAATATGTGCATAATATGTACGCTGTATCAATAATATACCAAACGTTGTATAAATATTTCATTAAAAGGAAACTCGGGCAAGCCTCGTTTTCTTTTAATGAAAAGTATATTCATCTCTTGGTATATTAATTGATACAGCGCACATAACACACACACACACACACACACACACACACATATATATATATATATATATATATATATATATATATATATATATATATATATATATATATATATATATATCCAACTGCTTACTTCCAAAAAGGAAAATCTTACATAGAATATTGTTCAGACATACATGTTTAAAGTAAACGATGTATAACATTGTTTTGTGATGGATAATACATATGCTTCTGTTATGGGCTACACTGAAAATGTAAGTCAAGTTTATGCAATGTCTTCTAAAAAGACAACACAAAAAGGGGATATGAAGAATATTCACACATGGATAAAATTATAGCTGTCTGGAATTGAAGACGAATTGCTAAATTAGCAGATTCATTATTTTGATGTCAACTTATTTCAAATAATTTAGGTCCGAGACTAGTTAGAAAAATTACAAGAAAGATTCAGACTGGCACTAATGAATCAATCGTAACATTCATGTCAAAGCATTAAATCGTTTATGGGACAAAGGTCGCCAATGCAGAAATATTGTGGTTACATATCATCAGTCACTGGAAAGGTAATGTATCTCATATTATTGAATATAGTTTGAATCAAAGTCTTAAACGTGTTATGAACTCAGGGCTAGAGAAGAATTTTGTTCCCAATTTATTATATGATTATATAAATTACAGGATAATGTTTTTAAAAGATAATAAAGAAGCAAGTTCTTAATAATCCGGGTTCCTTTCCAAACTGTGAGAGCATCAAAGAATTCGTATATGCCTTGTTGACTAAATATGCAAATGAACAACGATTAATATTAATCCATCAGTGTATCGATTCTTGAGAATGTTATTGAAGTACACAACAAGAACTACTCACTTTTGTTATTAAATCGATAACATTTAACTTGCTATTGGCGCATTGTCTCATATTCGTATTAAATTTCATGTTTTAATGCTACTGAATTCATCATGTTGACATACTGGTATCGAACCTGAGGCCTATTCAAGTTAGTTGCTTTTAAATTGTTCAATAAACAAGCAACGGCAGATACACGTTGCACATTTATCCTGCCGTTATAGGACATAATGAATTTATGAATGCCATAATTCGACCTTTATAATTTTTAGGAATTATAAATTTACAACATTAAATGGGAGCTATTTATGGAGATAAATTCATCTGGATTGTATTAGCTAACTTTTTAAGCTGTTGTGCTATTATTGAATGTGTCGTATCATGCTGATTAGATGATCGCTGTTGAGTAAATGAATCTTGTGGCAAATGCTTGCATATACGTTGATTTGATCACCTTGAGTTTGTCAAATGGACCCCACCAGTCGTATATTTGAATCTTATTTTTATATCTTGGGGAAAAAGTTTCAATCCTCTATTTTTACTGTTAGAATTTATTCAGGTCAAATAAATGTTTGAACATAAGTGTTTTTCAGACGCCGACCTAAAACAGCCACGTTTTTTCTGATAATTAGAGGTAGGCACAGATGTAAATGATGCTAATATACTTACTGTATGAATCGTAATTGACGCAAAACATGCGACTGCCTCATCATATGTTGAAAACGTCGAAAAATAAATTACGTGACAGGAAATGCATTGGTGTTATAATAGAACTGATGATATGATAGATGATGACATATACCACTGATGGAAACGAATTATAAATGACGTGAAAAAAAAATATTTTTTCTGGTGAACAAGAAAGATTTATACCTTTATGGTGGAATTTTTAATGTAAAAAATGATATGATTACATTATTTCCTGAGCAGATACAGGTGTGTGAAAACATTTCGTTCTACGACAAAACGGCAACCTTAGAGATGAGAAAAGAACGAGATTCAAGGAGAGCATTATAAAAAAGATATTATGTGTATTGGGTGGGAAAGGTTTTGAACATCTATCGAAACTGTTTCCACTGCACAATATTACATAAAAACGTTAATAACGCTATATACATTAGAAACGGGAGATCATGCAAAAGTCCAAAGGTTGTATGGCCTTTTTTAAAATTACACAAACGACTGAAGACTAGCTTGTTAATGCCGATTGTATTCATTTATTACGGAGTGATTATTTTGCAAAATCGTTTCACGACATGTAGAACTTCAATTTCAATTATTCCCTGCCAATTCCCTATACAATTCGCTGCTGTTCATGGATCATGTGTGTGTATCATTCAGATTTATATTTCCTCATTGTACGCAAAGCGATCCGAAGGAAGAGTCCTTATAACTAGCAAACATGTATTTGCTTATTTTGTCCAACCCATTATAACCAATACCTCATTTCCGGTCTGGACTGCTATACTGTCAGCATGTAGTCGATATTGCCCTTCTTCTCCATTCGAACGTTTCTCCGAATGCATCAACCATGTCCAAAATCATCCGAACAAAAAAAAACAACTATTGGCGCAGGAGTTTTATCTGCCATTAAGAATGCATGGAAGTCAAGTCCATCAGATCCTCGGTTATCGCGAACAAAAGTATAAATCTTTATATCCGGATAAATACAAACCTACTAATGGATACTAAAATGAGTTTGAGAAAGACTTCTTCAATCTCACAAACAATTCCTTGTTCGGAAAAACAATGGAGAATTTGCAAAACCGAATACGAACTGAAGTTGTTCAGAGCAGTGAACAAGACAAGCTTAGAAGACTCATCGCGGACACATCATTTTATTCATGCAGACTATTGCATCGCTGACTCATTTGCATACATAGTGGTATGATTGTAAGGATAACTAAGGACAAAAAGGAGTAAAAATCAGCAACTTCTGTAAAAGTCAACAAAGAATTTAGTTCTCTTGAATATAAAGTGATTTTTTTTTAATATAAAAAACAACCTCGAGACCGCAGTAAATATCGTTAATGTACATTGTGATACGTTTTAATTTTGGTGGCAAAAACAAATATTGATTTTGGTAAATTTGGTGCTGCTTGCTGGTTACATTGTTGCACAGTGCATTGTTAAATCCTGAAACATACTTATTGTTGAACTACAGACTCGAGGTTGGTTGGATCTTACCTTTAGATAAATGGTGAAATCCAAGACTATCCGAATGCAAAACGGCACTAATAGACGGCATTTGTCCAGACGTCAAAATCGACGAACAACTGTTGCATTTCCTCCATTATGTCACCAAAAAGAACAAAGTGTGTCGAACTGTTTTGAAAATTGAACTATTCTTGATTATGACTGGCTTAGGATGGAAATTAGCAGACAGAGTTAGGATAAGCTAACAGTGTTAGAGCTACCGAGGGGTGCGGACTGGTGTCTTCTCTTGTGTTATATTGTTATAGGTTAGAACAACCATCCCTTGATTCGTGGACGGATACTCTAAATTTTCTTTGTAACGAACCCCTGTGCTCAAACATTATAATGTTCTGAAAATCTATTATTAATTATTAAATATAAAAATGTCCAAATGGTCGCCCCGCCACCACCCCCACACCCCCCCCTCTCGATTATGGTAGCTAGATATGGGCGAAAATCCATGAAAATACAAGCGTTGGGGATTTTCGCTTGTGTCATATGACGATGTCTCTGGACCTATGAATGATAGTAATGTTAGTCAAGCCGTCCAAAGAGTGGAGAGAGAGAGAGAGAGAGAGAGAGAGAGAGAGAGAATTTACAGTCTTTAGAAATATTAATTAAAGCAGAATAATGACTTAGATGAACTGTCAATATATTAAAATATTTTAGTTACCTCTTGTTGGTTCGTCATATCCCTTAATTTATATTCCACACTAATTTCCATACGTCAGTACGTGAATGCCTGACAGTACATGTTCAGCGTACAAGAAGCTAACCGTGTTTGCAGTGCACTACTTTCTTTATAAAAACCATATTTCATGTTTAAATCATGAGTGTGTCCTTTCAAAAATAAAAACTGAAAAAGAAAACAATCAACTTATCAATTTGCACATGTGATTGTGAACAAGAAGAAAAATTGTAGAACTACATTTTGTAGCGAACACACTCGCTGCGATGTGCGAAGTGTGTGTGTGTGTGTGTGTGTGTGTGTGTGTGTGTGTGATTTTGATTTTGATTTTTAACGTAGCTTTAACAATGTTTCAGTCATATCGCTACGATGTCTGCAGTGTGTCAGTTTAAAGTGATGTCTAGCACTGGGGCATCATGCCGCAGACATGTAGCACGATGTCCCATCCAGTCACATTATCCTGACACTAGGCAGACCAGTCCTTGCACTAACCTCTTAAAGCTGAGCCCCAAGCGAGGCAGCTTGTTAGTACCATTTTTGTAAGTCTTTGGGATCGAACCCACGACCTCCATCATCCGAGTCGGACACTCTAGCCACTAGACTACAGGAGCGGTAGGGGATGTGAGTAGTTCACTCACTCAGTCAATACACAGTTGTCAGGAGCATATCTTAACTCCATTTCAAGTGCAAATATGTGATATAAATAAAATATGTGCATAATATGTACGCTGTATCAATAATATACCAAACGTTGTATAAATATTTCATTAAAAGGAAACTCGGGCAAGCCTCGTTTTCTTTTAATGAAAAGTATATTCATCTCTTGGTATATTAATTGATACAGCGCACATAACACACACACACACACACACACACACACACATATATATATATATATATATATATATATATATATATATATATATATATATATATATATATATATATATATCCAACTGCTTACTTCCAAAAAGGAAAATCTTACATAGAATATTGTTCAGACATACATGTTTAAAGTAAACGATGTATAACATTGTTTTGTGATGGATAATACATATGCTTCTGTTATGGGCTACACTGAAAATGTAAGTCAAGTTTATGCAATGTCTTCTAAAAAGACAACACAAAAAGGGGATATGAAGAATATTCACACATGGATAAAATTATAGCTGTCTGGAATTGAAGACGAATTGCTAAATTAGCAGATTCATTATTTTGCCGTCAACTTATTTCAAATAATTTAGGTCCGAGACTAGTTAGAAAAATTACAAGAAAGATTCAGACTGGCACTAATGAATCAATCGTAACATTCATGTCAAAGCATTAAATCGTTTATGGGACAAAGGTCGCCAATGCAGAAATATTGTGGTTACATATCATCAGTCACTGGAAAGGTAATGTATCTCATATTATTGAATATAGTTTGAATCAAAGTCTTAAACGTGTTATGAACTCAGGGCTAGAGAAGAATTTTGTTCCCAATTTATTATATGATTATATAAATTACAGGATAATGTTTTTAAAAGATAATAAAGAAGCAAGTTCTTAATAATCCGGGTTCCTTTCCAAACTGTGAGAGCATCAAAGAATTCGTATATGCCTTGTTGATTAAATATGCAAATGAACAACGATTAATATTAATCCATCAGTGTATCGATTCTTGAGAATGTTATTGAAGTACACAACAAGAACTACTCACTTTTGTTATTAAATCGATAACATTTAACTTGCTATTGGCGCATTGTCTCATATTCGTATTAAATTTCATGTTTTAATGCTACTGAATTCATCATGTTGACATACTGGTATCGAACCTGAGGCCTATTCAAGTTAGTTGCTTTTAAATTGTTCAATAAACAAGCAACGGCAGATACACGTTGCACATTTATCCTGCCGTTATAGGACATAATGAATTTATGAATGCCATAATTCGACCTTTATAATTTTTAGGAATTATAAATTTACAACATTAAATGGGAGCTATTTATGGAGATAAATTCATCTGGATTGTATTAGCTAACTTTTTAAGCTGTTGTGCTATTATTGAATGTGTCGTATCATGCTGATTAGATGATCGCTGTTGAGTAAATGAATCTTGTGGCAAATGCTTGCATATACGTTGATTTGATCACCTTGAGTTTGTCAAATGGACCCCACCAGTCGTATATTTGAATCTTATTTTTATATCTTGGGGAAAAAGTTTCAATCCTCTATTTTTACTGTTAGAATTTATTCAGGTCAAATAAATGTTTGAACATAAGTGTTTTTCAGACGCCGACCTAAAACAGCCACGTTTTTTCTGATAATTAGAGGTAGGCACAGATGTAAATGATGCTAATATACTTACTGTATGAATCGTAATTGACGCAAAACATGCGACTGCCTCATCATATGTTGAAAACGTCGAAAAATAAATTACGTGACAGGAAATGCATTGGTGTTATAATAGAACTGATGATATGATAGATGATGACATATACCACTGATGGAAACGAATTATAAATGACGTGAAAAAAAATATTTTTTCTGGTGAACAAGAAAGATTTATACCTTTATGGTGGAATTTTTAATGTAAAAAATGATATGATTACATTATTTCCTGAGCAGATACAGGTGTGTGAAAACATTTCGTTCTACGACAAAACGGCAACCTTAGAGATGAGAAAAGAACGAGATTCAAGGAGAGCATTATAAAAAAGATATTATGTGTATTGGGTGGGAAAGGTTTTGAACATCTATCGAAACTGTTTCCACTGCACAATATTACATAAAAACGTTAATAACGCTATATACATTAGAAACGGGAGATCATGTAAAAGTCCAAAGGTTGTATGGCCTTTTTTAAAATTACACAAACGACTGAAGACTAGCTTGTTAATGCCGATTGTATTCATTTATTACGGAGTGATTATTTTGCAAAATCGTTTCACGACATGTAGAACTTCAATTTCAATTATTCCCTGTCAATTCCCTATACAATTCGCTGCTGTTCATGGATCATGTGTGTGTATCATTCAGATTTATATTTCCTCATTGTACGCAAAGCGATCCGAAGGAAGAGTCCTTATAACTAGCAAACATGTATTTGCTTATTTTGTCCAACCCATTATAACCAATACCTCATTTCCGGTCTGGACTGCTATACTGTCAGCATGTAGTCGATATTGCCCTTCTTCTCCATTCGAACGTTTCTCCGAATGCATCAACCATGTCCAAAATCATCCGAACAAAAAAAAACAACTATTGGCGCAGGAGTTTTATCTGCCATTAAGAATGCATGGAAGTCAAGTCCATCAGATCCTCGGTTATCGCGAACAAAAGTATAAATCTTTATATCCGGATAAATACAAACCTACTAATGGATACTAAAATGAGTTTGAGAAAGACTTCTTCAATCTCACAAACAATTCCTTGTTCGGAAAAACAATGGAGAATTTGCAAAACCGAATACGAACTGAAGTTGTTCAGAGCAGTGAACAAGACAAGCTTAGAAGACTCATCGCGGACACATCATTTTATTCATGCAGACTATTGCATCGCTGACTCATTTGCATACATAGTGGTATGATTGTAAGGATAACTAAGGACAAAAAGGAGTAAAAATCAGCAACTTCTGTAAAAGTCAACAAAGAATTTAGTTCTCTTGAATATAAAGTGATGTTTTTTTAATATAAAAAACAACCTCGAGACCGCAGTAAATATCGTTAATGTACATTGTGATACGTTTTAATTTTGGTGGCAAAAACAAATATTGATTTTGGTGAATTTGGTGCTGCTTGCTGGTTACATTGTTGCACAGTGCATTGTTAAATCCTGAAACATACTTATTGTTGAACTACAGACTCGAGGTTGGTTGGATCTTACCTTTAGATAAATGGTGAAATCCAAGACTATCCGAATGCAAAACGGCACTAATAGACGGCATTTGTCCAGACGTCAAAATCGACGAACAACTGTTGCATTTCCTCCATTATGTCACCAAAAAGAACAAAGTGTGTCGAACTGTTTTGAAAATTGAACTATTCTTGATTATGACTGGCTTAGGATGGAAATTAGCAGACAGAGTTAGGATAAGCTAACAGTGTTAGAGCTACCGAGGGGTGCGGACTGGTGTCTTCTCTTGTGTTATATTGTTATAGGTTAGAACAACCATCCCTTGATTCGTGGACGGATACTCTAAATTTTCTTTGTAACGAACCCCTGTGCTCAAACATTATAATGTTCTGAAAATCTATTATTAATTATTAAATATAAAAATGTCCAAATGGTCGCCCCGCCACCACCCCCACACCCCCCCCCCCCTCTCGATTATGGTAGCTAGATATGGGCGAAAATCCATGAAAATACAAGCGTTGGGGATTTTCGCTTGTGTCATATGACGATGTCTCTGGACCTATGAATGATAGTAATGTTAGTCAAGCCGTCCAAAGAGTGGAGAGAGAGAGAGAGAGAGAGAGAGAGAGAATTTACAGTCTTTAGAAATATTAATTAAAGCAGAATAATGACTTAGATGAACTGTCAATATATTAAAATATTTTAGTTACCTCTTGTTGGTTCGTCATATCCCTTAATTTATATTCCACACTAATTTCCATACGTCAGTACGTGAATGCCTGACAGTACATGTTCAGCGTACAAGAAGCTAACCGTGTTTGCAGTGCACTACTTTCTTTATAAAAACCATATTTCATGTTTAAATCATGAGTGTGTCCTTTCAAAAATAAAAACTGAAAAAGAAAACAATCAACTTATCAATTTGCACATGTGATTGTGAACAAGAAGAAAAATTGTAGAACTACATTTTGTAGCGAACACACTCGCTGCGATGTGCGAAGTGTGTGTGTGTGTGTGTGTGTGTGTGTGTGTGTGTGTGATTTTGATTTTGATTTTTAACGTAGCTTTAACAATGCTTCAGTCATATCGCTACGATGTCTGCAGTGTGTCAGTTTAAAGTGATGTCTAGCACTGGGGCATCATGCCGCAGACATGTAGCACGATGTCCCATCCAGTCACATTATCCTGACACTAGGCAGACCAGTCCTTGCACTAACCTCTTAAAGCTGAGCCCCAAGCGAGGCAGCTTGTTAGTACCATTTTTGTAAGTCTTTGGGATCGAACCCACGACCTCCATCATCCGAGTCGGACACTCTAGCCACTAGACTACAGGAGCGGTAGGGGATGTGAGTAGTTCACTCACTCAGTCAATACACAGTTGTCAGGAGCATATCTTAACTCCATTTCAAGTGCAAATATGTGATATAAATAAAATATGTGCATAATATGTACGCTGTATCAATAATATACCAAACGTTGTATAAATATTTCATTAAAAGGAAACTCGGGCAAGCCTCGTTTTCTTTTAATGAAAAGTATATTCATCTCTTGGTATATTAATTGATACAGCGCACATAACACACACACACACACACACACACACACACACATATATATATATATATATATATATATATATATATATATATATATATATATATATATATATATATATATATATATCCAACTGCTTACTTCCAAAAAGGAAAATCTTACATAGAATATTGTTCAGACATACATGTTTAAAGTAAACGATGTATAACATTGTTTTGTGATGGATAATACATATGCTTCTGTTATGGGCTACACTGAAAATGTAAGTCAAGTTTATGCAATGTCTTCTAAAAAGACAACACAAAAAGGGGATATGAAGAATATTCACACATGGATAAAATTATAGCTGTCTGGAATTGAAGACGAATTGCTAAATTAGCAGATTCATTATTTTGCCGTCAACTTATTTCAAATAATTTAGGTCCGAGACTAGTTAGAAAAATTACAAGAAAGATTCAGACTGGCACTAATGAATCAATCGTAACATTCATGTCAAAGCATTAAATCGTTTATGGGACAAAGGTCGCCAATACAGAAATATTGTGGTTACATATCATCAGTCACTGGAAAGGTAATGTATCTCATATTATTGAATATAGTTTGAATCAAAGTCTTAAACGTGTTATGAACTCAGGGCTAGAGAAGAATTTTGTTCCCAATTTATTATATGATTATATAAATTACAGGATAATGTTTTTAAAAGATAATAAAGAAGCAAGTTCTTAATAATCCGGGTTCCTTTCCAAACTGTGAGAGCATCAAAGAATTCGTATATGCCTTGTTGACTAAATATGCAAATGAACAACGATTAATATTAATCCATCAGTGTATCGATTCTTGAGAATGTTATTGAAGTACACAACAAGAACTACTCACTTTTGTTATTAAATCGATAACATTTAACTTGCTATTGGCGCATTGTCTCATATTCGTATTAAATTTCATGTTTTAATGCTACTGAATTCATCATGTTGACATACTGGTATCGAACCTGAGGCCTATTCAAGTTAGTTGCTTTTAAATTGTTCAATAAACAAGCAACGGCAGATACACGTTGCACATTTATCCTGCCGTTATAGGACATAATGAATTTATGAATGCCATAATTCGACCTTTATAATTTTTAGGAATTATAAATTTACAACATTAAATGGGAGCTATTTATGGAGATAAATTCATCTGGATTGTATTAGCTAACTTTTTAAGCTGTTGTGCTATTATTGAATGTGTCGTATCATGCTGATTAGATGATCGCTGTTGAGTAAATGAATCTTGTGGCAAATGCTTGCATATACGTTGATTTGATCACCTTGAGTTTGTCAAATGGACCCCACCAGTCGTATATTTGAATCTTATTTTTATATCTTATGGAAAAAGTTTCAATCCTCTATTTTTACTGTTAGAATTTATTCAGGTCAAATAAATGTTTGAACATAAGTGTTTTTCAGACGCCGACCTAAAACAGCCACGTTTTTTCTGATAATTAGAGGTAGGCACAGATGTAAATGATGCTAATATACTTACTGTATGAATCGTAATTGACGCAAAACATGCGACTGCCTCATCATATGTTGAAAACGTCGAAAAATAAATTACGTGACAGGAAATGCATTGGTGTTATAATAGAACTGATGATATGATAGATGATGACATATACCACTGATGGAAACGAATTATAAATGACGTGAAAAAAAATATTTTTTCTGGTGAACAAGAAAGATTTATACCTTTATGGTGGAATTTTTAATGTAAAAAATGATATGATTACATTATTTCCTGAGCAGATACAGGTGTGTGAAAACATTTCGTTCTACGACAAAACGGCAACCTTAGAGATGAGAAAAGAACGAGATTCAAGGAGAGCATTATAAAAAAGATATTATGTGTATTGGGTGGGAAAGGTTTTGAACATCTATCGAAACTGTTTCCACTGCACAATATTACATAAAAACGTTAATAACGCTATATACATTAGAAACGGGAGATCATGTAAAAGTCCAAAGGTTGTATGGCCTTTTTTAAAATTACACAAACGACTGAAGACTAGCTTGTTAATGCCGATTGTATTCATTTATTACGGAGTGATTATTTTGCAAAATCGTTTCACGACATGTAGAACTTCAATTTCAATTATTCCCTGTCAATTCCCTATACAATTCGCTGCTGTTCATGGATCATGTGTGTGTATCATTCAGATTTATATTTCCTCATTGTACGCAAAGCGATCCGAAGGAAGAGTCCTTATAACTAGCAAACATGTATTTGCTTATTTTGTCCAACCCATTATAACCAATACCTCATTTCCGGTCTGGACTGCTATACTGTCAGCATGTAGTCGATATTGCCCTTCTTCTCCATTCGAACGTTTCTCCGAATGCATCAACCATGTCCAAAATCATCCGAACAAAAAAAAACAACTATTGGCGCAGGAGTTTTATCTGCCATTAAGAATGCATGGAAGTCAAGTCCATCAGATCCTCGGTTATCGCGAACAAAAGTATAAATCTTTATATCCGGATAAATACAAACCTACTAATGGATACTAAAATGAGTTTGAGAAAGACTTCTTCAATCTCACAAACAATTCCTTGTTCGGAAAAACAATGGAGAATTTGCAAAACCGAATACGAACTGAAGTTGTTCAGAGCAGTGAACAAGACAAGCTTAGAAGACTCATCGCGGACACATCATTTTATTCATGCAGACTATTGCATCGCTGACTCATTTGCATACATAGTGGTATGATTGTAAGGATAACTAAGGACAAAAAGGAGTAAAAATCAGCAACTTCTGTAAAAGTCAACAAAGAATTTAGTTCTCTTGAATATAAAGTGATTTTTTTTAATATAAAAAACAACCTCGAGACCGCAGTAAATATCGTTAATGTACATTGTGATACGTTTTAATTTTGGTGGCAAAAACAAATATTGATTTTGGTGAATTTGGTGCTGCTTGCTGGTTACATTGTTGCACAGTGCATTGTTAAATCCTGAAACATACTTATTGTTGAACTACAGACTCGAGGTTGGTTGGATCTTACCTTTAGATAAATGGTGAAATCCAAGACTATCCGAATGCAAAACGGCACTAATAGACGGCATTTGTCCAGACGTCAAAATCGACGAACAACTGTTGCATTTCCTCCATTATGTCACCAAAAAGAACAAAGTGTGTCGAACTGTTTTGAAAATTGAACTATTCTTGATTATGACTGGCTTAGGATGGAAATTAGCAGACAGAGTTAGGATAAGCTAACAGTGTTAGAGCTACCGAGGGGTGCGGACTGGTGTCTTCTCTTGTGTTATATTGTTATAGGTTAGAACAACCATCCCTTGATTCGTGGACGGATACTCTAAATTTTCTTTGTAACGAACCCCTGTGCTCAAACATTATAATGTTCTGAAAATCTATTATTAATTATTAAATATAAAAATGTCCAAATGGTCGCCCCGCCACCACCCCCACACCCCCCCCCCCTCTCGATTATGGTAGCTAGATATGGGCGAAAATCCATGAAAATACAAGCGTTGGGGATTTTCGCTTGTGTCATATGACGATGTCTCTGGACCTATGAATGATAGTAATGTTAGTCAAGCCGTCCAAAGAGTGGAGAGAGAGAGAGAGAGAGAGAATTTACAGTCTTTAGAAATATTAATTAAAGCAGAATAATGACTTAGATGAACTGTCAATATATTAAAATATTTTAGTTACCTCTTGTTGGTTCGTCATATCCCTTAATTTATATTCCACACTAATTTCCATACGTCAGTACGTGAATGCCTGACAGTACATGTTCAGCGTACAAGAAGCTAACCGTGTTTGCAGTGCACTACTTTCTTTATAAAAACCATATTTCATGTTTAAATCATGAGTGTGTCCTTTCAAAAATAAAAACTGAAAAAGAAAACAATCAACTTATCAATTTGCACATGTGATTGTGAACAAGAAGAAAAATTGTAGAACTACATTTTGTAGCGAACACACTCGCTGCGATGTGCGAAGTGTGTGTGTGTGTGTGTGTGTGTGTGTGTGTGTGTGTGTGATTTTGATTTTGATTTTTAACGTAGCTTTAACAATGCTTCAGTCATATCGCTACGATGTCTGCAGTGTGTCAGTTTAAAGTGATGTCTAGCACTGGGGCATCATGCCGCAGACATGTAGCACGATGTCCCATCCAGTCACATTATCCTGACACTAGGCAGACCAGTCCTTGCACTAACCTCTTAAAGCTGAGCCCCAAGCGAGGCAGCTTGTTAGTACCATTTTTGTAAGTCTTTGGGATCGAACCCACGACCTCCATCATCCGAGTCGGACACTCTAGCCACTAGACTACAGGAGCGGTAGGGGATGTGAGTAGTTCACTCACTCAGTCAATACACAGTTGTCAGGAGCATATCTTAACTCCATTTCAAGTGCAAATATGTGATATAAATAAAATATGTGCATAATATGTACGCTGTATCAATAATATACCAAACGTTGTATAAATATTTCATTAAAAGGAAACTCGGGCAAGCCTCGTTTTCTTTTAATGAAAAGTATATTCATCTCTTGGTATATTAATTGATACAGCGCACATAACACACACACACACACACACACACATATATATATATATATATATATATATATATATATATATATATATATATATATATATATATATATATATATATATATCCAACTGCTTACTTCCAAAAAGGAAAATCTTACATAGAATATTGTTCAGACATACATGTTTAAAGTAAACGATGTATAACATTGTTTTGTGATGGATAATACATATGCTTCTGTTATGGGCTACACTGAAAATGTAAGTCAAGTTTATGCAATGTCTTCTAAAAAGACAACACAAAAAGGGGATATGAAGAATATTCACACATGGATAAAATTATAGCTGTCTGGAATTGAAGACGAATTGCTAAATTAGCAGATTCATTATTTTGCCGTCAACTTATTTCAAATAATTTAGGTCCGAGACTAGTTAGAAAAATTACAAGAAAGATTCAGACTGGCACTAATGAATCAATCGTAACATTCATGTCAAAGCATTAAATCGTTTATGGGACAAAGGTCGCCAATACAGAAATATTGTGGTTACATATCATCAGTCACTGGAAAGGTAATGTATCTCATATTATTGAATATAGTTTGAATCAAAGTCTTAAACGTGTTATGAACTCAGGGCTAGAGAAGAATTTTGTTCCCAATTTATTATATGATTATATAAATTACAGGATAATGTTTTTAAAAGATAATAAAGAAGCAAGTTCTTAATAATCCGGGTTCCTTTCCAAACTGTGAGAGCATCAAAGAATTCGTATATGCCTTGTTGACTAAATATGCAAATGAACAACGATTAATATTAATCCATCAGTGTATCGATTCTTGAGAATGTTATTGAAGTACACAACAAGAACTACTCACTTTTGTTATTAAATCGATAACATTTAACTTGCTATTGGCGCATTGTCTCATATTCGTATTAAATTTCATGTTTTAATGCTACTGAATTCATCATGTTGACATACTGGTATCGAACCTGAGGCCTATTCAAGTTAGTTGCTTTTAAATTGTTCAATAAACAAGCAACGGCAGATACACGTTGCACATTTATCCTGCCGTTATAGGACATAATGAATTTATGAATGCCATAATTCGACCTTTATAATTTTTAGGAATTATAAATTTACAACATTAAATGGGAGCTATTTATGGAGATAAATTCATCTGGATTGTATTAGCTAACTTTTTAAGCTGTTGTGCTATTATTGAATGTGTCGTATCATGCTGATTAGATGATCGCTGTTGAGTAAATGAATCTTGTGGCAAATGCTTGCATATACGTTGATTTGATCACCTTGAGTTTGTCAAATGGACCCCACCAGTCGTATATTTGAATCTTATTTTTATATCTTATGGAAAAAGTTTCAATCCTCTATTTTTACTGTTAGAATTTATTCAGGTCAAATAAATGTTTGAACATAAGTGTTTTTCAGACGCCGACCTAAAACAGCCACGTTTTTTCTGATAATTAGAGGTAGGCACAGATGTAAATGATGCTAATATACTTACTGTATGAATCGTAATTGACGCAAAACATGCGACTGCCTCATCATATGTTGAAAACGTCGAAAAATAAATTACGTGACAGGAAATGCATTGGTGTTATAATAGAACTGATGATATGATAGATGATGACATATACCACTGATGGAAACGAATTATAAATGACGTGAAAAAAAATATTTTTTCTGGTGAACAAGAAAGATTTATACCTTTATGGTGGAATTTTTAATGTAAAAAATGATATGATTACATTATTTCCTGAGCAGATACAGGTGTGTGAAAACATTTCGTTCTACGACAAAACGGCAACCTTAGAGATGAGAAAAGAACGAGATTCAAGGAGAGCATTATAAAAAAGATATTATGTGTATTGGGTGGGAAAGGTTTTGAACATCTATCGAAACTGTTTCCACTGCACAATATTACATAAAAACGTTAATAACGCTATATACATTAGAAACGGGAGATCATGTAAAAGTCCAAAGGTTGTATGGCCTTTTTTAAAATTACACAAACGACTGAAGACTAGCTTGTTAATGCCGATTGTATTCATTTATTACGGAGTGATTATTTTGCAAAATCGTTTCACGACATGTAGAACTTCAATTTCAATTATTCCCTGTCAATTCCCTATACAATTCGCTGCTGTTCATGGATCATGTGTGTGTATCATTCAGATTTATATTTCCTCATTGTACGCAAAGCGATCCGAAGGAAGAGTCCTTATAACTAGCAAACATGTATTTGCTTATTTTGTCCAACCCATTATAACCAATACCTCATTTCCGGTCTGGACTGCTATACTGTCAGCATGTAGTCGATATTGCCCTTCTTCTCCATTCGAACGTTTCTCCGAATGCATCAACCATGTCCAAAATCATCCGAACAAAAAAAAACAACTATTGGCGCAGGAGTTTTATCTGCCATTAAGAATGCATGGAAGTCAAGTCCATCAGATCCTCGGTTATCGCGAACAAAAGTATAAATCTTTATATCCGGATAAATACAAACCTACTAATGGATACTAAAATGAGTTTGAGAAAGACTTCTTCAATCTCACAAACAATTCCTTGTTCGGAAAAACAATGGAGAATTTGCAAAACCGAATACGAACTGAAGTTGTTCAGAGCAGTGAACAAGACAAGCTTAGAAGACTCATCGCGGACACATCATTTTATTCATGCAGACTATTGCATCGCTGACTCATTTGCATACATAGTGGTATGATTGTAAGGATAACTAAGGACAAAAAGGAGTAAAAATCAGCAACTTCTGTAAAAGTCAACAAAGAATTAAGTTCTCTTGAATATAAAGTGATTTTTTTTTAATATAAAAAACAACCTCGAGACCGCAGTAAATATCGTTAATGTACATTGTGATACGTTTTAATTTTGGTGGCAAAAACAAATATTGATTTTGGTGAATTTGGTGCTGCTTGCTGGTTACATTGTTGCACAGTGCATTGTTAAATCCTGAAACATACTTATTGTTGAACTACAGACTCGAGGTTGGTTGGATCTTACCTTTAGATAAATGGTGAAATCCAAGACTATCCGAATGCAAAACGGCACTAATAGACGGCATTTGTCCAGACGTCAAAATCGACGAACAACTGTTGCATTTCCTCCATTATGTCACCAAAAAGAACAAAGTGTGTCGAACTGTTTTGAAAATTGAACTATTCTTGATTATGACTGGCTTAGGATGGAAATTAGCAGACAGAGTTAGGATAAGCTAACAGTGTTAGAGCTGCCGAGGGGTGCGGACTGGTGTCTTCTCTTGTGTTATATTGTTATAGGTTAGAACAACCATCCCTTGATTCGTGGACGGATACTCTAAATTTTCTTTGTAACGAACCCCTGTGCTCAAACATTATAATGTTCTGAAAATCTATTATTAATTATTAAATATAAAAATGTCCAAATGGTCGCCCCGCCACCACCCCCACACCCCCCCCCCTCTCGATTATGGTAGCTAGATATGGGCGAAAATCCATGAAAATACAAGCGTTGGGGATTTTCGCTTGTGTCATATGACGATGTCTCTGGACCTATGAATGATAGTAATGTTAGTCAAGCCGTCCAAAGAGTGGAGAGAGAGAGAGAGAGAGAGAGAGAGAGAGAATTTACAGTCTTTAGAAATATTAATTAAAGCAGAATAATGACTTAGATGAACTGTCAATATATTAAAATATTTTAGTTACCTCTTGTTGGTTCGTCATATCCCTTAATTTATATTCCACACTAATTTCCATACGTCAGTACGTGAATGCCTGACAGTACATGTTCAGCGTACAAGAAGCTAACCGTGTTTGCAGTGCACTACTTTCTTTATAAAAACCATATTTCATGTTTAAATCATGAGTGTGTCCTTTCAAAAATAAAAACTGAAAAAGAAAACAATCAACTTATCAATTTGCACATGTGATTGTGAACAAGAAGAAAAATTGTAGAACTACATTTTGTAGCGAACACACTCGCTGCGATGTGCGAAGTGTGTGTGTGTGTGTGTGTGTGTGTGTGTGTGTGTGTGTGTGATTTTGATTTTGATTTTTAACGTAGCTTTAACAATGTTTCAGTCATATCGCTACGATGTCTGCAGTGTGTCAGTTTAAAGTGATGTCTAGCACTGGGGCATCATGCCGCAGACATGTAGCACGATGTCCCATCCAGTCACATTATCCTGACACTAGGCAGACCAGTCCTTGCACTAACCTCTTAAAGCTGAGCCCCAAGCGAGGCAGCTTGTTAGTACCATTTTTGTAAGTCTTTGGGATCGAACCCACGACCTCCATCATCCGAGTCGGACACTCTAGCCACTAGACTACAGGAGCGGTAGGGGATGTGAGTAGTTCACTCACTCAGTCAATACACAGTTGTCAGGAGCATATCTTAACTCCATTTCAAGTGCAAATATGTGATATAAATAAAATATGTGCATAATATGTACGCTGTATCAATAATATACCAAACGTTGTATAAATATTTCATTAAAAGGAAACTCGGGCAAGCCTCGTTTTCTTTTAATGAAAAGTATATTCATCTCTTGGTATATTAATTGATACAGCGCACATAACACACACACACACACACACACACACACATATATATATATATATATATATATATATATATATATATATATATATATATATATATATATATATATATATATATATATATATATATATATATCCAACTGCTTACTTCCAAAAAGGAAAATCTTACATAGAATATTGTTCAGACATACATGTTTAAAGTAAACGATGTATAACATTGTTTTGTGATGGATAATACATATGCTTCTGTTATGGGCTACACTGAAAATGTAAGTCAAGTTTATGCAATGTCTTCTAAAAAGACAACACAAAAAGGGGATATGAAGAATATTCACACATGGATAAAATTATAGCTGTCTGGAATTGAAGACGAATTGCTAAATTAGCAGATTCATTATTTTGCCGTCAATTTATTTCAAATAATTTAAGTCCGAGACTAGTTAGAAAAATTACAAGAAAGATTCAGACTGGCACTAATGAATCAATCGTAACATTCATGTCAAAGCATTAAATCGTTTATGGGACAAAGGTCGCCAATACAGAAATATTGTGGTTACATATCATCAGTCACTGGAAAGGTAATGTATCTCATATTATTGAATATAGTTTGAATCAAAGTCTTAAACGTGTTATGAACTCAGGGCTAGAGAAGAATTTTGTTCCCAATTTATTATATGATTATATAAATTACAGGATAATGTTTTTAAAAGATAATAAAGAAGCAAGTTCTTAATAATCCGGGTTCCTTTCCAAACTGTGAGAGCATCAAAGAATTCGTATATGCCTTGTTGACTAAATATGCAAATGAACAACGATTAATATTAATCCATCAGTGTATCGATTCTTGAGAATGTTATTGAAGTACACAACAAGAACTACTCACTTTTGTTATTAAATCGATAACATTTAACTTGCTATTGGCGCATTGTCTCATATTCGTATTAAATTTCATGTTTTAATGCTACTGAATTCATCATGTTGACATACTAGTATCGAACCTGAGGCCTATTCAAGTTAGTTGCTTTTAAATTGTTCAATAAACAAGCAACGGCAGATACACGTTGCACATTTATCCTGCCGTTATAGGACATAATGAATTTATGAATGCCATAATTCGACCTTTATAATTTTTAGGAATTATAAATTTACAACATTAAATGGGAGCTATTTATGGAGATAAATTCATCTGGATTGTATTAGCTAACTTTTTAAGCTGTTGTGCTATTATTGAATGTGTCGTATCATGCTGATTAGATGATCGCTGTTGAGTAAATGAATCTTGTGGCAAATGCTTGCATATACGTTGATTTGATCACCTTGAGTTTGTCAAATGGACCCCACCAGTCGTATATTTGAATCTTATTTTTATATCTTATGGAAAAAGTTTCAATCCTCTATTTTTACTATTAGAATTTATTCAGGTCAAATAAATGTTTGAACATAAGTGTTTTTCAGACGCCGACCTAAAACAGCCACGTTTTTTCTGATAATTAGAGGTAGGCACAGATTAAATGATGCTAATATACTTACTGTATGAATCGTAATTGACGCAAAACATGCGACTGCCTCATCATATGTTGAAAACGTCGAAAAATAAATTACGTGACAGGAAATGCATTGGTGTTATAATAGAACTGATGATATGATAGATGATGACATATACCACTGATGGAAACGAATTATAAATGACGTGAAAAAAAATATTTTTTCTGGTGAACAAGAAAGATTTATACCTTTATGGTGGAATTTTTAATTTAAAAAATGATATGGTTACATTATTTCCTGAGCAGATACAGGTGTGTGAAAACATTTCATTCTACGACAAAGGGCAACCTTAGAGATGAGAAAAGAACGAGATTCAAGGAGAGCATTATAAAAAAGGTATTATGTGTATTGGGTGGGAAAGGTTTTGAACATCTATCGAAAACTGTTTCCGCTACACAATATTACATAAAAACGTTAATAACGCTATATACATTAGAAACGGGAGATTATGCAAAAGTCCAAAGGTTGTATGGCCTTTTTAAAATTACACAGACGACTGAAGACTAGCTTGTTAATGCCGATTGTATTCATTTATTACGGAGTGATTATTTTGCAAAATCGTTTCACGACATGTAGAACTTCAATTTCAATTATTCCCTGTCAATTCCCTATACAATTCGCTGCTGTTCATGGATCATGTGTGTATATCATTCAGATTTATATTTCCTCATTGTACGCAAAGCGATCCGAAGGAAGAGTCCTTATAACTAGCAAACATGTATTTGCTTATTTTGTCCAAACCATTATAACCAATATCTCATTTCCGGTCTGGACTGCTATACTGTCAGCATATAGTCGATATTGCCCTTCTTCTCCATTCGAACGTTTCTCCTGTCAGGGTTTTCAATAATGAGTGAGTTACATAATTATCTTTATTAAACTGATTTTCAACTGAATTGTTAAAACGTAAGAATGGACAAAATTAGATGAAAATAGAAAATAAGGTGAAATACCAATACTGTTACTTTTAGAGAAACTGAAGAGGACTAAATGAAACTAAATATAATAATAGACAACCGAACATTCAACGAGATAAGTGGTAAGAAATATACTTGGAATGATATACTAGAAATATATCAAGAAAACATATATTATGTATGATTAGAAGAAAAGCTAAACTTTGCCAATCAGTTTAATTTATGCTATCATTGATTAGGATATGTCCTCCAATCGACAACTTAGTTAACATAATGAACTGAAAAAAATGAGAGCATAACAGTAGATGGTAACAGATTAATCACTGGATCTATGGCAATAAATTCGAATGACGCCTGTCTGCTTAAGTGCTAGTTTCGTAACATTCAAACATCAATTATAATAATATAAATTAGCATAATAAGGTGCAAATATAAACTGTTTAGAAAATTCTCCATAAACTGTGCACTGGCTGCTTTGATGTCGAATTCATGACAACTATTTATAGATACCGCAGTATGTCGGCTCATGAATTAATATTATCATATCATTTAATTAAAATTCCACCATAAAGGTATACATATTTCTTGTTCACAATGAAAAGGGTTTTTCTGTCATTTAAATTTAATTTATGCAAGTAGTATTAATCGCCACATGTTGTTTTGTTTCTCATTATGTACTAGCAATGAATTTATCACACGAGTAATGGCGACATTTATATGATCATGTACTCGCATGGTTCTGTCAATTATAATTCATACTGTCAGTGTATAGGCATCGTTCACGTCTGGACTTATCAGAACGACTTGGGGTTTACGTCGGAGTCTGACAAGCACTTAGCTTCAAACAATTACTGCACCTACAGATTTCTGATAGTAAAATAAAGAGGATAAACTCCTAATTTCAATGGATCAAATATATGACTAAAGGTTTACATTTGCCATGTGAAAGTTTGACAAAACACTTTACATGCTAGCATTTTGAGGAAGATTGTTGATTCAACAGCCTTTAGAAAATCAACACGATATAATAATAGCTAAGAAATGTAATTAACCAAATCGTGGTCTAAGGTTGACATTGCCCGGGGTGGGAGTGGGAGACAAGCGCCCCAATACTCCAAAATGCCCCATACGGCCTGCGTCTCTTACTGCCTCTGTCAACTAAAATCCAGCTCCTGGCCTTCGCGAGTGGCTTAGATTTGAAGCCCGGCAGACCATGTTTTCTACTAACAGGAGAACGGGTGAAGGCGGCCCACTGGCGCCTTAAAACAAGTTGCTTCGGGTAGATGGGACTCGTAAACCTTGGAATGGTAGCTCATCTAGGAGAAGGAAAACTCCGATTCCAAACCTCTGCTGCCTTGTGGCTATACCCACTCATGGGAAAGGCTAAGGGAGTAAACCCCGACAGAAAATCCGGAGATGGAGTCCCTAAGGCGGTATGACATTGACTTCAACGTCATTCCGGCAACTCCTGCGACGCCGTTGGTGCCAAGCTGTATCGGCATTCGTCGTTCCCTTGGGCACACCAGCTGCGTGGAGAGGGGAGATCTACTGCATGGGCAACAGCTGATTCTCCATACCACCCTGCCCAGGCTTCATAGCTCCACCGGAGAGGACACTCCAGCGTCGTCGTACGGCGTCGGCACAACACGAGAAGTAGCAGTTTACCGGTTCTAAGTCAAAGCTCGATTGGCGTAGAGCTTGGCGCCAGGGCTTACTTCTGACGGTGGGAGAGATCATCAGGTCTCACAGGACAGCTACCGCCCGCCTCAAGCTGGGCAGCCCCCAGTCAGTAAGGTGCTGCCCGCCATGGCCTGCCTGCTTCACTGGGTGCGTGGAGCTTAGAGAACCATCTCGACAAGTGGGCCACAAAACTCTGCACCAGGAAAGACTAAAAGAAGAAATAAAAAGACTCCAACTCTTCGTTTTGCAACCTGGAACATCAGGACCATGTGTCCTTGATTGACCACTGACCTACAGCAGATCGACGATGCACGGAAGACTGCCGTCATTGACAGAGAACTCTCCCGACTGAACATCGACATTGCCTGCCTTCAGGAGACCCGACTGGCTGACAGCGCACCATCAGGGAAGCCAATTACACATTCTTTTGGCAGGGGAAGCCCTTGGATGAACCTAGGCAGTATGGTGTAGGCTTTGCCGTCAAGAACACGCTAATCGCCTTCATTGAACCTCCATCATCAGGTACTGAGAGAATCCTTGCCCTCCGGCTGTCAACATCCTTAGGCCCGGTCAACATCTTCAGTGTGTACGCCCCAACCCTCTACTCCACCTACGAGGAGAAAGACAAGTTTTATGAGGCTCTGGATCAGGCAATATCCAGTATCCCCAACAATGAAAGCCTTTACTTACTAGGAGACTTCAATGCTAGAGTGGGAGCTGACCATGAGGCCTGGTCCACCTGTCTCGGCTTTTACGGAAGGGGCAAGATCAACGAGAATGGTCAGCGACTGCTGAAGATGTGCTGCTCCCACAGCCTATGTGTGACCAACACTTTCTTCAAATGCAAGGAGATCCACCAGGTGTCGTGGAGACACCCACGTTCACGCCACTGGCACCAGCTAGACCTCGTCATCACCAGGCGCGCAGAACTGGCCAGTGTCTTCCTTACCCGCAGCTACCACAGTTCCGATTGTGACACGGACCATTCCCTCGTGGCCAGCAAGGTGCGAATATTACCCAAGAAGCTGTACCACGCCAAGAAGAAGGGTCACCCACGTATCAACACCTGCTGTGCAAGCAACCCAGAGAAAACACAGCAGTTCATCAGCAAACTGAAGGAAGCCCTCACCAAAGTGACACCTGATGACACCATTGATTCCAAGTGGTCCCATATCCGTGACTCTGTGTACAATTCAGCCATCACAGCTTACGGGAAGAAGGAGCGAAAGAATGTCGACTGGTATGAGGCAAACTGGGAGGAGATGGAGCCCGTGACTGAGGCAAAGAGGAAAGCCCTCCTGGCATACAAGGCTTCACCTAGCCCCAGAACACTACAAGCCCTCAGGATTGCAAGGAATAACGCCCAGAAGACCGCCCGCCGCTGTGCCAACACCTACTGGCTGAACCTTTGCAACAGTATACAGACAGCTGCTGACACCGGGGATACAAGAGGAATGTATGAGGGTATCAAAAAAGCGACAGGCCCCCCCACCCCCAGCTACAAAACCGCCCCCCTCAAGTCCAAGACGGGCGAAGTCATCACAGACCAGGGGAAACAACTGCAGCGATGGGTTGAGCACTATCTCGAGCTATATGCAACCCAAAACAATGTCACTGGAACTGCCCTGGACGCCATTCCAGACCTGCCTGTCATGGAGGAGCTAGACACACAGCCCACCCTGGAAGAGCTCGGAAAAGCCATCGATTGCCTTGCCTGTGGGAAGGCTCCTGGAAGCGACGGCATTCCGCCTGAAGTCCTCAAGAGCGGAAAACGAGCACTGCTCCAGCCCCTACACACACTCCTCTGCCTTTGCTGGGAACAGAGATACATCCCACAGGACATGCGTGACGCCAACATCGTCACTTTGTACAAAAACAAAGGAGACCGTAGCGACTGCAACAACTATCGGGGCATCTCCCTCCTCAGCATCGTCGGAAAGGCCTTCGCCCGTGTTGCCTTGGCGCGCTTGCAGATCCTAGCCTCTCGCGTCTACCCAGAATCCCAGTGTGGATTTCGAGCCGGCAGGTCAACTGTAGACATGATCTTCTCACTACGTCAGCTGCAGGAGAAGTGTTGCGAGCAGCGGATGCCCCTCTACATTGCCTTCATAGACCTGACAAAGGCGTTTGACATGGTTAGTCGGAGTGGACTCTTCAGACTCCTGCAGAAGATCGGCTGCCCCCCCCCCCTCACGTCTGCTTGCTGTCATTATATCGTTCCACGAGAACATGCACAGCACAGTGTGCTTCAATGGCGCAACATTTGAAGCATTCCCAGTCATTAGCGGAGTCAAACAAGGCTGTGTCCTTGCACCGACGCTCTTTGCCATCTTCTTCTCCATGCCTCTCCAGTACGCATTCAAGGACTGCAGCGAGGGAGTGTACATTCATATCAGGGCTGACGGCAAGCTGTTCAACATCGCCCGTCTCCGTGCTAAGACTAAAGTCACAGAGGTACTCATCCGTGAATTGCTCTTTGCCGACGATGCAGCCTTGACATCACACACGGAAGATGGACTTCAGCAGCTGGTATGCTGCCTCTCCCATGCATGTAAGGAATTTGGACTGACCATCAGTTTGAAGAAAACGAATGTCATGGCACAGGACACAGACTCCCCTCCCTCTGTCTCCATCGATGGGTCAATTTGGAAGTTGTCGAGAACTTCACATACCTCGGGTCTAACATCTCCAGCTCACTCTCCATTGATTCTGAGGTGGGCGGCAGGATTGCCAAGGCAGCAGCAGTGATGACCAGACTTAACCAGAGGGTCTGGAACAACCCCAACCTCACAGAGAAGACCAAACTGCATGTCTACCAAGCGTGCGTGCTCAGCTCACTTCTCTACAGCAGCGAAACATGGACCACCTATGCAAGACACGAGAGGAAATTCAACAGCTTCCACCTGAGATGTCTGCGGCGCATTCTGCACATCCAGTGGCAGGACAAAGTACCCAACACAGAGGTTCTAGAACGCGCCAACATGAACAGCATGTTCTCCATACTCAGCGAGAGGCGCCTTCGCTGGCTAGGCCATGTCAAGAGAATGGACCCAGGTCGCATTCCCAAGGACCTGTTATATGGGGAGTTAGCAGAAGGTGCACGACCAACTGGACGACCACATCTGCGCTACAAAGATGTTTGCAAGAAGGATATGAAGACAGCAAACATCAATATCAACGAATGGGAGAGCTGTGCAAACAACCGTTCCAGCTGGCGTCTAGCTGTCAGGCAGGGAGTTCAAAACGCAGAGGAAAAGAGAAGAATAAAGCAAGCTGAAAAGAGAGCTAAAAAGAAGGATAAGCAAAAGCGTACTTTGGAGCTATGATATCGTCTCTCGTAGACGGACGGATGCCAAGCAAAGTAACCAAATCGGGAGGAATTTATATCCATAAAGCTTCCATTCACTGTTGTACATCTATAATTCCTTGAAATTATAAAGGACGGCTTATGACATTCATAAAATCAGATAGAAGTGATAATCATGCAACATATACCTATGCTTACTCGTTTATTGAACTAATTAAAAGCAACTAGTTTCAATCTATCAGAATGTCGTTATGATGATTATAGTATCATTTCAACATGCCATTTAATACATAAATGAGATATAATGCGCCAATAACAAGTTCATGTTATCGATTTTATAACAAAAGTGAATAATTATATTGATTACCTAACTGATATTTTTTTTAAAAACTAATAAATTGATGTACTTTTAATAATCGTTGCTCATTTGCATGTGTGGTCATCAAGGCCTATACAAATTCGTTAATGCGCTCTCGGGTTGCTGACAAGACAAGATTATTATACAATTGCTTTATAGTACATAGTAGTTGTTTTACAAGAAAATTTCTGCAATAGCTACTTTTGTCTCGTGAATGATTTTGCGAAAGATTCAAAGCTCTGACATGAGTGTTGCAACTGAGTTATTAGTGAACGCGTCCCAGATCTGAACTAAACGGAATAAATTGGGAGGGCAATTATGAAACTGCAGAAATGAAGCCATTTGTTTTCCTGGCAGCTATCATTATAATAATGCGTAGGTGTATTCAATATCGCCTGCTTTTAATAGCTCTTTTATGAGACATTACGTGACGTGACTGACATTTTCAGAGTACCTATAACAGCGTATTTATTATCCATTGCAAACCAATGGTCATACTGGGATATTTAAATTCGTATTAGTCAATGTTTACTTTAAACATGCAGTTTCTGAACATTACTATTATGTATCCGTCTTGGATTTAAACAGCTGTAATCATATTATAAAAATATGAAAATATCAATAAAATAACTGATGACATATACGATAATGTATTAAAAGAAGCTATTAAATGAGCTGTATATCTATATGATCGAACTAAATCAAAGCTTTGCACTACCTATTCGTAATAATAAAAAGAAGAGGAAACCATTTGTCAATGTAGTCCTGTCTTACTACAGTTAGATGTAGTTGTTGTTGTTGTTGTGGGGTTTAACGCCATTTTTCAGCACACGATAGGCTATGTATGGCGGCCAGTATTAATGGTGGAGGAAGAACCCGGGAAACCCCCGGGAAGAACCACCGACCCACGAGAAGCTACTGGCAAGCTTTCTCACATACCCCAGTTAGATGTATGATAGAAATATGCCACACGTCGTTAAAGAGTTGACCTAGATCGTTTAAACAATTTTTATTTGCATAGATCGTTATAGACAAAGCATGAAAATTCGTCAAGAGATTTAGACGATTAATAATAATAATAATAATAATAATAATAATGCTTTATTTATAGAGGGTGACTCATTAGTCAAGGACTATTCTCCCTTGAGGCCCTCTTAAGGAGAGTATAACAATGCACGTTATATGAAGATAGCAATGATCAGCGTTTATTTTAACATGTTTAGTATTAAAATACTAAATTCCATTATCTATTAGAAACACATATATGCTCATGATATCTTTTCTTAAATACTCTAATATTTTCAGCAGATTTTATATGTAGTGGAAGCTTATTCCACAGAACTGTACCAGAGTATTGAAAACTTTTTAAATTTCTCTGTTCTTGGTTTTGGTACTAGAAGGTTTCCATGTGATATTGATCTCAACTGGTATTGTGTTGAAAAAGGCCTGAATAAGTCCTGGAGATACTTTGGTACAGTTCCCTGTAGACATTTATATAAAAGAACTGCCTTGTGAAAATCTATCCTGTCATATATTGTGAACCATTTGAGCTCTGTAAATAATGCTTTTGAGGGATGATCAACAGATGCATCTAAAATTACACGTGCTGCTCGTTTCTGAAGTTTATAAATCCTGTCAAGCTCAGATTTAGCAGTTTCCCCAAACATTAGAACAATAATCCATTGTTGGAAGAATATATGACTTGTAGTATAGACTGCGAGTTCAGAACTAGATGTATACAAGGTTGCATCATCTGCAAACAAATCTGTATTTGTGGATTCATTATTTAATGGTAGATCATTGATATAGATAAGGAAGAGGAGAGGGCCCAAAACTGAGCCTTGAGGGACTCCTGAATGAATAGTGCGAGTTTGAGAGCTAATATTGCCAATGCTTACTTGTTTAGACCTTTGGTTTAGGTATGATCTAAACCAGTTTAAAGATGGATTGTCAAACCTGTAACAGTTCAACTTTTGCAGCAGAATTTCATGACCAACAAGATCAAAGGCTTTCTTGAAGTCAAGGAAAACAATCCCAGTCATATGTCCATTATCCATTTCCTTCAGCCAAAGATCAATTAATTTGGTAAGTTCTGTTTGTCACGAGTGTTACTTTCTACATCCTAATCGCGCTTTATGAAATAGAGAGCATGTTTCAAAAAATTTATAGAGCTGAATGGCTACATGCTTTTCAAATACTTTTGACAATACAGGTAGAATTGATATTGGTCTGTAATTTCCTGGATCCTTCTTTTCTCCTTTCTTAAAGATAGATGTAACCTTTGCACATTTCAGTGTTTCTGGACAATTACCACTCATTATACTTAAATTATGATATGCGTTAGTGACCTTGTTATTACTGGTGCAGCAATTTTAAGAATTCGTGGACCAATACCATCCAATCCAGAGGATTTATTAATATTCACCTTAATCAGCATATCAAAAACATCAGCTTCACTAACATTACCTATTGAAAAATAATTATCACCAGGAATTTTAGCTCTTATAAATAATAGAAGAGCATCAAGTTTAACTGGGATGTTAGTCTGGTTCTGAATACTCTTACTGGAGACGCATATGAAGAAATTGTTGAACATTTCCACAATGTCTTTTACAGATGTTGCTATATCATCATTTTGCTTAAGTCTAGGGGGAAGACAACTGTTCCTGGGTGGGTTCAGCTCTTTTAGATGCTTCCACAATGTTTTGGTACTCTTACTTTCATTAATAGCTGTTTATAGTAGTTCTCTTTTGCCTTACCTATCAGGTGCTTAGTTTTATTCTTCCACTTTCTATAGCTTTTCATGTCTTTTTTCTTGTTGAAATTATCTCTTAGGTGCCTAGCCTCCTTGATATCAGGAGTAATCCACTTGGGTGTAATTTGGTGTTTAACCCTTTTTGTTTTAATTGGGGCATGCTTGTCTAAGGCTGCATTGAACATCTGATACGGTTTGAGGTCCCTAGCAGCAGAGAGGGCGAACAGACCAAAGTCGAAAAGCGTCGAAAAACTAAAAATAACCCTTCCTACGAACAAAGAAAAAAAGCATCGACACAAATTTAACCAAAAGCGTCCACACAAATTGAAGCAAAAATAAATCTTCCAAAAGATTTCTCAAATTGGTGTTACTTTACCGTCGTTGTCATTTCTTTTTTGTTCGTAGAATGGTTTATTTTACCACGTGAACACTTTATTGAGGTCGCGCCCTCTCTGCTGCTATTAATTTATCCAAATATTTTATCAAGACCCACACGATATCTTGTTCTTGGATCATGTAAATATATCGTTATAAATCCGTGTGCAACTTGAGCTCGTGAAAAGAAATTTCTGAATTTATTATAATCCATGTCACCACCACACCAAGTTTGATGAATATTTCGCAGCGTATGTGTGTCTACGCCATTAAACACAACTAAAATATTACAGTTATCTCTGATCACTTTCGGAATTTGTGTATGCCGCTGAGTAACATAGATCACATCTGTGTTTTTATGTCTGCCACGAGAAAATATCCTGGCTGGATTTGATTGTTTGTTTAGCATCACATCGTCATACACAACTAAGTTATTAATAAACCCATCAAGATCATCTACGGACGGTGCTTCATCAATACCTGTTATAAAATCAATAATATTTTCACCGTGATTTATTAATATTGCATTTTCGTTAGAGTCTTTTAATACTTCATAACACCTCTGATCATCAACGGACGGTGCTACCAAATATAATTTGTCCCATTTCAACCATCTCATTATCAAATTAAGTAGTAATTGCGTCTTACCCGATCCAGATGGTCCTATGATAATCATTCTGATGCTTTTAAACGAATTTATCAACGAGGACTATTACGATGGCCACAATTATTACAATCTGATCCTGGTAAGGAATTTCTTGGTCCAGTATCATCGTTAATGAAACAACATAATACCAAAATACGACGAGGACATACTGCAATTCATCGTGATCAGGCAATTGTTGAACGATTTAATCGAACACTCGCTGAGCGGTTATTTGGATATCAATACGCGAAGGAATTTATTCAGGATACGTGATCTCGTGAATGGGTTGCAAGATTACCAAGTGTGATAGCTGCATTAAATAATGAGATTACACGAACAACAACATGAAACCCATTAATGCAATTACAAAAAAAAATATATCAATACAAAGAAAGGATATTGAAAAACAAAAAATACTGGGTGATGTTACAGTTAGATATTTATACGAGCCCGGTGAACTCGAAGGTGGTAAACGAGAGCGACTGATCCTATTTGGAGTGTTACCACACACAAAATATCCACCGTGACAAGATCATCAGGTAGACCTGCAATCTACAGATTAGATTTAACTGCTGGTTAACGTGGATTTACACGTAAACAACTACAAATAATTCCCGAGGATACACAACTACCACCGCGATCACTTATTAGCACCACGACGCCGATTACACTCGAGACAGGTCAACATCACATTTTCTCGTGTATGACCGCGACTACTATCTTTTCTGTCTACGGTAAATTGTCTTGGATCATTATTCGAGTACCTCCACAACATTATACAATTACAACTTGCGCAATTATTATAGTGCTGCTGTTTTAACTCAATAATAAATTCAACATCAAGATCAAAGTCGCGTTTATTTTTTTTATCAGATTGCTTGTATCCGGTTAATTTTTTTCTTATTATATCACCATCCATGATGATGTTGGTTTTATTAACGATTTCAGGAATTATAATTCTCCGTAACTGAGATATTTTTCTAACCCTTGATACCGCTAAATAAACTAAATTTGACCACTCGATACGATCGTCTACAATCCAAACTCGTGTATCAGAAATAGTTAATCCCTGAGACGAGTGGATCGTCATAGCGTATCCCAGCACCCATGGAGATTTGTCAGCGCGTAATGCATCTTCGACCACACTGATATCAACAGCGACAATATCATTTAATACGAGATTTTGTTTCTCAGTCTGCCCTGGAATATCAACATTAATATTCTGTTTTCGTGTATCTGATGGTCTATAACATAACGGTACGGGCAATTCTGAGTATTTTTCTTTATGCAGATGAAATAACTGCCGTTGTAAAGCGTCTCGGATTATTTTCCTGCTTGCTACTATTAAATCGTTGGGTCTCCATAAATTTAAAAAAATCGTTCATTGAGATTTCTGAGATCACTCCGCGTATTATTTCACACTGAATTTTGTTTGATTGTAATCTGATTAATTTTTTAAATTCCTTTAAATTTACATCAAGAGCTCTATGATCATCATCTATTTCTTCGTAATAATCAACGAAAGATTTTTAACCAATCATGTGAAGATGGTCCAACAAAAGGCGGTGGTTGACCATCATCGACACACATTATTATAGCGGTATTTTTCGTCATCAACCAATCAAGAAACGTTTTTAATGTATCCAATGACACCGTACATATCTCGTCCGAAATAATTATTTTAGGTATATATTTTTCTCCCATTCGTTCAGGAGTCCATGTATCCCCGCGCCATCGAAAGAAACTATGATACGTGCATGATTGTACTTGCCGCTGTTTCATCTCTCGTGCAAGTCTATGTGTGGGTGTCAGCACGATCATATCTGAATTTCTAAAAACAGTAATTGCCTGAGTCGTCTTGCCGCGTCCACCAGGTCCATTGAGATATACTGTCTTATATCTAGTTATTGGATCACTCACCGACGGCGCTTTCGACATTTCTGATATTTTATTACACTTACGATAAAAATCTCTCATCGGAACATCTGATGATTCTGTATAATTGTGTAATATTTCCTTTTTTCTTCTCCACGAACTCCATCGTTCATCATTACTTATATATTCCATAACAGACTCTAAATATTTACTCGAAATATAAAACGAATCTGTTGCGATTCTGACTGCGGTCTCAGGAAATCTATTAATCATCGATAATAAATTTATAGAAACATAAGCCAACATAGAGGATCTTAGATGAGTATACTGTGGGGAGACATCATTTATGTAACTAACCATCGTACCCAATTTTGTTCCGTCGGATAAATAAACACTTTCTCGATTTACAAATATATCTCTTGCTGTTGTATCAGCGATTATAAAATCGTATTCGGCATCATCTAGAATTAATCGTGCGCAATGTCTTTTATGATCATATGCACCACCCTAAGTAAATTTACCTATAATTTTTCTACCGAAATCTTTTGCGGTTTTTTCGTTATTTTTAAGTTTAATCTCGAGAATTTTAGGAGGTTCTTTGATAATATCATCTTCGGAAACACCAGGACATTTTTCCTTAAATTCCTTAATAACCTCATCGAGACTGATAGAATCTGGCATGGGCAACCAAACTTCGGTCTGCGCGTGATATGATATAATTGCCTCACTGACAACCAATGATGTCAGTACCGCACAATCTAGCATATATCGTAATAAAACTATGGGCGCCCAACGTTTTTCAAAAAAAATGTCTGCCAAATCAAACATAACAAATTTGGTGGAGATTTTCGTTAAACTCGAATGATTCAACACGAGCGAATCCAGTCAGATCAAAATCAGGCAATGGTCCATTAATTGCCACTCGCGTCATCTCGTTTGTAGGGTGACCAAATCTTTTAAAGTACACAGAACAATCTCCGTATCCTAGAAAACTTCCCGGATAACATGCAACCATATCAACTGAAATAACATCATTGTAATTATCCCTGGTATTCCATAATCCACGGTGTCCGTATTCGAAGCAACTTGCGCGTACGTCCTCGAGTAAATCAAATCGTGTTGGTTTCCATAAATTTTTTTCTCTAGCAAAATGAGCCGCAACAGATGCAACGGTAACCGCGAGATTTTTCATCTCGTCATGGAGAGATTCTGTTCGATATATTTCACCGTTTGGTTTAACAAACGGATCAAATCCACCTTCCTCATCACTTTTAAATAACCATACCGATACAGGATCGTTTTTACTTATTTCGTTAATAAAATCAAACATGCCTCCCCCAGAATTATCTGGGGGGTAAAATCTAACACTTCGATCACGCGGAAATATTGTTACTGCGCTGGTCCATGCGTGCGCATTATGATCAATAATATTTATTGGAGCTCCTTTCGATTTATATTTTTGATTCGTATAATATTTCTTAGGTTATCGTTAATACTATTATTGGAAATTTTAATATTTTTCCTAATTCAGCAACATCTTTTATTGTAGCACCGGTATCCTTAACTGAATCAGCCCACGAGTTTATTTTTTCACGTCTTAAATCAGTTAATCCGTTTCCACGCATCGCGTTAGTAAAGTGTTCTATTACTCGTTCGGCTACACAATTTAACCTTGAAAATTTCATGGGTGCCACTTTATCAACGCTGGGTTTTTTATTTATCTCATAAATTCCATAAATAACTGCTGTTACAGGGTACGCTCGTTCATAATACGGTTTGTCAACACCCGCCAATAGACCTGGTTTGGAATTTCTACTTAGTATGACAGTTTTTTTATTACCAAGGACAGGATCATATTTGTCACGGATAATCCAACTATCTGTTTCTGTTAACACAATAAATTTTATTCTGAAAAGATACCTTCTATCATCGAGCTATTTAATAATAGCTGCTGCTCTTTTGTCATTCATCGTAGCGTCGACACCTTTGTCATTGCGAATAATCTTGAACGTTGACCAGACATGAGATACACCATCTGTGTAAAATTCTTTCTTGGCGTCGTGAATTTTTCCGATCAAACCTTTATTTTTCCGATCAACCAGATCTCGTATTGGCACGTCAGGAGATATCCTGTCAAGGTTGAATTTGCTTGTTTTCCAGGTCTTTATTCGGGATAATCTCTCAAACTCATCCATATTATATTTCAGACAAGTATTTAAATAAAAAAGTATTATATATACAATGTCTCAATGCGAATGGTTGATGATCGGATCATTAACTCGTTGTAATAAACCCTGCAGAAAGGAATTCTGCGGACAACACATGCAAAACGTTCAGCGTGGAAGCTTAGGACCAATACCATGTCTGCGATGTGGTGCTGGAGTACGAGAAAAACACAGTTGTGTGCGTGTTGTGGTGGTAAACGATACAGAGAGCTTAAAAAGATATTATGACAAAAAATAACGACCCTGACAGAGTCAATAACAACGCTATAAAATCTGTGGAGGATTATCTAAGTTTTCAGACAAATTATGATTTAAACACATACTATTATTATATAAATGGAGCAAAATATGAACTAGTTTGTGAAGCATGCTATCATCAAGAATTACGAATCAAATCGTAATGGTGTGATCAGAAATTGCAGGTTGAAGAGACCAGTTGGTGTTGTTAGTAATTCTGGTTATCTAAGGTTCAACGCTGGGAATAAAATGTATTGCGATGGCAATCTAGGAGTTTATATAGGGATTTAATGTCCCTGAACCGTAGAATGCGGTGGCAAGCTACGAGTTCTGGGTTGTGCTGTCCTTAATTAGGATTATATGTTCCGTGTATCCTCTAAACTCGTAGAATGCTGTGGCAAGCTACGAGTTTAATGGGGATTGTCTTCACCAAACGCACCCTCTTGGGCCTCTAGACCGATGTTTGACGGGTTAGGGGCCCTCATAGGGGTTAGTGTTTCGTGTGCCCGTTGAACTTTGGTAGAATGCGGTGGCAAGTTACGAGTTCTGGATTGTAAATATGTAAATACTATATGTTGTGCTGTGCCCCTTCCTGAACCTGCTAAAAGACTCGAATAGAGGTTCATAGGGGATATATTTTTTCTTTTAAATATATATATAATAAATAATGAACCATGAAAATATCATTGATGTAATTGTTGCTATTAAAAAATTAGAAAAAGACAGTATTAATATATCTGATGAACTGAATCCTGAAAAGATTATTTCTGATTTTGATATCTTACAAGAACCTAAAAATGATGGTGGTGTTACACTGTCGTCTGAATACAAGTTCATAAAACGAATTCAGGCAGCGATGATCCGGTCACTAGCTGCAGTAAAAGATGATCAGATCAAGGACTTCGTTCCTCTCTCTGCCGCAGTAGAAAAAATTAGATCAGAGTTATCCCACGAATACGAGGCAAATAAAAAGATTAGTACTCGTAAAAGACAATTAAAGAAAATCATGTTAGATCGTGAAATGACCGAACAGGTGTAATATTTTTATTTATTCTGAAATATTTTTATTTATTCTGAAATATTTTTATTTATTGTGAAATATTTTATTTTTTGCAAAAACTGATCGATTTTTTAATTTTGAGTACCCATTTACTAGTCAACATTAAGAAACTGATCGATTTGTATCATTTTGAGTACCCATTTACTAGTCAAAATTAACAAACTGATTGATTTGCACGATTTTGAGTACCCATTGGCTAGTCAAAATTAACAAACTGATTGATTTGCACGATTTTTAAGTACCAATCACCATATATTTCTGATAAAATAAAATATTTCTGATAAAATGAAAAATATTTAAGAATAATAATAAAATATTTCTGATAAAATAAACAAAATATTTCAGAATAATAATAAAATATTTGTTGTAGTATTTTTTGCAAAACTGATTGATTTGCATGATTTTGAGTACCAATCACCATATATTTCTGATAAAATAAAAAAATATTTCAGAATAATAATAAAATACTTTTTTGTAGTATTTTTTGCAAAACTGATTGATTTGCATGAGTTTGAGTACCAATCACCATATATTTCTGATAAAATAAAAAATATTTCAGAATAATAATAAAATATTTCTGCTAAAATAATAATAATAAAATATTTCAGATAAAATAAAAAATATTTCAGGATAATAATAAAATATTTCTGCTAAAATAATAATAAAATATTTCAGATAAAATAAAAAAATATTTCAGAATAATAATAAAATATTTTTTGTAGTATTTATTGCAAAACTGGTTGATTTCCATGATTTTGAGTACCTAAATACCCATCAGAATTAACAAACTGATTGATTTGCATGATTTTGAGTACCAATCATCATATATTTCTGATAAAATAAAAAATATTTCAGAATAATGATAAAATATTTCTGCTAAAATAATAATAATAAAATATTTCAGAATAATAGGATATATTTTTGTAGTATTTTTTGCAAAATTGATCTATTTACACGATTTTGAGTACCTAAACACCCATCAGAAATAGCAAACTGATCGAGTTACACGATTTGGACTACCAACCATCCCATCAGAATTAATAAATTGATTGATTTGTATAATTTTAAATATTTCTGAATAAAAACATATTTCAGAATAATAATAAGATATTTTTTTTTTTGCAGTATTTTTTGCATTGAGCACCAAACTACAAATCAGAGACACAATCTGATCGAATTCATAAAAATAAAATATTTCAGAATAATAATAAAATATTTCTTTTCTTTATTAATTGTTTCAGATTATAATAATTATTTACAAAACTGATTGATTTGTATAATTTACCCCATCAGAATCAACAATCTGATTAATTTACACGATTTTAAGTACCAATAACCCTATCAGACACACAATCTGATTAATTTGTATAATTATGAGTACCAATCACCCTATAAACAATAAAAAATATTTTTATTTATTTTGAAATATTTTTATTTATTTTGAAATATTTTATTTATTTTGAAATATTTTATTTATTTTGAAATACTTTATTTATTCTGAAATATTTTATTTATTTTGAAATATTTTTTTTTAAGTTGATCGAATTTAATTCAGGAGTGTACATAATTTAGAATCTGATCTCTGTTACAAATGATCGCGACAATATGTTCTCGACGGAGCTCATCTAACTGTTCTTGTGTTAATAAGAAATCCTCGTTTCCGTATTCATCATTAACTAAATTAACGTTAAATTGCTCTATGTTTGGAGGTTGTGAAAACTCTGTTCTGATGGCGTTTTCAAGTACTTCTTTGTCATGTATAAAAACCCTCACGTGCTGGTACATTATATAATATTATTTGATTAATTCATGGATCTTTAAGATCAAAGATCTACGATACAAGTCCTTAACATTTCACATACAGATTTATTACAAGCTCTTCTCCACGTATGTCAATTAAGCGATTAAGGTGGTATGTGAGCTTAAAATGTATTCGTGTTAACACATTATTATGACACCGCAGATACACAGGATTAGTTGGTTCTTGCACGATTAAACTTCCAGGGGATACTTGTGGTGTAAATGTGTATAAAATATATCCCTGTTGAGCCTGATTTGATTTTCCGAGATCTATTTTTATAGCTGCCATCGACTACGTCAGAAACCAGATTGACCACGATCGTGCTGGTTATATTAACGATTCCCGGAGATACGTGTCTACCGCCTCCGTCTGGATCGTTATTGTATCTGAGAACAAGCGAAGGTGGGGATATTTTTCTCCACACAGCTAGTATTTTAGGAAAATTTTCCGTGATAAGATCATTGAGAGATTTTTTTAGCTCATTTGTGTCAAATTCTGGTAATGTAAATTTTAATACTTCCTCGGCGGTTTTTTTGTAATGATTGGTAAATAAATCATTAAAAGGATCATTTAATCTTAAACCTGTTAATTTACCATCATATGTAATTTTCATGACTGATTTACCAACAATTACTGCATTAGCATCACGAAAATCTGATATAAATTTATTTAAATGTTGTATTGACTCAATGATTTGTTGTTTTGCATCATCGCTGTAAAATTGTGTACTACTAGAAAATAAATTCTGTAAAATTTTAAATCAAGCTTGATATTCATCCTTAAATTTTTTTACCTATTGATTCAATTACATCTTTGGTAATTATTTTATTAGAAATTTCATAATTAAAAATAATTCTACTAGCGTACTGATAAGCGGGTTTTCCATCAAGATAATTTAATCCGATTACATAATTACTCACGTTCGTAAGAAAATGATTTAACTTCGGTTCTGGTGGTCCTTCATGCACTGGGGGAACATCGGGCCAACCTAGTACGGATCTTATCTTGGACTGATAAATATCAACCTCGTAATCAGGAGAATGTATCTCAACCGCAGAAGATAGCGTCGGCTCATGAACGTTAATCGATATTTTTGATTCTTTTCCTATTATTGATTTTATTCTACGTTGAAATTCCTCATTGATTTGTTCGATCTCATAACTGCCAGTTGGTATTCCAACAACGACCCAGTCAGGTGTTCCATCGGGTTTGTTCTTGTTAGCAAATACAAGCGAATTATTTGCTGGTGTACCATTAAATGATTTTGATCTGATATTTGGCCAGCTGTAATATACCCGTAATTGAGCCAGTGCTATTTCCTTTACTGGAATTGCAGTAGGAAAGTTAATACTAAATTCAGGATTAGTTGAACTTACCGAGATCATCGTTATCTTCGGTGGAGTTGTATTAGTCACGATCTGCTGGAGTAATTCCGTCATTATTAGTACTTGTATCTTTAATGCCAATACCTTCGTGATATATTTTAGTCATCATTGAAAATTCAAAGTCAGATATAATTCCATCACTGAGACTCACTGATAACAACGATGACAATTTCGAGTATGCTACCGTCGTTGTGTGCAATTTTATTATGTAATCGGATAACTTTTCATTCATGCAGGTGCATGTTTTTTTTTGATGATATTGAAAACACCTGTAATTGTTGTTGCTGCTGAAATACAAATGGTTACAGCTACTGGTGCCATCATTGTCACCGCTGATAATATAACACCTGTTTCAGCAACAACAGTGGATACTGAATAAACAATCACATCAACGATAACGAATCGTCGTCGATATTTCTTTACTTTTACTGTATACTGTTCGACTCGATCTTTTAATGCTGCCTGCCATTCACGCGCTTGATTATACCTGTATTGAGATGCATCGTCCATATATTTTTATGCAGTAACCAATTGAGGTGTTTCAGCTACAAATTCCAAACACCACCAGTAAGATGTTGCGGTTAATTTCTTATCAGCTGCTTCCAGAATAAATATTTCTTCGGTTTCGCTATTTAATATAACAGATACAACCCCGGAAAACGTATCAGTTGAATGATGCCACGGATACGTTGTAAATATTTCAAATTTTGCAGCACTGAACACATAGAGCCTGTACACGCCAGTGACTGTTGCGGTATATTTGATAGTTTTATTTTGCTGCGACCATGTTGCGAATCCAGATGATACAGTGTATACGATGTTGGTAATATGCCCGGGAGTTATTCCGGTTGGAATTTTAATCAAATTGGTTTTATTAACGATCTCAGGAATCCCCGCTACGATGTTTTGCTGTGTTTGTTTGATCGTGTCGATGCTCGTCTTGATATCAACGAGTTTTACGTCAATGGCGTGCGGAGTGCCGAAGAATTTATCTATGGATTCATCGGTTTTTTGACGGTTTCTTCGAAATCTTGCAAAAGCGCCCAGGTGAACGACATACTCGGCCCGCAACGTGGATAATTTACCATCTACGGTGTTGTAGTTGACGTCGACGTATTTTTTTGTTGCTGCGTCTTCGTCGGATGTTGGATCTCTCAAAACTACTATCTTATTCCCGTTCATGCTGAGTTCACCCGTCATTGTGTCACCGGTATTTTTCACGCGATTAGCAACACTTGCTGTAATTTGATCTCTGATGGTTGTAAACGATGTACTTGAATCCCTGATTTTGCCGCTGTCAGTAAACACAGGGATATTATCCGTAACTGCACCGAGTACTCGTCGAACTATATCATTCCATCTGATGTTGCTCGTTTTTAGTTTTCCGTATCGATCCTGAAAAATAACAACCTCATCTGGGTCAACTCCAGCAAGATTCATGATATCAGCGAGTTCATCTTTAGTCGCGTACTTTGACAGATCAACGTCGCTGGGTTTTTTCTTAACGCGTGAAGATCTTCTTCCGTAAATATCAACCATTATATTTTAAGATCTGTTTAAAACGAATCGGTTGATTGTATAATCATGCACGACTTTATGTGGCGGTTTGGATGATTTGATATAGCGTTAAGTACATTAATTGCCTCACGGGCGCATATTGGCGGATCTGTCATTGTTTGTATGGGTAGCGTTGAATACCAAACTTGCGCGTGAAGTGGTGCAACATACTTGATAAATTCACGCGGTGGGGCTAACCCGTATGAATCAAAATAAACGATTCCACGTGGATCAACCGCGTATGATACCCAATGAGTACCGGGTCCTGAATTCGAGTCAAGATTAATAATACCTGTTTCAACACTACTTGGTTGTTTTGCTAATTGATCTCGCATAAAAACACCTCTAAACGCTTTTATTTTTAATTATTTAGCAGCTTTTATCAAATCAAAATTTGATGCTGCAGCATCTAACGTGGAAGCCTCAGACCTCTTCCCCAGCGAGATCCCTTTTTTTGTACCCCTTTCCTGTTGCTTTCTTTAGAGCCATTTCAGCAGCTGTTCCAACAGCACCTAATGCGGCTGCTTTTGCTACGGCTGGAGCAGCAGCAACTATTAACGCTGGAATAGCAGCAAGAAGTGGAAATATACCACCTGTTTTAACCATGTCCTTGATGGCGCTCGGAGAAAGATGGATTTGATCTCCAGTTTTTGATTCTAGGCATTTATTGAAATGTTTAATTTGATTATTTGTCAACGATAATTTGTTTGGACCACCACCAATCTGATCTAGTTTTAATGATATTTTAGTTCCGCATTTGTTGGCGTTTTTTGACTGAAGCTTTTTGACCTGACCGGGGGTCAGAGCAACATTAACATGACTATACGACATTTTTATATAAATATATTTTTCTAAATAACGTGATTAAAGATTTTCCACTGGTGCATCAACGACTCTCATTCGACCACTACCACCTTCAAGTAATATAGCTTTATCGCTGAGTATGACCGCGATTGCTCTGTAGGTGCCGAGAATAAGGGGTGGACCAGCTATATCAGGAGGAGGGTCAGTAACACGAGCTCGAAAGTGTATATCAACGACAGATTGTTTGGATAAATCAAGATGTTCCAGTGAAAAATAATAAATCGGATATAATGTTGTAAAATCTAACTGTGATATTTGCAGCCCAGTATCCACGTTTTGATCACGTCCCATGAATGACATCAGACGATGATATACACGCGCTACATGATTTTGATCAAAATTTAGTTGTATATTCTCTACTGGTTCTTGTTGACCGTTTATCCGCAAGGAAACTTCATTAACTCCAAGTTTGTCAAATATCATATGTGAACGTTCTTGATTATTCGTCCGAGCATTATCTTGCAGCGCAATAAAAATATGCCGTGGTGCAGAAACACCTTGTTGTGCTGCTATATGCCATGTAAATAAACCAGTAATAGAATTTTGAGCAGCATCTGTGGTTACTGTCAACCATGATAACAATGATTTACCACCTTGATCCATAAAAGAGAGTAATTTTTGTTCTTTAGCAACAGATGGAATCATTACTGGCATCCACAATGAAAGCTTCGTTATATTTACTTTACCAGCATCAGCAACACCAACACCTCGCCAGATTGTATCATTATCATCACCTTTTCTTGTGAGCACAACTGTGTGTTTAGCTCCAAAGATGACCTTTCTAACATTTCTGCAAAATCCAAAGATGTGAGATAATGGAATCGCACATGAGAAACTTCTATTATCTCCTGACAACGCTGCTCGGCGTGTTGCAAACCCTAAGTTGTAAGTCGCATTAACACTTCCTATAATATCAAAAGCAGCAGCTGGTCTGGCTGCGTGTTCAAAATCAACCGGTTGTGGATCAACTGCAGTATCTCGTGGTATCCGTATTTTAATATACTGAACATGATCAGCATGGTTAGTAATATCCTTGGCAAACATCATTGTTGGACCAGCTGATCTTGTGTAATCATCAGAATATCTCGCTAGACCAATTATTGTTGTAGCAACATCAACATCATTCTGAATTGATTCAATATTTTTTCCATCAATCATGTATGTGGCGCTACTAAACAGTGCCATAATCCCATTGTTGACAAAACCAACTCGGTCATTGATGCCGTAGTTAGTATCATCCGCCTTTACAAGTTCACCTTCTACTTCAATAAACGCCTCAGCGGGCAAGAAATATCTATTGTATCCTGAACCTGTAATACTATTCTCCCGCTGATTTGGTTGTCTTGCGTCATAGGAATAAAACTGATAATCACGTACCGATTCATCTTTGAGGATCGGTTCATCCATTTTAAAAGCTGAGTCGGATATACGTTTAAACATTTTTATTATAATTACTATTTTTCCAAATGGTGATTTAAATTATCATCGTCGACGAAGACCGCTTCCTGCTATCAAATTTGCTGTTATATTTCTTTCTGCTTCTTCAGACAATTCCGCTAGTTTTTGATTTGCAGCCTGATTTATTATTTTACTGACATTTGCTGGCATCACTTCAGTACTTGGTAATTTTACTGGTTGTGATCTTCGTCGCATTAATCGTGCTAGTCTATCTTTGATCGCCGAGAACGCCTTACCAGCAACATTGACAATTGCACCAGGAGCTTTTTCACGAACAATATCAATAGCTTTCATCAATAATTGTTTTGCAACAGGTGCTACTTTTGAAGCTATCCTTGTGAATAATCCCCGTACAACATCACCAAGTCCATCTTCGTAAATTGCTTCATAGATTGGTAATCGTGAGTTTGTCATCTGACCGATACGGATTTACGATGATTATTGTGTACTATCATCTTATTTAATTTGTTATTTATCTAACAACTAGTCACTGTAATCATCAACAAGTTCATCGATAAGTTCTCGGTAAACGTCGATATCCATGATACCACCTTGAAATAATCGCTGACAAATATCAGCTGCTTCATTAATTATTTCTGGTGAATTATTTCCAGCTCGTTTTCCTCCTATGAGAACTTCTAACCGTGACACATCATTGAGGATATTATCAAGACAAACAAAATTATTTTCCACTGTATTCAGGGAAGAAAGACCACTTCCAGTAGCGTCAAAAGAATCATCGCCAGGATCTCTTTCTTTACCCAGTGAACGTAATTTCTCCCGTTGTTTAGTTTCTATATCTCTGAATATTTCTTCTCCTTGTTTCCATTTTTCTTCTACTTTTTGCTTCATTACTTTTGCCATCTGTTTCCTTTTCTCTCTAGATGGTTTCAACATCATCTCTTTTTGCGGTGAAGAAGATTGTTGTTGTTCTATTTGTTGCAGAGGTGGAGGAAGTTGATATGAAGGTTCCTGCTGCGAGAGTTGTTCTTGTTCTAGTTGTCTTATTTTCTCTTTATAAAGTCTTTTTACTTCTTCATGAAGATTTCTATATTCTAAATCATCATATCTAGCTTGTCTTTTGTTTCTATATACGCGATATATCCATTTAATAAGATTATCATCACTTACTTTTTCATAACGGGGTTTTAAAATACTAGATTTATTAAATATACTAATTAATATTTTTTCATGTATTTTTTCTCTTTTAGTATTTCTAATATCTTCGACAAACCCTTCATTAAATCTTGCAATCAGTTCTACGTTTTCTTTTATTGGTTTGGGTTCAGGTGTATGTTCTTTTCTCACGTCGGCGACTTTAGGACGAAGTTTTCCAATACCTTCAAGTATTTCTTCACCAACGGGTGGAGGCTGAGCCGCAGCTATATCAGTTGGAAGATCTCGTAAAATCTTCTTTGTCTTTTTAGTTCTTCTTGCTTTTTTTCAGTTTGTTCTGCTGTTTGTTTTGATACCGGAAGAAGATCTTTTTTGATGACAGTTGGTTATGGGTTCCATGGAACTCAAATCAATTTGTTGCACCTATCATAATCTGGGGTCTTGGAGTTTCCTCCACATTGATTTGCAATCTGGCTTATTTCATGTAAAGCTGTGTTACAGTTGACTGGATTTGGAGATATGTGGGTTTCAAGGATGGGTGTTGAAGCCCTTGGCTGAGAGGCAATTGATTTCAATCTGGTGTTGTCTACCATTTGCTGACAAGTGTTGATAAAATAATGTACCCATTCTGTGTAGCCTGGCCCTTGTACGTGAATTTTACCAGTTGTTATGTATAGAGTTACTGTGGCAGGATCTGTATCTATGGATTTATAGATCAGTCCATTATGTCAGTGTCCCTGCTGGAAGTGTAGATTCTCATCCAAGAATTTCTTGATTGTTGGAATTTTGTTGTGATTGCTGTGAATGTTATACTCTGCTTATTATGTTGGATTTTAAGAAAGCTTGGAACTGAAGAGGAGGAGTCAGCCAAGAACAAGCTTAAACTTGTGTTTTGAGCTGTCTAGCAATAGTTTTTTCTCCAGATAACCGGAATCACGCGAGTAATAAACAAAAAGGCAAACAATTTGCAAACACTAAAACAAGCGGAAGAGATATCCCAAGAAATCATGCATTAGCCATAATGTCACATATTTGATTTAAACGGGATTTTTGTATATATCATTGTGTAAAACACATAACAAAACATGTATAGAGATCAAAGCAAGGAAATAATTACTCATTGTTCTCTCCTTATTCATATACATTAATATTTACAAAGATAATATGATTGAAAATGGTAATGAATGAAAATAAACAGAGAATTGCACAAGTATAAACAGGACAATGATATATTCAAAGGTAATTGCGCGTGCAAACTTTACACAACAATATACACGTGTTTTGTTGTGAGTCGCCGAAGAGATCGAATTAGAAATTGGAGTAGGGATACATCAAGCCCGTAAGGACCAAATGTTTTCATAAGCCATATGAAACTAGTTCTTTTGCCCTACTAACGACAAAACACGCATGCGGATTTGTATTTTTTTACATCCTGTTTTACAATTTTCAAATATTATTCGCTTTCCAGAAAGGATGTAATTTGTTGCGAACTCGGATTTATAAACTCCAATTCACTGAGCCTAAAAAATATCGACGCGCGCACATATGCGAAGATACCAATGTAGCTCTAATCTGAATATACGATAGGGAAATAAATAATAGATAGAATATCTGTATCTAAAGCCAAACCAAGCAGGTTAAATGGTTGTGTGATGATATAATAGCATAAAACAGTCATTTACATGCATTGGCAACGGAAACGTGAAACTTTGTAACCTACTTAAACATCTACACATTGACAACTATTAATTGTGCTGTAGAGTTACCTACTGATAACGAACTTATAGTCATTAACATGGGATAAAATTTCTAATGTATGGTTTCGGTTGGCATGATATTTAAAACTAAGATAAAAAGCTTTTATTGCTTTTTTACTGAAGGCGATTCGTGCCACGTTAGAATCAATAGTTTTATTTCATAATTGCGAGATACTATCTGATAATTATGACTTAATGATTGCTTCGTATATTGTAATTACGAGATAAATATATCTAAAATTGACCTGATAATCGTAATTTCGTGTTACCTGTCTCGTATTAATTATATATTTTTCGCACACGTGTCAATATCATAGTTGCGAACGAACGATTTATTAATTGCGAGGATACTAAATCTTAATTACGACTTAACTATCTGAAAAGCAACACCTTACATCAACGAGAGTTAGCAACAAGTCACGTGATGCAGATTCAGAGAACACAAATCGTTTAATATATTAGTAGCACAATCCAAATGAAAAGAACATGTGAAAATTCTTCCACGATCCATCTCAAATGACAAAATTAAATGAATATGTCCATTTCAATGACAAGAGTTGTTACAGTTCTGGTAGTTAAGTAATAATTAAGAGATAATAACTGGGAACTACGAGATCAACAAGCTGTAAGTATGAGATACAAACTCCATAATGCGAGACTAGGCAGAAAAAGAAAAATCAAATATGCCGATATGCCACCAACAAGGTTCATTACCGAATTCTTGTCTATATGATTTTGTACTTATCATCACCATTATAGCAACAGATTGAGAACTATTCTAAATTCTTATTGTGAATATAAGATAAAAGAGCAGAACGAAGAAGTATTTCGTATATTCAAAGAACGGAGAATCCACTTGTTAAAATAGAAGTTTATTTATAAATTTGTCATGGTAAAGAACTTTCGGAGGTTAGTTCTAATATCTATAACTTTCCATTAGAAGACTTGTCTGACCTGAAGAGTCGTGCCATGGGATATTTTTTAAAAAAACAGTTTATGTGTAATTATTCCAAACTTTATCGCTGAACGGTAAAAGAGCTCACATAACGGTGAAATATATAATATATAATCATTTTTATTTTAGAGTACAACTTCGTAATATGTGTAACCTTTTAACGCGCTTCTGCAACGATATATATATATTGTGTGTGTGTGTGTGTGACGATCGTATTTCATTTAGGGTTAAGACCAATAAATTATGAGAACTGACATTCAAAGTAAACGTATAATTCATTCAAACTGGATATGTTTTGTGATTTTCTGGATATGGTCATAAATGCATGGGGGTTTTTTTTGGCTAAAATTTAGTAACCATTGGTGAGATATCAACTTGATTTCATGAAGGTACACATTCAGAACACCAGCAGCCAAGCATTATAGATTAAAAACTATAATTAGCTAGAATATGTAACAGTGACAATAAAATTTCATTAATATAAATTAATACTAACTCTGGAGAAAGTGCCTGTGGCCCACCGGCCTGACCTGTTGTTTATATCAAGTGCAATATTCTTTAACAACTGTCTGCGTGTTACTTGACAGATAATGTTTCAACCATTCTAAAAGCCTTAACAAGTTTCAGTATATATCAGCCTATAAATCAAAACTTTACGCAATGCATTGTCTGAGACCTTGATGATATCACCAAATACCATTGCTATTTCTTTGTATTGTCTTTTGCCGGCTTCAGGCCTATCACATATTGTAAAACTGTTGATCACATCTTGTAAGACTGTTGAATATATATTTTTCAGTTAAATCAGATGATGCATTAAATAAATAATTAGCTTATTAACTGTAAGACGGTTATTGAAATGTTTGAAAAGGGATGTTTAATATCTTAGGTCGCACAACATAGTAGTGAAATATATTCGTAATTTGAGATATCCTGTTTGAGTTGCATGAGTTCTGACTAATATATAAACAACAATGCTTGGTACGATAACAAGTTTCATAGCATTCAACGAAAAGGTAGATTACATAAATGTATTATACAGTCATTTGTATGTTCGAAATCTATATACGCTTGGTACAATATAACTTTAAATTTTTTAGTCTTGCGAAATTATTCGTGTTTATCATATAAACATATAGATCCATGATCAATGTATTCTTCAATAAATTACATTAAACTAATTGAAGAAACAAACTGAACACAAATTAAGTGGGAAAATAAAAAGGAATATTATTCTACCTAAAACAGTAATACATATAGTTCATGATATATATATATATATATATATATATATATATATATATATATATATATATATATATATATATATATATATATATATATATATATATATATAAGCATTGTTGTTTGTATATTAGTCAGGAATCATGAAAGTCAAACATGATATCTCAAATTACGGATATATAATTTGTCGAAAGATTTCTCAAACCTGCTAGACCAATGAAACTTGGATTTCTTACGAAATAAATTTGTCAGCGACTCTGCAGTTATGGAGAAATTTCAACAGAATTTCCATACATAATAATCGAAGCAGTTGCGTTTTACTTATAGGTACTACGAATTCAGAGATAGCCTTGACTTAAACTTTCGTGGGTTTACTTTGACCTCGTCCCACCATATACTCTAAGAATGGAATACAAGCACGGCAAAACTCACTTTTACCTAAACTGATAGTCAGATTTGCATGAGTGAATCGATCAAAGAATTTTCGAAATATTTCCATGTGTTGGTGCCAGGAATCATTGTAAATGATGACGTCATAATTGTATGCTACACAATTAACTTGAGCAGATATTATTATGTTCATTAAACACTGGCATGTTGACGGATAATTTGTACTTACCAAACGGTTTCACTTTATATTAATAGAGCCCATATGCAGTTGCAAATGCTGAAATTTCGTTTCTGCTTTCCATAAGTGGAATTCGCCATAATGTTTTTAAGGGTAAAACTTGATAACATATTTTGCATTTCCTATTTGTAAATGCTGTCATCGATTCTTGGCAATGGAAATGAATCCGTTTTGGTCACACTGTTGACTCCTCAACTCAATCATAGACTTGATAAAGTCAGGTGGACAGTATAAATTAAATATAAATAATGCATTATCAAATTAATATACATCTGTGTGTGTTACAGATTCGGTTTTCTCAAACTTATCTCAAACCACTATATTTCGTTTATGATATAATACAATCTGTTGACAAATGTTGTAGTTTAAGTCTATGTGTCATGTTTGAAAAACTTGATGTATTTTGGCCGTGTAACCAAGCGTTATACAAGATCGTTATTATCTTTTCTTTAGTTCTGATGTAAAAACTCACTTTCGGTGCATATGTTATGATTTGAAGGATCTTACATTATACGGCAAGAAAAAAGAATATGACGAAGATTTGGTTGAGTGGGTAGATTTTAAAAATAAAAAATTACATCGAAGACTACAAACGTACTGAATAATGGCAGAAAGATGGAAGCAATAAATAGAAAAACCTGTTTTTAAAGACGTCACCTATTATATATAAAATAAATTGTACACTTCCATCATTGCGAAATGACGATCCAAACTATAAGAATAGCCATTCCGGTCAAAAACTCTCGGTTAATGATGTAAATCGCATGTTCTCTCATCTATCTAATCATTTAGGATGCTAATGTTCCCCAGATACCGAATACTGATGTAGCGCGGGGAACGGAGATGTTTCGAATTCCTAATATTTGTTTTCTACTGTATGTGCATAAAAATTAAAATATTGTACTACACATAGATATTTACCATTCATTTGATCAGAGCACAAATAAATCCATACATGTAAAATGTATAGTTGTAAAATACATTCAGTTTAAAATATTATTCCCCCAGAGCAATTTAAGCCAACCAAACCGCAAGGACTCTATGTTTACCATGTAAATCATTGTGTGCCGTCCATTCATGACGTATAAGGATAAAAATGCTAAATAATACTAGGTGGACGCCGCGTAATCTTGTGCAAAAATGCATATGTTTTCTCAAATGTATATCACCAAGGAATTCCCGCAACCTTTAAGCTTAGTGGACAATATGATAAGGCACCTAAATAATAATATATTTACAAAATAAATAAATAAATAAATATATATATATATATATATATATATATATATATATATATATATATATATATATATATATATATATATATATATATATATATATACAAAATTAACTGCTCCAAGATTTATTGCAAAAAGAATATCTTTGCATAATTATCATATTGTGAATTAAACGACACACGATAACTGAGTAAAGAATATTTCAATTCTACATAATTACTGTTTACAGCATTTGTGATAAACTCGAGAATTAAACAGTTATTAAAATGCATAGATTACAGTGCCAGTGTTCAATGTTTTAAGTCAATTTACGAATACTTGTTAGTTGGGACGGATTATCTCGTGTCCAGTTAATGCCAGCATCAAGCTGGACTATCCAGCCAGATAGCAAAAGAATTGGTACCACTCTCACAACTCAGACCCTTCGACTTTCAAGAAGAAATGTTAAGGTATCATCGTTCCGACGTGGACATTTTAGTAGTATATAGGGATACCCTAGGGACAATGGGAATTAGCATTACAGACCCCCCCGGGACAATCCGGGGACTATGGAAATTTAACATGGAAAATAATCGTGGGACAATCTGGGGACAAGGGGAATTAGCATTACATGGGAATAGAGTTTGGGACTGTCTAGGGACAAGGGGAAATTGAACATGGTCAATAGAGTTTGGGTCTGTCTAGGGACAAGGGGAATTGAATATGGGATTTTTTTTTTTTTTAAAATTTTTAAAATAAAAATTATTTTTAAAAAAGGGGTAGGCAATGGAAAAGTCATTCTCTTTTCGAGAAATATGGGTGGCCCTGAAAAGGGCCTTTGGGTTTATGTTAATGTATCCATTAACATAAAGGGCATCTGCGGCATCTTCTTGTCCTCAAGCTGCGTCTTACTCGAGGGCCATAAATCAGTGTCCTCTTGAGGCAACCTTGTCTTTCTACGTATACTCTTCGTATCCACAGACTGGTGTCTGACTTGTCGACAACGGTCCACTTGGACCGGACATACATGAGTATGTCCGTCCTAAACATCATGGAAGACACAAGGGTGGATGATTCGACTGTGGTCCACATCTTGAAGCGACGAGAACAGGTGAATCAATGCAGTGAACTGCGCTTATTTATAGGTAGAGGAAGGATTGAAACGGATTGAGTTCATTCACCAATCCGAACACGCGTTACAAAATTCAGTCAGCCCGCATCCAATCCGAAGAGAGCAGTCTGTGACGTCACGTAGTCTATATAGATTCGCTAGCGCTTGTGTGCAGTCTATCTATGCGACAGTGATTCAACATGACGGAAACTCAGAAAACGATCCGTTGGGGTGCACCAGCAGTGGAGACCGCCCAAGGGAACCCGGACTTACTTTCAGAAGAGGTACATTGGGATTTTGTGGATTTTCTTACCTCGCAAGAATTTGTTCCGGAACCTTCGTTACCTTCTCCATTACCGCAAGTGGAGAATTTTAGACAGAGACAGAAAGAAGAATTGGAGAAATTTATACAACGACAAAAGGAAGCGGAACAAGCTTTTCTCCTACAGCAACAGCAGCAAGAAGAAGAGGTAAGAAAAAAACAACAGCAACAACAGCAAGAAGAAGTAGCAGCAAAGAAACAAGAGGGTGAAAATCAAACGGTCACGGTACTGTTGGACATTTTAGCGGAGTTAAGAAGTCTGAAACAAATGTATCAGACTTCTTTATTACGACCGAAGAGAATACGACCTTCCCGAGTTAAACACGTTAACCCTGTGACTAAGCCTACCGTACCACCCTTAGCGATTTCAACCCAATCATCATCATCAACAGTACGCAGTCCAGAAGTAGGCCTTAGTCGTGGCAAAGGCTTAAGGCAGTTAAAGTTGATTGCTTAAACTCACCCCTACACCAAAAAAGGCCCTTTTCAGGGCCATCCACATTTCTCGAAAAGAGATAGCCTTTCAATTTGCCAATAACTCAAAAAAAACCCACCCATTTTACCCTTATAGTACGTGTCTGTGTATGAGTGCGTGAGTGTAGCTTCTTATTTTAAAATCAAAACTCAAAGACACTTACCTTGTATCATTAATTTATTATTTTTTCCATTGTTACAATCCAATTCACAATTCACAACAGAACACTTTAATTAAAAGTTCATTGACTTCTTCTTTCTCCTTGTTTAGTCTCTCTGTTTTTTCAATTTCTTCACCGTCACACTCTTTTCCTCTTCTTCCTCGCTTTCTTCCCTTCTTCTTTTCTTCTCCTGTTTCTTTTTCTTCACCTGTCTTCTTTCTTCCTCAAAAGAATCCCTTTCTTCCTCTGAAGAATCCCTCTCTTCCTCTGAAGAATCCCTCTCTTCTTCTGAAGAATTCCTCTTTTCTTCTGATTCCTCTTGTTTCTTTTTTGGGCAATCTGGAGACCAATGTCCTTTATCTTTACAATAATAATAGGTCTCTTGACTTTTGTCTTTTGTAGCCCCTGTTTTTTTTCTTTTTTGACGGTCTGGACACTCTGAAGACCAATGCCCTTTCTTCTGACAGATATAGCAAGTATCTTGACTTTTATCTCGAAAGGAAGGAGAGTAGTGGGCTGGTCTGAAGAGAATTTTCTAATGACCCCTCGCAAAGCTCTGACGAAACGTTCGATTTGGCTAGTCTCTTCCATCGTTGTGCTCGGCTTGAGAGTGAAATGAATAGTGAAAGGACAAGACACACACCCTTTCATATACGCTGGTCTGCCAGGACTATAAATTAGTCTTTGGTGTTTAAACTTGAGTCATTTGACGTTTTTCACTCAAGATGAAACGATCCAATTCATTCGAGAAGAAAGAAGAAGAAGAAGAAAGTAAGAGGCAGAAACGTGATCTATCGCCTCGTACCAGAGCTGAAATCTTGGCACAAATTCATGCCAGTGATTTTGAAGAGGACATGAGTGAACCAGAATCAGAACCCTCTAAACCAAGTTCACCACCCTTAGTCAACCCTGAAAAATACTATTCCATTCGAGAGACGGAAAAGCGCTCCTCTAGAAAATTTAGAACCACGGCTTACAAATACACAGTGAAGTTTAAAGATTTCAAGGCTGAAGTACCGTTAGAGAAAGCAGAAGTGTTCATCACTGGGGTGTGGGATTCTTTGCTCACCTCACTCAAGCGACAATGTCAACCCAAAGAAGACGATCGCTTGAGACTTTCCATACAACACGACGGTTTGAAATCCCCTGTTTGGATCGAGTTTAGCACCCCTGCAGAATTGACTGCTTCCAAAGTCATGGACAAGATTCAACACGTACAACAATCTAATGATCAGTTTGACATCATCGATGGTAAAGCCACACTGGACATGACCCACGTCTCTCCTCCTCAAGGGACTGGACGCAAAAAGATGTTATTGGTGGACGACCTTCGCAACACCAAAACAAGTCTCGTCCGAATTAACAACCCTCAAGACCAGATGTGTTTAGCCCGTGCCATCGTGGTGGGACGAACCTATGCCAACAAGAACGCCACGGTAGAATGGAAAAGAACCTGGGAGAACATTCGAAAATCGAACCGAGCCAAACAACGAAACGAAGCAGAACTCCTGTTACAACAAGCCGGACTGTCCAAAGACACACCCTGTGGCATTCCTGAGATGCAAAAATTGCAAGATGCCCTAGCTCCACGATACACCTTGAAAGTGCACCCTCAAGAAATGCGCGGGCCTCTGTTGTTTCGAGGCCAAGATTTTAAGGACGGAAAATACATTCATGTTTATTATCACGATGACCATTTCGATACCATTACCAGTATCACTGCATTCCTGGGATACGGTTATTACTGTGAGAAATGTGACCATGGTTATAACAATCGAGAGCAACACAAGCATTGTGGATTGAAATGCCCAGGATGTTTGGCCTCTCCACCCTGTCTGAGCGAAGAACCAGTGCCTTGTTCAACTTGTCTGCGCACGTTTGTCAGTCCTACCTGTTACCAACAACATTTGAAGACGCAAGGTTCACAGCAGAAATGTGCTTGTCAACTCCTGAGATTGTGCCCTACGTGTGGACAAGGCATATGTACCAATATTGCCAAGACACACGTATGTCGAGGAAAGAAAAAATGTCACATTTGTCACCACATCGTGGACTTGGAACACCAATGCTACATGCAAAAATACCAACCCCCACCAGAGAAAGAGGACGGTCACAAGAAGAAAGGCAATTTCATCTTTTTCGATTTCGAATGCATGCAAGAGACCGGCATTCACATTCCTAATTTCTGCGTGGCTCATCGAGCGTGCGAGAAGTGCATTCAAGAACCTATCTTCAGTCATTGCCCTCACTGCAGCAAGATTCCTGGAGGGCGTGAAAAAATCTTTCGGGGACCGAACACGTTAGCTGATTTTGCCCAATGGGTCTTAGACCCCATCGACAAGACGTGGAGCCAAGAGGACATCGAACGTTACGGAGATTGTCATCGTCATGCCACGGTGATGGCTCACAATTTCTCCGGATACGATGGACAGTTTATTTTGAGGTACTATACGGAACAAGGCACCGAACGACCTAAAGTGATTTTGAACGGAGCCAAAATCATTTCCATGCAAGTGGGACAAGTACAGTTTAAAGATTCGATGAGTTACTTGGCCATGCCTTTGAGTCGAATGCCTAAAACATTTGGAATGACAGAAATGGCTAAAGGGTACTTTCCACACTTTTTCAATACGGAAGCCAACCAACATGCCGTTCTACCCCATTTGCCCGAGGCTAAAGACTACGACCCCGACAACATGCGTACCGAACAACGAGAAGCTTTCTACGCTTGGTACCAAACTCACGCCTCAGACCCTTTCGACTTTGAGGAAGAAATGCTAAAGTATTGTCGTTCCGACGTGGACATTTTACGGCGTTGCTGTGGAAAATTTCGAGAACTGTTCATGGAACACGGAGGGGTCGATCCTTTGAAAGAAGCTTGCACCATTGCCAAAGCGTGTTCCTTAGTGTACCAGCAACGATTCATGCCTGAAAACACCGTAGCTGTCATCAGCCCTCAAACGGCCAACTATGTCAAACGTCAATACTCGGTCAAAGCCCTACGCTGGTTACATTACTTGTGCGACAAGGAAGACAAGTGGATTCAGCATGCCCGCAACGGAGGGGGCGAAAAGACCATCGGAACGTATTCGGTCGATGGTTGGGACTTAGAAAACCCCAAGATCGTGTACGAGTTTAACGGTTGCTTATTTCACGGATGTCCCGTCTGTTACCCTGACCGTGACACTAAAAATCAGTTTTTACAACGAACCATGGAAGACCTGTACCAGGTCACTTGTCAGCGACGTCTAAAGTTAGAACAGGAAGGATACCAAGTGGTGGAAATGTGGGAACACGAATACGATCACCGTTTGAAAACCGATCCCGAGTTTAAACGCCTCGTGGAAAGTTACCAGTTCATGGACCCGCTGAACCCGAGGGATAGTTTGTACGGAGGAAGGACCAATGCCACCTGTTTGCTGTACCAAGCCGACGAAGAGAAAGGAGAAGAAATCAAATACGTGGACGTGTGTTCGCTGTATCCCTACGTGTGCAAATATTATCGCTTTCCTGTAGGGCACCCGCAATTGCTGACGGAACACATCGACCTGAAAAACATTCGACAATACGAAGGTTTGATCAAGTGCAAAGTTTTGCCTCCCACCGACTTGTACCATCCCGTCTTACCTCACCATTGTCAAGGCAAACTGATGTTTCCCTTGTGCCGTACTTGTGCCGAAACTTGCAACCAAGACCAAATTGTCAGCACACCCAGGAAGAACGTGCCTTGACGGGAACCTGGGTCAGCGTAGAATTGTTCAAAGCTCTGGACATGGGATACCAACTGTTAGAAGTGTACGAAATTTGCCACTTTCCCAAGACACAACAATACCACAAGGGTGATCCCAGTCAGAAAGGTATTTTCGCTGACTTCGTGGATGCCTTTTTGAAACTGAAACAAGAAGCCAGCGGCTATCCTTCCTGGTGTCACACTCCCGAAGACCAAATAAAATTCAAAGAGAAATACAATGAACAAGAAGGCATCACTTTAGATCACATCGAGAAAAACGAAGGCAGGCGATCGTTTGCCAAAGTGATGTTAAATTGCTTGTGGGGTAAAATGGCACAACGACCGTGTTTACCCAAAACGGAATATTTGACAGAACCTTCCCGCTACTTCCAGATGATTCACGACAAAACCAAATACATGAAACACGTGGACGTCGTTCGAGAGGATTTGATCTTGGTCAATTACGAAGAAGATCTGGACTTTGTACAAGACGACCCCTTTGGAAATGTAAACATTGCGGCTTACGTGACAGCCCATGCTCGCTTAAAATTGTACGAAGCTTTAGAACTGTTAGGGGAACGCGTCCTGTACTTTGACACGGACAGTTGCATTTACATCCATCACCCGAGTCAACAGCACCCTGACATCGAAGGAGACTGTTTAGGAGCCTGGACAGACGAGCATCCCGATGACAAGATTCTAAGTTTCGTCAGTGGCGGTCCTAAAAATTACGGCTACGAATACCGGGACAAACAAGGAGAAGTGCACACGACGTGCAAAGTGAAAGGACTGACTCTGAATTATCGTACCAGTCGAGTGGTCAACTTTGGGGTATTGAAAGAAGCCTTGCAATCGGGAGAGGATGGAAACTTTAAAGTGACCACTCACCAACCGAACAAGATTGTACGTTTACCCACTCACCACATCGTCAGTCGGCCCTTGGAAAAAGTCTATCAAATCGTGTACCAGAAGCGAGTGCGACTTCCCAATCATTTCACCTTACCGTATGGACACGTTGGTATAAAACATTGGTTGTAAGAGGATAGTCACACGCTAGAAGGATGACTTCGCCACAGCAAGAATCGAGTGAGAAACCCGATGAGAACTCCAAGTTCAAACCCTACCATTTTCCAGTCTTCTTACCTGACTATTGTGATTGTGCCCGTCGATTGGACACGTTTCAGAAATGGCCTACGGATAGGGAAGGATTACCTTCTTCGCATGTTTTAGCTAGAACAGGATTTGTCTACTTGGGACCTGAGTCAGGATTGGGATACGAGGTACAGTGTTTCGCTTGTGGACTGAAGTTACGAATGGATCTATATATCTATAAAGATTCAGCTATTCTGGAACATACTCGATGGTGTCCGCACTGCCCTTACCTTTCTATGGCCTTTCCACCCATCACACTACGGTACAATTATGACGGTACCTTAGAGACGGTACCTTCCAAAACAAGACATAAAAAACATAAAAAAGGAAAGATGTACAAGCTGGAGACTGCATTGCGACTAGTATAAAAAGGAACTCTAGGCAAGATCGATAGTTCATTGTGACTACCAAGACCGAGCGAACAAGATGAATACTTTCAGAGAAACACAAAACAAGTTGTTTAGAAAGGCACAATTCAAGTGTCGGGGTTCTGAAGTGGAATGCGATTGTGAACCTTGCGATGGGTACGATGCTGTACGTTGTGATCTTAGCGATGCCGTAAAGCATCATGGGGACTTTGTTCTCACGACCCCTATCATGGAAAGTGATGCTGTGCGTGTCAAACCTGAGGGATGCGAAAGTGATGCCGCTCGTCCTCTTGGACATTTTACTGGGTTTCGTTTTAAAGGGGAATGGCACCTTCACGTCTACCTCCCTACGGATGTCATCCAGCCCTGAGCAAACTCCTGCCCATGTCACTCAACCCTCATCGAAACGAACCTGTGAAAGACGAATATTCGTTTCCTGTGCGTTTGTAGGAATACTGCGACTTTGAAAATCGTCTTCAATCGTTCAAAGGAAAATGGCCTAAGTATCTGGGAGGACCGACCCCTGAAGAATTAGCCAGAGCGGGATTTTTCTACTTGTTGAAGGAGATAAAGTCAAGTGCTTCAGTTGCGGTGTGTCACTTCACCACTTGGAACCGCAAGATTCGGCCTACGTAGAACATGCTCGATGGTCACCGAATTGTCATTACTTACCCTTAGTGGGACCGAGACATTGAAGTAACTTACCATAATCTGTTCATGGATACTTTACAAGAGAACATTCGTGCTTTGCCTGTGGAGTTGAGAGAACGCATTTACCGAGAGTTGGTCAAAATCCAAGTGAAACGTAAAGAACAATTGCATCCGTTACGTCACCGGTGTTTGAACCACTGGTACCTGAAGGCTATACAAGGACTGATTCAACTGAAAGTGTTCCATTGGACAGACATTGATCAACGACCCCTGGTTTTAAAAAGGAATGGTTTGGTATGGATAATTCTATCTATTACATTGCAAACGTACTGCATCGAATTCCAGAGGAAGAGTTAACGAATTACCAACATCTTTTACGCAATGTCGACTTAGTGAAAGAGGAACCTTCTGAACGAATTGTAACGTGTAGATTAGTATTTAAACGATTTAGATTCGACAATGAATTAAAACCATGTCTGTGCAAACAGTACATTATCTTGTGTCAGACCAAAGAGGATTTAGTATGACCTATTCATGGATACTTTGCTAGAGAACATTCGTGCCTTGCCTGTGGAGTTGAGAGAACGCATTTACCGAGAACTGATCAAAATACAAGTGAAACGCAAACTCGAAGTTGTTGAACCGTTTTTAAATTATGCTCTGTTCCAAAGTACAAGAAGACTGATTATGAGTGGATATTACATTAGGCACAAAGTTAAACGAGGCTATTGGCCACCACCCAACGATTCCAAAAACAGTGTATATACTTATGGATACTTTGCAAGAGAACATTTTGGGCTTGCCTGAGGAGTTGAGAGAAAGGATTTACCGAGAGCTGGTGAAAATACAAGTCAAACGTAAAGAACAATTGCATCCGTTACGTCACCAGATGTTTAACCACTGGTACCTGAATGGTATAAGAGAACTGATTCGTCAGAAATTGTTTCAATGGTCAGACCTTGTTCAACACTTTGAGTTAGTGAATGAACAAAATGTTCATTATTTTGGTTACTTCGAGATTCACCTACAGCAATACATTGAGGAAGACAAGTTAAAGGATTATCAACATATTTTACGTGGAATTTACTTAAAGGAAGAGGAAACTTCTAAACGAACTCTGAAGTTTAGGTTACAGTATGCAACATTTAAATTTCCCACTGGAAAACGAAGATATCTGGCTAGAAAGTACGCGTATTGCATCCGAAACAAAGAGAATATAAAAAAAGGCTGCCATGCCACGGCTTATGTCACATGTCATTGAACAGATTCCGTGGAAGGAACTCAATGACCATATTCAAACCGTGGATCATTACCATCGATTATTACAAGAACTGTATCCATTCAATTTGGGTCGACAAGTGGTGTGTGTCTTAGTGACTTGTTTTCTGGGATTTCGTTTACCAGCCGATTCTTTGTGGACTCTTTACGATCAGTACTTACCACCTCAATGGCCTTAAATGGTCACGAAAAACTCCTTTTGCTCAAAGCCTTGCGGTTTCATCTGGATACTTCTCGACCTCAACAGGAAAAAAAGATTCGTCAACTTTTAGCTACCCAAGACGTGTATGACGATGTGTGTGTAGCTTGTGACTTACATCCCCATTGGACAGATGTCCGTGCCTGGAAAGAATGGGATTTTGAGGCTTGGACCCAAGAAGTGGCCCAGTATGCACGAGAGTTGTTCAAGGAAAAAAGTTACTTTTCAACTCGTGTTAGTGACGGTACCAGAAGAACCCATCACCCAGGACAGGACTGTCGTGGACAGGCCTGAAAGACCCTTTCGGGAGGACACTTGTGTGACCTTACCCCCTACTATAGAACTGGTTAGAACATTACCCAAAACATGTTGTTGTACAGACACTTGTGTTTATTCCACGTTAATGGTTATCATGTGCCTTTTATTCTTGCACTTAAGCCTTTGGCTTTTATGTATTTTTGTCTTTCGTATTCATGTTTGAAACATTCAATAAACGTGTTCTGAAAAAAGTATATAAACTCTTGTCTTGTTTGTTTTCGTGTCACAAGTGACATTTCTGACACTATGCTGTCTCTGCTCCCTCTTCCTCCACTGTCAAAGTCATCGACGAACACTTAGATCGTGCCAGTTGGGAGGCTTTGTATCTTCGCCATCCCTTTAACATGCTCATTGCTGGACCTAGCGGTTCAGGCAAAACCGAATTCGTCAAACGTTTGATCGAACATAAACATCATTTGATCGATCGACCACCTCAGCGGATCGTGTGGTGTTACAAAGAGTGGCAATCGGCGTACAGCCTCTTGCGAGAAAGTCAAGGCGATTCCATCGTGTTTGTGGAAGGCATTCCTAAAGAAGACGACGGCATCGTCTCTGACTCCCGTCAAACCCATTTGGTCATTTTCGACGACATGTTAGGAGAAGACGAAGAAGAAATTAAACTGTGGTTCACGCGCAAAGGGCATCACCGTAATGCCAGTGTCGTTTACATCACCCAAAATTTGTTTCAACAAAGTAAAGCCCATCGCACCATCAGTCTCAATGCGCATTACGTGGTCTTGTTTAAAAGCCCTCGAGATAAATCGCAAGTGCAAGTCTTAGCCAAACAGTTAGGAACGCCTTGGTTGACTCAGGCGTACGACGATGCCACTCAAACTCCACACGCCTATTTACTCGTCGATTTGAAACCTACGACCCCCGAGGATTTGCGATTTCGTACCCACTTGTTTCACCATTGGGGTCAAGACGGAGGGCCTGTCCTGTACACGTCTCCGTCCTCGACTTAACTTCACTTCACAAAACAATCTATAAAACCTCAGACCCTTTTCGTCTGTCTCACACAGTGTGAACATGACGTCCCTTCAATCACATCTCCCCCTCAAATTGATTCGTGCCTTGTATGGTATCAGTCGAGAAAAAAATCCACAAATACGAGCTCGTGTCTTAGAAGCTAGTCTCAGAGAAGTCTTACGATGGTTCACGGTGACAGCACGTCAATTACTCCAAGGAATCATTCAGATTCCTCATCAAACCAAACGCTTTTTCGATCGAAACAAAGTCGCTTTGACCCAACTGGCCGATCCCCGCATCGACACTCAAACCAAAAAACAAATCATTTTGAAACCTGGAGGGAGCGGTACTCTAGGAGGGGTCATCATTCGATCTCTCTTAAGATGGGATCCTAATGCCCCCAAAGTTCTCCCCAAGAAAAAAGTCAAACGAAGCTCCAAGAAGAAGAAAAAGACCAGGTCCCCGAGGAGACCCGTGTCTCCAAGAACTTCTCCAGTGGCAGGACCCTCCTCTTACCAGACACCACCCCGGAAAAAGAAAAGAAGCCCCCAGAAAAAGAAACAGAGAAAAAGTCCCCAGAAAAAGAAAAGTCCACAGAAGAAAACTAGTCGCAAGAGAGGCACTTCGGCCAGGACGCAACTTTACACTCGCAAACCACGATCTGCCACGGCAGTGACTGCGTCTCAGGCATCCTCACGTTCATACACTTCTCCGTTGATGTCACCAAGAACAGAAGAGTACTTGGAGACGTTGATCACACCAAGAACATCTCCGTTGATGACCCCAAAAAGAACTTCCCCAGTGGCAGGACCCTCCAATTTAGTGGCAGTGGCTGCTGCTCACAAAGTACCTTCTCCCAAAATCAAAGTCCAAGAAAGATCGGGCATGTTACAAAGTTTACTGGATTTGTCCAAGCAAGAACTGGCTCGATTTAGTCCGTTACGTACCCCTGCACGACGTGTCATGCCTGTCCTCAAACTGATACGACGTAAAGACAATCAGTGGCGACGCGTTCCAGTATAAAAAAGGCCTGTGACCAAGTCGGGGTATCAGTGTTTTGGTGCTCCTGAAGATGTCATCCTCCAGAAAACCCCAAGGAAAGAAAAGGAAAGGACTGCCTCCTCGTTTAGTCAAACATGGGGACATGTTATCTGTCCTGTCCAAAGCTTCTCCACCCCTACGAAAAAAACTCATTCAATCGGCCTCCAAAGAGGTCATCGATACCGTGTGCGAATGTTGTTTGAACGTCTTGAAAGGCACGATCCCTTTATCCAAACACCAGAAACAGTGCTTAGGCAAACATCGTCACGTTCTTCGCCAAATGGTTCAAAAGAAAATTCCCATTCGTCAAAAGAAGAAGATGTTGGTCCAACGTGGAGGCATTTTGCCTCTCTTGTTAGGCCCCTTACTGAAAGGAGTCTTGGGAACCATGTTGGGAGGACTGGTGGGAGCAAGATAAAAAGGGCTTCGGAAGTCCCAAAATCTCAGAATCGACCCCTGACAACCCCATGGAAGGACGAAAACTAGCTTTAGTGCCTTACAAACGATGGATGGAATACCATCGGTGGCAAGAACAACGCACCCCGCATTTACCTCCCAATCCCAATTTGAGCGAGATGTCCCAGTTACAACACGAATTGCAGTCCTTGATGGATCGCCAAAATTTGTCCGAAACAGAAAAATCGCAAAAGTACGGTCAACTCTTGCAACGACTGCAACTCTTTCACCAGAAAGCTTTAGACGAAACAGCTCTACCCACTCTGAAAGATTTTAAGACCTTGATGAAAAGTCCAGCACCATCATCACTACCACCACCACCACTACCAGTACCAGTGACCAAGACAGAAAAAGGAGAAGAAGAAGAAGAAGGGTTTCAAACTCCACCAGAAAAAGTACGCAAGTTAACAACACCACCTACCTCCAGAATTGGATGGATTAAAAAGATGATGGCCACCCCTTCTTCATCACAAGAGAAAAAGAAAGTGAAGACAGAAGTGAAACAAGAACCGATATCCCCCGCTCAGACATCCTCCTCTTCAACACCTATTGCCGGTCGCACACGCAAAGCATTACAATTAAAAAAATACACCAAGAGAAAAAGAGTAGCATCTTCCAAGAGTGGGTGCCTTATTAACACACCAACCAACATAAAAAATGGAAAAAGTCTTAGCCAGCATTTACTACGATCCCTCCCATCCTGCAGGTTACGCAGGAGTTCAAAAATTGTATCGTGCTGCCAAAACTCGACTGAAAAGTCTCCGTTTACCTCAAGTGCAACGATGGTTACAAGAACAAACTACCTACACTTTACACAAACCCATTCGACGCAAGTTTTCCAGAAGTCGCACCCGAGTGGAAGGCATCGATCATCAATGGCAAGCCGATTTACTCGATGTCTCTCATTTGACCAGCTACAATCGTGGCTACAAATATTTGTTTTGTGTCATCGACGTCTTTTCCAAATTTGCCTGGGTCGTACCCTTGACTTCCAAATCGAGCAGCGAGTTAGTGCCAGCCCTGCAACGAGTGTTGAAACAAAGCGGTCGTCACCCTCTTCGATGGCAAGCGGACAAAGGCACCGAATTTTTGAACCAAGCTTTCCAAAAAGAATTAAAAAAACGTGACATTCATTTTTTTACCACGGAGAATCCCGAAACCAAAGCCAGCATCGTGGAACGTTTTCAACGCACTTTGAAAGAACGCATGTGGAAATATTTTACGCATCACCACACTCTGAAGTACATCGACATCTTACCGCACCTGGTGCAAGCATACAACCAATCTTACCATCTAAGCATCGGACGTGCCCCGCAAGAAGTGACTCCCGACAACGAAGTGCTGGTGTTTGAGCGCCTGTTTATTACGCCCCCGACGAGGGCTGTCCCCAAGAAAAGTGGAGAGTTGACCGTAGGAGATTGGGTGCGCATTGGCAAAACCAAACGCACTTTCGACAAAGGTTACTTACCTAACTGGACGACCGAATTGTTTCGTGTCACTGGACGAGTGCATGGCCGTCATCCTGCCGTCTATAAATTGGAAGACATGAACGGAGAAGTGCTCAAAGGAACGTTTTATTTGCCCGAGTTACAACGTGTCACCAAAAAAGAAGACGACGTGTACGACATCGAAAGCATTCTCGAACGCAGAACCCGTAAAGTGGGCAAACGACGTGTCAAAGAAGTCAAAGTACGTTGGAAAGGATATCCACCTAGTTTTGATTCTTGGATCGACGCTTCGCAAGTCATCAACTATAAAAAGAAGTGGCCATCATGCCCTTTCACACAGACGCAGCTACGTCGACCACTCCTTCACCTAGTTCTTCTCTGCAAGATTTACAAAAACAACCCTTGTGGGTGTGGTGTGGAGAACGTGTTCCTAAAACGCAAATCGTCTTTTTCTGCCAAATCTTCGTGGTGTATTGTGTTATCGGGGCAGCCATTGCCAATTTGAGTTTGCAACAAGGAGACAAACAATTGTGGACCATTTTATTGAGCAGTTGCATCGGTTACCTGCTTCCTAATCCCTCCCTGAAATTCTCCTCGAACGGGAACCACGGGAACCTTGTGTCCAGTGCCAGTGCCAGTCACCACTCCAACAACAACCACAACCAGAACCCCATTTTGGGCGGAGACACGCATCTGACGTCCACTAACCCCTCGGACAGCCACAGAACTCTGAAATTATGAGCTACCAAAACCAATTTTACTTAACCTTACCCAGTGACAGTTCCATGTAGGTGTTTCCCCACAACACGTTGTGCTGTTACACGGCCAAATTACCTCAGGGCATCCCCTTAGATCACGAAGCCCATTGGGAAGTGGCTTTAGTGGAAATCATTCACCCTACACAAATCCAAAACATCACCGAAAAGCAAAACTTTTTTGAGGTTGAAATCCTGAACCAACAGTTACAAGACAACATAAATAGCATCGGGTTTTCAGGCGACATAAGACCAGTCAGCAATTCAGCCTTCAGTATCTACACCTTGAAAATTCCGGCAGGGTTTTATTTTAGTGGCCAACATTTGGTGGACACTATTGCGGGCAGGTTCGACTTAGCCTTTGGCAAAGCCCTGAACAAACAAAGTAAACGTGTCACCCTGGAGTACCATAAAGTGGCTCGTCGCTTACTGATGAAATTTCCGGATACCCAAACGTTGTCCTTCAGGTTCAATGGTAGTTTGTTTGAAATTTTGGGTGGACATCCAACAATGGTCGCAAACAATTGGAGCCCCAAGATCAACAGTAATATGGATTTTTACAGAGCTTTTGGAAAACCGGTAGAACTGAACCAAGGACTGAATTTGATGTTCGTGTACTCCGATGTAATGGAGTACAACGTAGTGGGACACACCTCCGTGCCGTTACTGCGTGTCATTCCTTTCAAAGTGGATAGTACCACAACCAGTGACCAGGAAGGTGGAAACACCTATCACGTCCACCGGGAATTTGTACATCCTCATTATTTGCCTCTCAGCAAGTCGTATTTGGACACGGTCAACATTGCTATAAAAGGAGATCTGGGACAAAATATTCCATTCACCAACGGAAAAGTCACGGTGAAACTCCATTTTCGAAAACGGTTCTCTCACGACTCGTAAGTCATGTATCCAGTGTACCGAGGGGTTGCACGACAGCGAGGACACGGTTTAGGAGATATGTTAAAATCAGCCTTTCGTTCGGTGGCCCCGGTGTTGAAACCGATGGTGACACGCGGATTGCACGCCTTGAAAGATGCGGCACTGACGCAAGGCAAAGAATTTCTCCAAAATGTCATCATCGACAAACAAAACCCTAAAGAAGCCTTCATGAGGGCAGGCAAAAATGTCTTGCTACAAACGGGCAAAGACATTTTGGGTCGCCGAGACACACCTATAAATGCCCTGCACGCTACCCAGGCAGGCATTCAGCAAGGACAAGGCAGAAAGAGACGACGAAGAAAACACCCTTTCGCCAGACTTCACACGTCTAAAGCGAGAAAGACAAAGAAAAGAAGAACCGTTCGAGACTTAGACGTTTTCGATTATTGAGACACAGAGAAAAAATGATGCACCGAGAATCTTGCGCTTGTTCCAAGTCGGAACTGGACCTGTTTGCCATGCCCCCAACGATGATGACGATGCAAGAATCCCAATGGGTGGAATTTCACCCCGTCTCCTCATTGACCGATTCCGCTCCCATTGAGTTTGAAATTAAAGGACAGCCCGAAGATTACATCGATCTGAATAGCAGTTACTTGTGCTTGAAAGTCAAAGTTCTAGATAAGGATAATGCTGCAGTAGGAGACAGCGAGAATATAGCTCCCGTCAACAATTTCATGCATTCCTTGTTCAGCTCAGTGGACTTGTACTTGAATAACAAACTGGTCAGCAGCAGCATAGATACTTACCCTTACCGTGCCTACCTGGAAAATCTCTTGACGTACGGAATAGATGCCAAGAATACTCATCTCAATGCTTGTGTGCTATGGGAACCTGACGAAGCGAACAAGTTTGACGCATTTGACAATGACGGCTTTGAGGAAAGACGGAAGAAAATCACAGCGGAACAGAGTTTAGAACTGATGGATCGTTTGCATTTGGACATGTGGTTGCAAGAGAAATATTTGCTGAACGGCGTAAATATCCGCTTGAGACTGAATCGTAGCAGTGCCGCTTTCCATTTGTTGGCTGATGATGCTGCTACTAAGACTGGCACTCCTAAAAGCAAAATCGAGGAGGCCAGACTCTACGTACGACGCGTGGAAGTGTTACCTAAAGTGGGAAACGACATCAGTCAGACGTTGAGCAGAACGACCGCCAAGTATCCCATACGTCGCGTGGAAGTGAAAACCTTCACGATTCCCAAGGGACAGCGATCCATGATCGAAGATCATCTGTTTCAAGGACAGTTACCCAAGCGTTTGATCCTTGGTATCGTCGAGAATTCAGCCTTCAACGGAGACTTCGAAAAAAATCCTTTCCACTTTAAACACTTCAACGTGTCCAAGATTGAAGTCAGTCGCGATGGCAAGACCTTGTGTACCCGACCTTTCGAACCTGACTTTACCAAGAAGAATTACTTGAGGTCGTACTTGTCCCTGTACGAAGCCACTGGACAGTTAGGGACCAACACCAGTCACGGCATTACGTACGAAGATTACGAAGGAGGCTATGCTTTGTGGGCTTTCGATTTCACTCCAGACCAAGGCAGCGACGAGGGACATTTCCACCCTATAAAATCAGGCCAGATTCGTGTGGAACTTCAATTTACTAATGCTCTACCAGAGACGGTGAACGTCCTCCTGTATGCCGAATTCGATAATACCATAGAAATCAACAGTTTGAGAGAAGTTATTCTAGATTACTAGAAACCATGGAAGACTGTTATCCCTCTTTACCTAGTGGAGAAACTTTGCACATGGAATGTGAGGAGACCATGGAAAAAGAAGAAGTGATCATGATGAAGTCGAGATGGCCAGAACAAGAAGCCCATTTAGTCTCCTGTTTTGCCAAACACTTAGTCGAAAAAATGACGGAATTGATCAAGAAAAATTGCTATGGATGTCAAAACGATCATCCCAGTCAAATTCAACACGATAAATGCCTGATGTTGAGTCAAGAAGAAAATCTGGACGAGTATCTGGACGAGGCTTGGAGTCTCATCTCGGACGAAGACGTGTTGCACCAGTGGTATAAAGACTTGCGTGAACATTCTTGTCCACCATTAACCACTCAAGAGATCCATCGTATCGAAGCTCTCCTGAATCAAAGTGAGGAGACGAAACGAAGAAACGGTTATTTGTCAGACATTTTCAAGCAAAAAGTCAGGATCGAATTGATGACATATTATTACCTGTGAAGAAGAAAACACACAAAACAATGGATACCTGGGAACTTTATTACCTTTTGAACCACAGTTCGTATACGTCTTCTTGGAATCCTGTCGTCTGTGCTAAAGATGAACTCCCTCATCGCAAACCTCAAGACCATCATGCTTACGTGATCAACACGGACGACAGTCATCTCCCAGGAACCCACTGGGTAGCCGTTTACTTTCCTCAAGAAGGATGTGTGGAATATTTTGATTCGTACGGATTGCCCCCTTTGGAAGACGATATCATCGACTTTATGAGAAGAAATGCTCAAACCACCCGATTCAATAATGTGAAATTACAAGGTACAGATTATTTGGTGTGTGGACAGTACTGCGTGTATTTTCTGCATCATCGCAGCCTGGGCTATTCCTTAGAACATTTAGTGACTCATTTTGATCCTCGTTCTTCTTCAAGAAACGATGTGAAAGTAGATCGATGGTTTTGTGACCATTATGCTTATCTTTTGTCTCAAGCTAGGAAACGTAGTGTCCATCAATGGCCTAATGATTTCCAACAGTGGAAATCACAATTTCATTCACAACGTTGTCAGCCCTGTTTAAAGTAGAGTGTGAATTGAGAAAAAAATGTTTGCAATTTGAAAAAAATGTTTGATGTTATCATGTTGGATTATTGTTAAAAAATGTTAGAGTTGTTGTTTAGTGTTAAGTGATTTTTGAATAAAAAATGTTGTGTTTTGAAAAAAAATGCCTTTGTGGTTTGTTTAGCTATAAGAATGTTGGATTCATGCTCTTTAATTTCTTACTATCCCTCTCATGACACTCACTGAACGGTGCGGCTCGAAAACCGTGTGGGGGATGTTTTCCTTCACGTCCGCGCTTTGACTTTAAGAACCGGGTTGTTTCCAGTCTAACCATCCATTGTCGACTCATCCTCCTACGAAGATGTGCTCCAAACTAGCTAAGCTCAACGAAGCCTACGTGAATTTGCATAGGGTCAGACACAGTCTGATACCGAAGCCAGAAGAGATAGAGAATGTAAGAATGCTAAAAGTCACTGAAGACTTGATAGAAGAGCTCTTCAGAGAAGAAGTGAACAGGGAGAAAGAAGAATGGACAGAGAAGTACAGACTTCAGAGACAGCAGCAGCAACAGCAGCAACAGCAGCAACAGCAACAGCAACACCAGCAGCAGCAGCAACCTGAAGCTGACAGAGGCTTTGTCGATTGTCGTATCGACACCAAAGAGTTCTTCTTCTCTTTCCGAAGAAGCAGACCTATTGCCAAAAAGTCTATCCTCAGAGGACATCGCATTCTTAGAAACTAAAAAAGATTGCCATTGCAAACAAAAAAACAAAAAAAACAGCCCTTTTCAGGGTTACCCAATACTCTAGAAAAGAAATAACCATCAATTTGCCAATGTGTGTAGCTAGAGTAGTGTGAATATAAACACTAACTCTTTTTTAAAAAAATGTGAGGGTATGTGTTTGTGTATAAGATTGTGTGTTTGTAAGTGTTCACGTACGTTGGTATGGATAGTAGATTAAAATGATGTCTTTTTCTTTGGTGTTTGAGGTGTAGATTTGGGGTTAGATTGGATTGCTTTGCGTATGTGGATAGTCTATTGAAGTGGTTAATGAAAATTTTTTAAAATAGTAATGGGTAGCATAAAAAGTGAGTGAGTGTTTCTTTTAGGTCCGCGCGTTGTTTTTCGGTCATGATCTAGGTAAGATCAATTTTATCTTTTTTAGGGGGATGTTTTCCATCACGTCCGCGCTTTCAGTATAAATTGAAACTCGCTCGGCAGTCTAGCTACCCTTGTTGATTGATCAACACCACCAGAAGAATGAACATCAGAATTGTGAAACTGCTAGAACTCCAGATGCACCTGGAATATGCCAGGCGCATAGTAAATGAACTATCCGCGGAAGCCATAGTAGAAGAGGCAAGAATAAATAAGGAAGAGGAGGAGAGAAGAGAGAGGGAAGAGGAGGAAAAGAAAATAGGAGAGAGGATGACTTACAAGATACCAGAGACAGAGGATTGGGGTGCTGAAGCCAATCATCCCGCCTCTGCACTCCCAAGAAGAAAGGTGAAAGGAGACTGGGGAAGAAGATGCGTGTGTGGCGCCAGGCCAGGAAGGTGCCATCATTAGATAGGTGCATCTGGAGTTCAAAAAAAACCAACAGCCCTTTTCAGGGCTACCCAATACTCTAGAAAAGAAATAACTATAAATTTGCCAATGTGTGTGTGTGTAGGTAGAGTAGTGTGAATATAAACACTAACTCTTTTTTTAATAATGCGAGTGTATGTGTTTGTGTTTTAGTGATTGTGTTTGTAACTGCTCACGTAAGTTTGTGTGAATAGTAGATTATGGGTTTCTTTATTGTTTATTAGCGTATGTGGAGAGTATAGTTAGGGTTTTATTATATGAAATGAGAAAAGTAGGGGGATGTTTTCCTTCACGTCCGCGCGTTGTTGGGTCATGATCTAGGTAAGATTAATTTTATGTTTTAAGGGGATGTTTTCCTTCACGTCCGCGCTTTTCGTATAAGAACCCACAGTATTCGTCGTTCAAACCATTCTACAAAGAAGATGGCTTCGAACCAACTGGACAAAATGGAAAAATTACAAGAGGTTTTAGACAATTTAGGAATGATGGAGCAGATGTTAGTAAGACTCAATGAAGACCACTATTCCTATAGTCCCCATCGTGTAAAGATGGAAATTAATAACGTAAGAAAAGTAAAGGACATAATAAGTGGTGTCATGAAAGAGATAAAGGAGGAGAAGGAGGATGAAGAGGAAAGGATAAGAATAAGAAAATGGAATGAAAAAATTGAAAAGAAGAAGAAAATGAGAAGAGGAAGAAAGAAGAGGAGGAAGAGAAAAAGAAAGAAGAGGAGGAGAAAAAAAAGAAAGAAAACAAGAGAGAGAGTGTAGGAGAGAAAATAAGAAGTCGGTTGAGAAAAAGAAGAAATTAGAAGCAGAAGAAGAAGAAAGACCAAAGGCCCTTTTCAGGGCCACCCATATTTCTCGAAAAGAGAATGACTTTTCCATTGCCTACCCCTTTTTTAAAAATAATTTTTATTTTAAAATTTTTTTTAAAAAAAAAATCCCATATTCAATTCCCCTTGTCCCTAGACAGACCCAAACTCTATTGACCATGTTCAATTTCCCCTTGTCCCTAGACAGTCCCAAACTCTATTCCCATGTAATGCTAATTCCCCTTGTCCCCAGATTGTCCCACGATTATTTTCCATGTTAAATTTCCATAGTCCCCAGATTGTCCCAGGGGGGGTCTGTAATGCTAATTCCCATTGTCCCTAGGGTATCCCTATATACTACTTACGGTGTTGCTGTGAAAATTTTCGAGAATTTTTCATGGAGCACGGAGGGATCGATCCTTTGAAAGAAGTCTGCACCATTGCCGAAGCGTGTTTCTTAGTGTATCTCCAACGATTGATGTTCGAAAAGACCCTGGCTGTCATAAGCTGGCTACATTACTTGTGCGACAAGTAAGACAAAGAGATCCAACATGTCCGCAACAGTGGAGACAAAATGACCATCGAAATGTAGTCGGTGGATGGTTGGGATTTAGAAAACCCCATGAATGTGTACGGGTTTAACGGACGCTTATTTCACGGTTGTTCCATATGGTACCCTCAACGTGACACAGTCTATCAGATTTTACAGACTTGTACGAGGTCACTTGTCAACGTGGCTTGAAATTAGGGAAGCAAGGGTACCAAGTAGTGGAAATGTGGAAACAGGAGTACGATGACCGTTTCAAATCCCATCCCGTGTTTAAACGCATCGTGGAAAGTTACAAGACTGTGGCCCTATTGCACCCTTGGAATATTATATACGGAGGAGGAATGAATGCGACCAGTTTTCTGTACCACGCCGACAAGGAGAAAGGAGAAGAAATCAAATAATTGGACGTGTGTTCGTTTTATCATTACATGTGCAAATATTGTCACTTTAACTCAGAGCACCCGATTTGCTAACGTTACACATCGACCTGGACAACATTCCACAATACGAAGGATTGATCAAATGCAAAGTCTTGCCTCCCACCGACTTGTACCATCCCGTTTTACCTCACCATTGCCAAGGAAAACCGATCTATCCCTTGTGCCGTGTTTGTGCAACCAAGACCGAAGAACGCGCATGGAAAGAAATATGGGTCAGCGTCGAATTCATTAAAGTTCTGGGATGTTAGAAGTGTACGAAGTTTACCCGTTTCCCAAGACAGAAAAATTCAAGTGTGACGAGACTCAGAAAGGCATTTCTGCAGACAACGTGGATGCCTTTCTGAAGCTTAAAACTAGAAGCCAGCGGCTATCCTTCCTTATGCCACATTCCCGAAGACAAAACGAAATTCAAAACGAAATTCAAAGAGAAATACCGGGAGCAGGAAGGCATCACTTTAGACCACGTGGACAAAAACGAAGGAAGGCGAAAGTGATGTTAAATCGCTTGTGGCAGAACGACTGTGTTTACCCCAAAACGGATTATTTGACAGAACCTTCCCGCTACTTCCAGATGATTCACAACAAAACCAAATATATGAAACACGTGGCGTCCTTCTTGAGGACTTGATCCTTGTCAATTACAAAGAATTGGACTTTGTAGAAGCTGAAGAATTTGGAAATGTCATCATTGCGGCTTAAGTGTCAGCCCATACTCGCTTAAAATTGTCCGAAACCTTAAACCAATTAGGAGATAGCGTGTTGTATTTTGACTCGGACAGTTGCATCTATATCGATCGCCTAGGTCATCCTCACCTTGTCATCGAAGGAGACCATTTAGTAACCTGGATGGACGAGCACCGGAACCACAAGATTCTAAATTTTGCTAGTGGCGGTCCCAAAATGTAAGGATACATATTCTCGGACCAACAAGGAGAAGTGAACACCGAGTGTAAAGTAAAAGAATTTTCTCTCAATTATCGCACCAATCAAGTGGTGGACTTTGGGGTATTGAAAGAAGCTTTGCAGTCTGGAGAGGATGGAAACTTCAGAGTGACCACCTACTAACCATACAAGAGTGTAAGTTTCGCCACTCACCCCTCGTCAGTCGCTCTTTTGAAAAAGTCTATCAAATCGTTTACCAGAAGCGAGTACGGCTTCTCATCCACTTTACTTTACATTACGGACACACTGGTATAAAAAAGGTTCCAAGACGATAGACACTAACAAGGAGGATGACTTCGACACTGCAAGAATTGAGCAAGAGACCCACTGAGAACTCTGAGTTCAAACATTACCATTTTCCTGTCTTCTTACCTGACTATTGTAATTGTGCCAGTCGGATGGAAACGTTTCAAAAATGGCAAACAGATAGGGAAGGACGTTCCCGAAAGACCATTCCGGGATGTCACCTGTGTAACTATACCAAGTAGATACTCTTAAAACATTACACACAGTCCCTTGGACACTACACATGCGTCAACACCAAGTTTGTACAGTGACTTGTTTATATTACACTATGATCGATGTGATGTGTATTTTACCGCTGTATTTATCCATTTGGCTTTTATGTATGTTTTGTCATTTGTGTTGTTCCATATTTAAAATATTAATAAACGTGTCCTAAATAAAGTATAAGAACTCTTGTCTTGTCTGTCTTTGTGCAAAAGTGGCATTTTCTACACTATAGCTACCTCTGCTATTTCTGCTCCCTTTTCCTTCACTTTCAAACTTAAATCGTGTTAGTGGGGAGGCCTTGTATCTTCGCCATACTTTTAACATGTTAATTGCCGGACCCAGAGGTTCAGGCAAAATTGAATTTGCCAAACGTTGGATCGAACATAAACATCATTTGTTCCATCGTTCATCTCAACGGAACGTGTGGTGTTACAAAGAGTGGCAATCGGCGTACAGTCTCCTGGGAGTAAGTCAAGGCTTATTCCATCGTGTTTGTGGAAGGCATTCCTGGGAAAGACGGCGGGATCGTGTCTGACCCCAGTCAAAGACATTTGGTCATCTTCGACGACATGTTAGGAGAATACAAAGAAGAATTTAAACTGTGGTTTACACGCAAAGGGCATCGTCGTAATATCAGTGTCATTTACATCACTAAAACTTTGTTTCAATAGAAAGCGTATCGCTCCATCAGTCTCAATGCTCATTACGTGGTCTTGTTTAAAAGCCGTAGAGATGAGTCGCAATTGCAAGTCTTTGCCAAGCCGTTAGGAACGTCTTGACTGACTCATGCCTACGATGATGCCACTCAAACCTCACACGCCTATTTACTCGTGGAACTAAAACCTACTCACCTGATTATTTGCCATTTCGTACCTATCAATTTCACCACTGCAGCGAAGACGGAGGCCTGCGTTTACACGTCCCCGTCGTCGACTAAACAACAAAAACAACAAGAAAATCTATATAAAAAAAGCTCGGACACATTGGATCTGTCTCATACAGCGTCAACAAAATGACGTCCCTTCAGTCTCATCTTCCCGTCAAATCGATACGCGCCTTATACGGCATCAGACGCGAAAACATCCGCATTCCAGTATAAACTTGATCTGTGTCAAATGATGGAATCAGTGTTTTTGTGGTTCTGAACACCCAAAGATTCCCCCTCATAGAACTGCACACCTTTACCACCATCGTCGTTCTCCTGTCCAAAAAGGAAAAAGGGAAAAGAAAAGGACGGTTTCGTTATCCAAAATAAAACGCTTAGCCATGCATCGACGTCAACAGCAGAAAAGACCCTATCGTCCAAAGAACGGGAGAAGCCAGCGAAGGAGTTTTTGGCATAGAACATATGATCAATCAGTTTAAACAAAACCTTGAACAAAAAAGTTAATCGAAAGAAAATATAAAACGAAGCGTGTGAAATCACGGACTTCAGTGTATTGTGCATGTGCTCCTGAACTTCCGAAGATTTCCCCTCAAACGAGAACATACCGTCACCATCGTTGTTCTCCTGGCTACAAACGGAAAAGGTTAAAAGAAAAGAATAGTCTCGCCACCCTACACATCGCTTAGCCAAGCATCGACGTCACCCTCAGAAAAGACACAGGCGTCTAAAGAAAAAAATTGAAAGGGAAAGATTCTTTGGCGATTTTGGAAAACAAATCGTCACCTTTTTGATGAAACGGTTGTTAAAAGAAAATAAAAGGTTATTGTCCAAAGTATTCGAGGTCAGTGTATTTTGTCGTGTGTGCCCAGTAACCAACCACGCAGCAAACAAAAATATCATCCCCAGAAGACTTCCTTCTTCACTCCAAAAAGGAAAGAAAAGGAAAGGACTTCCTCCTCGTTTAGTCAAACATGTTTACATGTTCTCCATCCTGTCCAAAGCTTCTCCATGCATGCGAGAGAGAAAAAAACTCATTCGAACGGGCTCCAAAGACGTCTTTGATATCGTGAGTGAATGTTGTTTGAATGTCTTTAATGGCACGATACCTTTGTCAAAACATCAGAAAAAAATGCTTAGCCAAGCATCAACACGTTCTTCGCCAAATGGTCCAAAAGAAAGCCCCCATCCGTCAAAAGAAACAGATGTTGGTCCAACGCGAAGGATTTTACCCCTGTTAGGACCTCTTTTTAAAGCAATAGTAGGACCCTCCTGGGAGGTATTTTACCCACGCTTCCAAGATAAAGAGGGCCAAGAAGACGAAAGGGACCTCTGATGTTAAAAGATCTCAGACGTGACCATTGAAATCTGATGGAAGGACGAGAATTGACTTTAGTGCCTTACAAACAATGGATGGAATACCACCGTTGGCAATAACAATGGACCCCACATTTTCTTCCCAATCCTCATTTGACCAAGACGTCCCATTTACATCATGAATTGCAATCATCGATGGATCGAAACGATTTGTCAGAAAAATTGCAACGGTAGCGTTAACTGTTGCAAGGACTGCAGCTCTTTCACCAGAAAGATTTAGACGAAACAGCTCTGCCAACTCTGAAAGATTTTAAGACCCTGATAAAAAGTCCATCACCACCACCACCACCCCAGTCGCACCCAAGTGGAGAGCATTGATCATCAGTGGCAAGCCGATTTAGCCGATGTCTCTCATTTGGCCACTAACAATCGTGGCTACAAATATTTGTTTTGTGTCATCAACATCTTTTCAAATTTGCCTTGGTCGTGACATTGACTTCCAAATCACCCCCAATTCTTCCCTGAAATACTCTTCTAACGGTGCCACTGGGAGCCTTGCGTCCAACGTCAGTCACCCTCCCAGCAGTCACCACTCAAACAGCCACCACAACAATCCTCTTTTAGACTACTATGACTTCGAGTGACCTCTCGGACGGCAGAACTTTGGAATTATTAATAATGAATTTTACTTAACGTTACCTAGTGACAGTTCCCTGAAGGTGTTTCCCAACAACACACTGTACTGTTTCACGGCCAAATTACCTTATGTCATCCAACTGGATCGAGAAGCCCATTGGGAAGTAGCTTTGGTCGAAACCATTCACCCAACACATATCCTAAACACCATTGGAAATCAAAACGAGCAAGTGCAAAATCACATCACACATCATCCATCTGTTGTAACTGCAGTTGACGTTAAGCCAAAACTACCGACCGACAAATTTAAATGGTTCACCTATCTGTTGCATATTTCTGCATATTTCTGCAGGCTATTATTTTAGCGGTTAACATATGGTGAACACAATTGCTACCAGGTTCAATGTGCTGCTTGGCAGAGCCTTGGTAAAAAAAAATGTCACCCTGGATTACCATAAAGTAGCTCGTCGCCTTGTGATGAAATTTCTGGAGGACAAAATGGTAGGTATGAGATTTTGTCCTGAATTGTATAACATTTTTGGTGGCTACGTCAAGATGATCAAGGGCGGACCCATACCAACCATTGCCTACAACCTAGATTTTGCAAAGTGATTTTGTTCCCTGTAGAACTGAAGCGATGACTAAATTTGATTTAACTTATCGCGTTCAGTACGAATGTGTACATCTTCATAATTTGCCAGTCAGTAAGTCTTATTTCGACACTGCCAACATTGCTATAAAAAGGGATCAAGAACAAAATATTCCATTCACCAAACCGAAAGTCGCTCCACAGCAAGGACATGGTTTATGAGACATGCTTAAATCAGTCTTTCGTTTGGTGGCCCCGTCGCGAAACCGATGGTGACACAAGGATGGCACGCTTTGAAACATGACGCTTTGACGCACGGCAAGAATTTCTACAAAATGTCATTATCGACAAACAAAACCTCTAAGAATCCTTCTTGAGAGCAGGCGAAAATGTCTTGCAGCAAACGTGAAAAAAGATTTTGGGCCGACAAGAAACTCCCATAAATGCCCTGGATGCTTCTGAGTCCGGGATTCCTGCTTCCCCTACGCCACAGCACTGAAAAAGCAGAAAGAAACGACGACGAAGACACCCGTCCAGATGCATTTACATCCCCAGAGCTAGAGAGACGATACATAAACGAAGAACCGTCCGACTTAGACGTTTTTGATTATTAAAACAAATCACAGAGAGGAAGAAATAAAATGATGCACCGAGAGTCTTGCAGCAGTTCCAATTCCGAACTGGATCTGTTTTCCATGCCGCCCACCATAATGACGATGCAACAATCCCAATTGGTACAATTTCATCCCATCACCTGTTTGACAACTTCAGCTCCTATCGAATTTGAAATCAAAGGACAGTTTGAATATGACATAGATCTGAATAGCAGTTACTTGTACCTGAAAGTCAAAGTTCTCGAACGAGTTCCAAGCTCGAAGATCATCTGATCACAGATAAAGAACTAAACCAAAACCACCATTGCAAACCCAGAATAGAAACTTTTTCTCGCAACATTGCGCACACCAATATTAACATTTCACACAGACATTCTGTGGTGGGTTCAGACTCTGTGCCAGAGAAGGAAAAACGATTCTAGTGTTTCAAGTATTATCTTTGTAACTGATTCCTCGAGACCATAAGACTTGACAATTTATCTAATCCCTTCGTTCGGTGTATCAAAACCGCCTAAACCCCCAACATAATTAAAAACTAAACACCTAATTCCATGACTATAAAGAAAATTGCAGTAGTAATAAGATGGTATTCATATATAAAAAAAACGGCACGAATCCAGGTAGACAAAATTGTCTCAAAATATCGGATCAATGACAAGTGTCTGTAAGCACTGTTGAGCACACCGTCAACAAATGTAGTCAAAGCTCTATCAAAATATAGGATCAATGACAACTGTTTATCAGCCCCGTTCAGATCTCCTTTAGAAAAAAAACCATTCCGGATTGATGAATCATCTGCATCCAATCTTCAATTGAAGAATCTATTAAACTAATCATTTCACTTAAATATTCTTTTGAAGTATAATATTCGTTGAGATGATATGAGTGAAAATCAAATAAAATAATCATCCATCATTCACCTGACTGACTTGCGCACTGGCTTGAACGGTGATTATAATGTAATTAGACTCAAATTAATATTATTTAAATAGCCCATTTTCCAAACCATATGGACTTATTTTTATAAATTGGAAGGAACCTGATTTAAAACTGGACACGCTGGTGAATGACCTGATCACATTCAAGAAACTGATAGGAAAACACAATTCAAATAAATCACACAAATGAGACCCCAAGTAACCTGTCAATTGGGCCTTGACAAAACTTACGTTCAAACAAGAATACAGATGAATAATTTTACTCTAAAACGCCTATTTGACTCTACTACACGATTTACTATACGTCAATTAAGAATAGTATGGACCACTAGTGAAATTTCTAAATTGTAGAGATCAGTTTGAGCATTTACTGTGTCTGATTAATTTTCATTGTGAATTTCTGAATAGCCATCTGCTCAATAATGGACCGCCATTCATACTTCCACTTAAAATCAAACATACCTTTTTGTATATGTCCACAAAAAGAGTGTTGGACCAATTTTTTTATGCTGCATTAAATTTAAACCATCTCTATTTTCGGTCTTACTTCTGAGTCTCTTTCCCTGCTACTGCATTCTCAGATATGTACACCAGAACAACCAGATACGAATTACTATTTACTATTTAACCAACATCATTCCAACATGATATTTGAAACATGTATTAAATAGAGATATTAGAATGCTACACTGTTGGTAACGGAAAGTCGTCAAGCGAGCTGGAATTTATACATTTTCGATGACAAAGGTGTCTTAATTGTTCAATTAGAAAAAGAATGAGGGAGATGAAATGCATGTTTGTACGTCTTTACAAAGTTTGACCATTATGCATGTATATGAGTTAGGACGAGAAAAACACATCTTTCCACAGCACAAGAAAATAAAAGAATACACAAAGGAAGTATACATTTAAGAAAGGACGAAAAAGATCAGAGGCAAAATAATAGATTAATAAAACAAACGAACTAGTGTGCCGTGTACCGACAGCAAATATTTTATTGATTTAAGCAGTTGACTGAATGATTAATTCTGACCTCAGCTAAGCTTCTTTACTTAATACTACGTACACGTCTCCCTCTGATGCATTCTTCTCTCTATCTATATCCCCTATTTATATGCATTGTATACATAAGAGCTGTTCAGTTTGTTATATTTACTACAAGCTCATCAAAAACAGTAAAATTGCAAAGCAGTACTAAACAGAGTGATATTCACATACAGGAAGAAACGAATATTTTCTGTACTGGTAAAATAGCTAACATTGATAGCCAAAACAAATTAATTATGATGCATAGAGATACTTCAAAATAGACCGACAGAAAGTAATTTATTACAATAAGCAGCACTAATAGCAGGCAATGTTATATTAGCTGAGAGTTCGTGCATTTGTACAGACACTTTGTAGCTCAATAATATAATCTAAGGAGTTTCAAACCCAAAGGTGTCTGATCGAGACCTGCTGGTGTGCCAAATAATTTGTATATTAAAATCAGTACCACCAGTGTACCTAAATCTGGCGACATAAAACGAATTAAAAACATACACCGCCGGGTTTTTAAAGTCGTTCATAGGTAATCACGTGTAAAGTAACAGAGAAAGGGAGAATGAGTATTGTATAAAACTAGATTTATGCAAAGTGCATGCATTGGAACCTGAGGTCACAATGATAAACAACCGCTCATGCAAATGAAAACCTGATTCAATACAAGGTTTTGAAACATGATGGACTAGTGACATCAGCTATCGCTACCTTGATTATATCGATGAATTGACATCAGCTATCGCTACCTTGATTCTATCGATGAATTGACATCAGCTATCGCTACCTTGATTCTATCGATGAATCGATAATAAAAGGATCCCTGATAAAAGAGTAAACAATGATGAGCTAATATTCATCTTAAACGTGTGCAACATGTAAGATGAGATAAAATGCTCACTCAGCATAAATGAACAGAAGAAATAGATTTGAGTTTTCATCAAACTTTTATTCTTAACCCAGAAAACATTCTGAGTGGCGTACTATTGTACTGACAATACCCAATTTTCCAGTACCTGAATATCCCTTTGTTCTATGAAAAACCTTTAATCTAACCAAATCTTCTTTCATTATCAAATAGTCAATGAAAAGTAATTCATACGCGAATAAATAAATTGTACCATATATGATATTAATGGCAGTCAAACTTAATAGTAAGAATAAAATAATAGGGCGAGATCTTTGGTCATTTTGTAGGCGGTTTATGCATTTTCGACTTCAAGTAAAAGTGAAAACCTCAAAGTTTGGCCCGATGAAACTCTTCTATGAAGAAACAATGAACATGCTTTAAAGTGGCATTTCGCAAGGATGTTGTTTACTCCGAAATCTGTCCAAAACCATTAGGGAAATGTTTCGAACACATTTCATTACATTCAAATACTTAATTCACAAAGGGTGGATCCATTATTTATTTCTCCTGCTTTAGCTAAAACAATGCAAAACTTTTACTCATACAGCAATAACAACAAAAAATGTAGCAGGGCCGAAATATTTATATTTGGATATAATGTGTAACTAACCATTGTATTTATTGCAGGTGCTTTTATGTGTCTACTCAAGGAAAGAGACAAATGTCTTCATCATTCTGGCTGTTGCACCATAACATGCAAGTATCTAAAAGAACTATTAAGTCAGACAAAGCCAGATTTGATATAAAGATAAAAATATCTTGTTTGAGTTCAAAGACACGCTCTGACTTTAGTAATTTACCTTACGTTTGGTACTATTTGTAGGCATTTTATACTTTTTGTCTCAGACACATTTGCAAAAGTCGTATAAGGAACATTAACAATAATTACTTTAGGTTGCAAAATGGACATTGATAGACATATTTATATCATTTTCAAATAACCCGATTCAAATGTTGTGCTTTATTGGTAGTTGTTCATCTGTTTGATATTTGTAAACAGTTTCGGCTTTGAAATATTTGCCATAAACCTTACTTGAAAGATTTATGAACATAAACATTATATGACAGGAGCAATGCTAGTTTTGTAAGTGTATTTAAAGGTTACATACGACGATACCATTAATACAGTTGTCAGAGACATTATCTATGGAGTGGGTTGGAGCGAAACCATACCTATTTTATAAATTACATTTTTTATGCCTTGGCAAGTGTCTGTCGCGTAGCTGATGTATCCCACAAACGGTTAAATTGTGCTGTGTAATTTTTTCAGTATGCGCTCGTTTCACTCAAACTGTTGATAACTTGTACAATGAAAGTATTTATAATTACCCTAATTAAAATAAATTGTTCCTAAATAGCTAACAATATTTACTTCCTTACCTTAGTTTCGTACATTATAACATTTAATTGGCCAAGTTATCATGAGAGATAATTGATAATATTGTTTTAAGACAATGCATCAAAGAAAGTTATAGATATGTATAAGAAAGCACTGTACATTATAGATCACTGCAGAATGACCAAATGAGTTGTTATATGTGCATGTCTCTATTGGGACTGTATGCATTAAGTAAAGAAAAGAAAATTAAAGATTCACGAGATCCAGGCGAGATTGTTAAATATTTTAAACCAAAAGGGTAAAGATGTAAACACAATTGATAACTGAGGGATTCTGTGAATCTTTGTAACTGGGAATATGAATTTAAGTTTTTGTTATACAAAACACAAACATATTCTTGGTATTCTGCGGAAAAGATAGATCTATACAAACATTTTGCATTGAATCATTCGACCACACACGGGAATATGTAATTTTGGTCTTTGTTACATATACATTTTCCAGTGTTTAAAAATTGATGACATGACATAGGTAGCTCAGGAATCTGATGTAGGATGCACGTAGACTAAGTTTTAAAGGTTAAACTTGTTTTCTATTCAAACTTACCGTTGAGGTATCTCGATCCAAACACCTAGGTGTCTCGATCCAAACACCTAGGTGTCTCGATCCAAACACCTAGGTGTCTCGATCCAAACACCTTTGCATTTGATTCTTCCACTTCAGCTCTATTGATTCATAAGCTCTCTTACTTCTGCGTCATCTGTGACGATATATCTGTCCTACAGTATGGCCTTCTGCTGCGCAAGAATTAGATCCAAGCCATTAACAAAGATAACACATGCACCATAAAAATTATGCAGCTCATAAAGGGACATTAGCTCAAGTAATACATAAATTTAAATTATTGTTCTAAAATTTAACACTAAAATAGTTTAACCAAATCCTATTCATTCCTGAATTATGATCGTTCTCCACCTTAAATTCCATGAAAACATCTTCCAGACGAAAGTTACTAATCGCTGGGGACTTTAATAATTGTATCCGGTACTAATATTTTCAACAAAGGTGGACGAAAGGTCTATCATAAAAGTAACTCGTCATATATATTTTTTTAAAACTCGCACTGCTTTCATTGCAACATTAGAGCGCTCGGCATCAATCCGGCTTATTCAAAATTACACCATAACGTTAACCTCTTTTAAAAATGTCAACATTATTTAGGAGTAATATTGCTACATGTGTTTCTCAGGACGTGTCGATAATGATCTCCCGAAGGAATATGGTTGTACGAGGATCCAATAAATTCAATAATTGAAATGTATGTGTAGGTGCAATTTAAGTCTACGAAATGACACTCATTACTGAAATACTTGTTTCTGAATGCCAGTATTACTTTTAACAAAGTTATATTTATTCAATATAACAGTGATCGGATGTTCATTCACCATATGGTGTACATTATGTACTATGCTAGCCTCTAAAATTACAATTCAATGTCAAAGTAAAAAAATGTTAGTGCCTTTCGTAATCTTATGTATCAGTACGAGTGTGCCCGTCTAAAAATCGAGTAGCAAGGAAAGAGATCCAGTAATGAAAGTAGCCGAGCATTGTTCCTATGCAGGGGAACACTGGTGTGTTTGTTTGTAATGTAGGCGCAGTAGAAGCTGTGCCTCAGTGAATAGATGACTAATGAGAAAGATGGAATGTGAATTAATCAAACTCGGCCCACCCCAGACATGTCTCTATTCCTGTAAAATTCCATTAATGGTCTAGAACTTTATTTATTGATAAAATAATAACGCGGCACGAGAGTCCAATGATTTTTGAGCCGCGTGATGGGTTACTCAGATTTTCAGTCGTGTGATTTATTAGAATTCTGTTTTTCTATCAGCTTTCAAAGAGCGTCTTTGTCATAAAAGCGCCAATCAGATCATCAGCATGTTTTGCTTAAGGCATGGTGCTTCCAATTTTTAAAGCAAATCTTAATACAGTTTTGTAACTGCACTGTTCACATCAAATTAAGTTGGTTTGAATGACATATTTTCATCATTAAACGCAGCACCTTAGATGAATGTAGCATGATTTTAGATTTGAATTTTGCTCACAACCTTTCTGTGAACATTATAATCAACAAGAATATGCATCTGCAACGGTCAGTATTTTCTTCAAATAAAGATTTAGTGCAGATGATTCAGAGAAATTGTTAAAGAAAATCTCAAGATGGCTAACAGATCCAGTTGGCATTGATCCTGTATCTTGATATAACTGTATCCATGGGCTTCGTGCAGCGGCTCATATATGCAAACGTGTTGTTTTTAATCTTTTCATTATGTTCACTGGGTTGACATTTTTGGAATTTGTGATAATCCTAACTAAGCCAATTCGGCTATAACCCATTGAGTAAATTGCTTCAGTCGCATGCTTTTAGGAATTTTCTGTTACAAAGATAATGCAACCAGTGCTAGAATCTTTTTTCTTTATATTAAACTGTTACAATGATGCTAGAAATAACCACAGAATGTCTTAGTAAAATATCAATAGCAATGGATGTCTAAATGCAAGCAAATAAGGCTTCAAATGTTGCAGGAGTTGCTTTATTAGGTTCAACTTGGTCTCATTTTTCATCAAAATGTAAATGATGTTAGAAAAGTGGTAAATTCAAGATGCTAAACTAAATTTCCATATTATGACTCGCTTTCTGGGTATGAAGGTTCTTGTGCAAGACACAAATTACTTCACTGCTCGTTCCTTGTTTATAGGTTAATTGGTACAGTCTGGGTACAGCAGCTGTTTTGAATCTAAGAGCAATAAGAAGGTACTTTCTTCGATGTGAGGTTGCAAAATTCATACAAATGACTCCGATCCGACCAAGATGACTACAACAAAGAACAACAACAGCAAAATGACCTAACAATATCGGAAAAATATCCATGGAGATATTGCCTATATAGAATAAAGTTTATGTATTAGTTCTAATAAAAAGAAAGTAGGCTGTGTGTGTGTGCGTGCGTGCGTGCGTGTGTGTGTGTGTGTGTGCAATGACGGATCTATGATTTTGCCACTCCTAGACACTGTCAGATTTATCGAAAGCCACCCCTACCCCTGCTCCGAAACAAAGACTTAAGTCTAGAGCCTTTAAAACCTTTACGACTTTAAGCAATAGAAACTTGTAGCTAGAAGCCAGATTTTCGTACTTCAAACTCTGCAGCCTCCCTGAATTTAACGCACATTTTAGGTACGATATCTGCATTATGGGAAATCCTTTACACTGTCTGTGTGTGAGAGAGAGAGAGAGAGAAAGAGAGAGGAACTGCTAAACCATACTTCTTATTTGCCAGTATGAAAATGGTTTTCAAATTACCATAATTATCTGCGTGTATTTCCTTCAAACGCATGCACGTACCTGGAGGTCATTTGGCTGTATTTTTCAATGACAAACCCACAGCCTCTACCATTATATGTGGAAAGGCAAATGTTATGATTACGCTATCCTTTGCTTCATCTATAACCTTCCGAACTAATTTGATCCTCAGATCAATACTACAGGCATTTAATGCATCATTTGCGCATTAAAACGACGTCTCTCGTCAAACCTTCGAATAGCATGTACAGTCTCATTTCTGACCTTCGAAATTCTATCAAATACATTGTCCAATCAGTTGACAGAGTATTTTCAAAAATTGGTAGTTGCAGGCTAGGTCTCCAGTGGAGGGGCATTTAAACTTGTTTACTTAAAAATTATTCATTCTTACCTTAACATCCGAATCGGAATCAGTCTTATTTCAGTTTATAATTTTGGTGGATTTAATTATTCAGAATATTATTTGCTGGAATTACAAAGCGCTCAAACATATCTTTAGAAGAAAACATTAATTTAGAATTATAGTTAATTCAGTCAATGACATTTTAGAGTATATTTTCGGGATACTCAAAAGACTGTTAACACATCGCCACACTCCAGACCATTGGAACATTAATACCTTTGAGACTACAATCACAAAAACATTTTCAACAACGGAATTTATTTGGAATGTCTTTTATTATCAGTTGGAAATTTATCCATTTAGACTTGTGATTAAAGTTTAAGGAATATTTGGGATTTAATTCACAATACTGTGGGTCCTTCTTAAATTTTTAATTTATAGTCTAGTGACATAACGCATTTATTGAATTTTACAAAACCTGTTGGTTTTCTCTCTTTCCTGTTACTTAGTATAAGACCATAGAGTCGTTACACATTATCGTTACACATTATCGTCACCAGAGAAGATGTAATTTAAAGAAATCATATTATTACCTTTCTTCACAGCAGAAACTAATATTGTTGACATGCTAGCATATTAAAAACACAGTACAATTATATATATATATATATATATATATATATATATATATATATATATATATATATATATATATATATATATATATATATATATATATATATATATATATATATTACGCTTTGAGTATAGCGTAATTCTAAAATTTTATAAATTTTCAGAATTTGGAAAGTAATTTTAGGTCACCAGCTTATTTTTATACTGAAAATCGATTTGACGAAAATCGAATCAGCAAGAAATTAACTTTATGTGATGGAAGGTTTTATAACTGTAACAAAATTGAAAGTGGCCAAATGTGCAATGACAGACCAGAGACGTTTCAATGAGATCGTCTTACGTAATTAAACAAATACTTATATTACTGAACCCTACTCAGGAAATGAGAATAAAGAGTGGATCTGACAACAGGAGTCAACGAATCGCACGACATACTTTGAGTTATGCACATTATTTTTCACTATCATGAATGTTGTTTTTCCCCCAGCTAACGTTTCACACATTTTCAAACCCATCCAAAGAACAAACAAATATATTTTACATTTGAGTGCCAGATTATTGCTGCTATGTGAATGTCTTGAATATTTCAATCACACCCTCTGACAACCAACCCTATATTGAATATTTCAATCACACACTCTGACAACCAACCCTATATTGAATATTTCAATCACACACTCTGACAACCAACCCTATATTGAATATTTCAATCACACCCTCTGACAACCAACCCTATATTGAATATTTCAATCACACCCTCTGACAACCAACCCTATATTGAATATTTCAATCACACCCTCTGACAACCAACCCTATATTGAATATTTCAATCACACCCTCTGACAACCAACCCTATATTGAATATTTCAATCACACCCTCTGACAACCAACCCTATATTGAATATTTCAATCACACCCTCTGACAACCAACCCTATATTGAATATTTCAATCACACCTCTGACAACCAACCCTATATTGAATATTTCAATCACACCCTCTGACAACCAACCCTATATTGAATATTTCAATCACACCCTCTGACAACCAACCCTATATTGAATATTTCAATCACACCCTCTGACAACCAACCCTATATTGAATTATCTATTTTGTCCAAAGTATTTCAAATAATATTAAGATACGAGTTTTCAGTACCACAACTGTAGCATTATTATCACTTCCATTGAAGATGGTTGTAATGATTCAAATATCTCGTCCTTATGGTAGTGTTTCCCAAGTAATGTATTGAACTAAAATCATTGTAGAAAGGAAATTGATCCAGTAGTAAGCTATATGAACATGGATATATATATATATATATATATATATATATATATATATATATATATATATATATATATATATATATATATATATATATATATATATATATATATATATATATATATATATATATATATATATATATATATAGATAGATAGATAGATAGATAGATAGATATAGATATAGATATATAAGTGTTTTTATAACATCTGTCATATGGTCTTGACAATTGAGAATCTTGTATAATTTGGAAACACTCATGCATTTATCACATGATACACGTTTTGTCTCTGCATCTACACCAATAAAATGTCGCATTGGTTTTTATTTGATTACTTTTTAATTCGGACTATTAATTGCAAATAAAACTAAATTACTTAGAGAGTATTTAAGAACTAACTCCGTTAATATTTTCACGTCTCTACATGTCAGGTAAAGAAAAAACTGCGGAAATATAAAGAAGTGATGATGTGCATAGTTCTTAATATTTGACAAATGCCACAATAACTGGCAGCAAAACGAAATATCATATATACCTTTTCAGCATTACTTACTTAATATCGTGAATTGAATTTAAAAAAGCTCATTTGAAAAATTTAAAGATAAGCAACTTTCTCAAAATTAGTCACATTTAATCTTCAGAGGAACACCATTATTTAAAATTTTACCGAGGGTAGGTGAAATAAAAATGATATGCCACCAATATAGACTGATAGCTGTGGCTATTTGTAGTGTCCCTTGCATATATAGTTTTAAAATTGTATTTATGTAATACTTTCTTCAAACATTTGAGAAGTAGAAATTTAAGATTACTTTAAGCGATTTGAATCGTATAAACACTACCTATAAACTTTCATGTGTAACAGTTTCTTAGAACTATGATTGTCACGTACGTATATATGTTTAGTGTAATCATGGTTGGGTTCCTCTTTAGATATTTGGCAATATTATGATGATGGTTTAAGTCTTCTGTTACAAGCTTTCTGCATTCTAAACATTCGATGTAAAGTTTCTCATAATTATTCTCTGAACTATCCTCGGGTTACACATGTTGATATTCATATAGCGAGAGAGCCTCAATAAACATTATTAGAAGGAAATAACAGACGCAAACACTTTAAGGAAGATAAACTAGCACAAAAGGGATGCAATTAGTTGGAAATAAAGTAAAAGAAATGAAATAATTAGAAAGGAAAAAATATATAATCAGAGTGTTAGATAATTCCTGCATAATGATGGTATGAAAATACAATCAACAACAATCAAGGATGGCTTCGGGATGATTATTGAACCTAGGCCAATTCACTCTATGAGGATTAGATATTATCAACACAAAGAGAACACGCTTTACAAATGTGTGTTGTGTTGTGTGTGTGTGTGTGAGAGAGAGAGAGAGAGAGAGAGAGAGAGAGAGAAGTACGATACACTCCATTTAAAAATATGTATGTATGGGATCGTTTTGGGAAGGACAAATAAGAACATACACTTACATTAACCCAACCTACAATGCTTCACGCTAGCAAGGGTAGGAAGTGTTTACAGAGGTACTACTCTATCATTCTAAAACAAACACAAATGAGAAGGGATATTTTTGAGAGAAAACAAACACATAAACGAACATACAACAAACACATAAACAAACTTTGTGGCAAATCGATCAGTATCTCTCTTTACTAACGATTTGGTTAGCCCTGAAAAGGGCTGTTTTGTTTCTGACGATTCCTCCTGTTCGCCTCTGACTTCTGCGAGGAGAGCCACGTCTCACTGCAAGCTTCGCAACAGAATACATTCTGCGTCTTCTGAAGGGGAAAAAGAACTCAGTGTCCACTCCACGTTCAGTGTCTCCTCACTGCCTCTGCGGTTCTTGCTGCTCTCTCAATAATTGCACATACCTATTATTCCGCTCGTCCACTTCATTCTTGATTTCTTGACCTAAAACCTCTTTGTGCAATTTTCAACACGTGGCTTCCAGATCGGATCATGCCTGATACGGTGCAAATGCTTTCGTAACTTTGAAGTCATGTTGTTTTCTGACTAGATAACGATAGGTAGCTAGACTGGCAGACGCACTGCAAAGGCATGTTGTTTTCTGACTAGATAACGATAGGTAGCTTGACTGGCAGACGCAAAGCTTTCATTATCTCAATCGCGGACGCGATGGGATAAAAGCCCCTCAATTTGGCACGATATCGTAATGTAAAACGTGACACAGAGTGACAGAGAAATCGAAACGAGCATATTCATACATTTTTAATAAATTGTAACGTACACTGTTGCATAAAATCGAAATTTAATACTGAGAAAGAGGTTCTCAAACACAACCTCAAAATCAACAATAATTTTAGACAGGAACATATTTACAAGGTTGAAAACATTGTCAATCTCGACTCATATTGCTCTGTGTCCTTGGGCCATCGATGCACACTATGTTCCTCGATAATGGCAGAAGAAAACCATATTGTTCACAAAACCATCTTTCTACTTTATCATCATTTTTAGAGTACTCATGATCAAAACAAGTCACTAAATGCTATGTGGGCTATCCAAAACAGTGCTGATGGAGAAAATACACAGTTTCTTGTAATCTCGCGTCATTGAATCAAGTCAATTTACGGGTTTTTTTCTCATACAGTCAATGATGTCGTTTTCCATAGGGGGAGATCCATAAGAATCAAAATAGTCCACACTGCGATCGCTTGGACTGTAAACGGCTACCCAGTGGGTTTCTGGTTGATGAGTATCGTCTTTGTTGACGACATAGACTTGAATGTATTTTAGGTTAGCGATGAGGAGTTTCACCTTTAGCATACTCCACAGGTTTCCAAGAAGCAGTATCCGAACAGTGCGTCAGAAGATAATAAAGCTCCCATGCATCAATGTTTTGTGATTGCACATGTAATGATTAGTCATCAATTCAATCCTGATTTGTTCCCCGGAACATGTATGTCAGGTAAGCTGCTCTACGGCTCGTCTCCGTACATTGCGACAAGATACCTTAGAAGTGTTGGATGCCCAGAGAAGTAATTGGAGGATTGGAATGGTCATTTGTGTCTTTATACCAACAATTAAACACTTTCTTTTCGGAGATGAGACTCCAAGCGCCATCCAGATACTAATAACATTTTTCTTCTTGGTTCATCATCATATGTTAATCATATTGATTCTGACTGGAATGATCGTTTTGACATCCAAAACAATGTTAATGTGTCATAGCTGTAATTCTTTCAGCCAGGTTCTTAGCAAAGCAGGAGACAAATTGTTGTTCTTCTGGCCATATGGAAATTATGACTGTCTCTTTGTCATTTTCTTCAATAGTTTTCTTTATCTTCTTGTTCTGCCTCATATACAATCTCTTCGCCCATCGCCAGTGATTGCTAGTATTCCATAGTTCCTAATAGTTTAGAAACACCTTCCTAGGATGTTAATTTCCAAAGTATCGTCAAATTATGCATGCTAGATGACGTTGGCTAGAGCTTCCGCAAACTGACGTTCCACACTATGTTGACCGGATTTTACTAGGTGGAAATATCTTTAGTTGCTGCATTGGTCTGAATTGAAATCGAAGGCCAACAAGGCAGAACCTACTGCATAATCGTCGTTCGACATTCCCTGATGGTGTTGGTACATAACTGTCTCGCGGCCTCATAAGGGACAAGTAAGATCTCCATTATTATTAATATGTCTGGTACAGTTAGGTTCGGAGTATCTGGCAACAAGTTCTGGCCATCTCGAATGACTTGTATCTTAGGCACAATGAAGTGTTTGAACTCAAAAGTATTTTGATCGATGATTCCGTTGAAGGTTGCATTGCTGACCATGACAATGATTAAACGTTTGGTTAACTGTAAATCTTGGATCGGAGTTCAGCAACAATGGTGAAGGTTATCACATATACTTGAAGCAGCTAATTTTCTGTCGTTCTGCTCAAAGTGTGACTAGTGTGTTTTCCTACTTTTGGTAATACTATGACACGGCGCACGTATAGATTGGCTTGTTCGATAACAGTTTTGTAATCATTATCTTAAGTCAACCAATAGGAAACGTTCCGCTTCGATTTGATATCAGGCGGACATCCACTGCGTTCAGCAAATACTTCTCGTGCGGCCACTTATCAAAATATAAACAATCCACCAGTTCCAAACTGGGCCGTATTTGAGTTTGTTTCGACGACCATTAAATACCACATTGTGGTCTTCGTCGTCGTCTATAATCAACGCTGTGTCGTTGAACTTTTCCAGCGTGTCATATTTCAAGACCACCGACGACTCCATATGTGTGTTCCTGGCTTCTTTTCTGTACGTCAAGAGATTTTATAGATAAAATCGGTAAGAGTAAGAATCAACACTGCTGCTGACCAGTTTGCTATTCAAATACAAATCTACTTCGCTGAACAACAAATGCATGGAATTGTTGACAAAAGCTGCTCTGGCATCGGTACCAAGAGAGAGATGTTTTCCAGTTTGAGAACCCTGAAATTTAAATAAAATCGAATGTTATTCAAATCACTGTAATCTTCGATCTGTCCTTTGATTTCAAATTCAATATGGGCGGAGGTAGTCAGAGACTAAAAGGAATGAAATTCTGCCTATTATAATTTTTCAACGTCATAATGGTCGATGTGATGGCAATAACGATTGGGTTTAAGAAGGAGGTACCCTATAAAAAGCGGATTTGAGCATATCTCCTTAACCATGTCATTTTCACAAATGACTTGCCAGTCGCTAGAGATCATTCTCGAAAACGTAGTTTCTCCTTCAATTTTCCTTTTCATGATTGAATACTTTGTCCCAGATCTCATTTTGTTAGAATTTTGGCATTGTTGAAATACGACTTACAGAAAGGAATATAGCGAGAATGTACAAATTCGCAGCGAACGTGATATGTTTCCACAGTCATCGTAAGCAGCGATTGCAGAATCCACTATGAAAGGAACTACTCTCAGCAACAGGTAGACTCTCTTTGTCTTGAGACAGACATAGAGGATAACGGTTCAGGTTCGTTCCTGTAGTCTTCAAAATCGCTCCTATCGAAGAAATCAACAATTCATATCTTGTGTGAGACGACACGGCAAGTTGTAGCCTCTTACTATTTTCTCTTTTTTTACTAAATTGGTGCAATCGTTTCATCTTTATTGCAAAATTTCAGTTTACTTAGTTTTACACACAACGGGTCCCCATGTATAGTGCTGGAGTCTTACTTTACGAGTTAACAATCAGCTTTCAAGCAGTCAAGATTGAAGAGTTAACACAAATTACAATTTGCGTCATCGGGACCATCACCAAGATTACTGACGCAGCAATCTGAAAGAGAAAAATTGATGTGGAAAGATAGAGGTGTCACGAGAGCGTCTTGCTGTGTGGACACCCTGTGACTCAGTTTGAAGAAAAGACCAATGAGATGCAATGTATGTTAACTTTATTTGGTTTACAAACCCCAACGGACATTTACAGGGCCACTCAGATGGCTAGAAAAGGTATTATTGCACTATTACCAAATATGTGTATTTTATCTCTGTGTTGTGTATATGTGCTTGTTTGTTTGCTTATATCGAAAATTAAAAACAATTTAAAATCCTACCATTATCCTTCCCTTTGATCCTATAAATCCTTTTGTCCCCTAAATTCTTCTGCCCAATAAACTCTTCTGCCACATAAACCCCATTGTCCCATATACCCTTCTTCTCAAAAGTCTCGTTTGCATCATAAACCCATTCTCATGTGAACTCTACGGTCCCCAATGCCTCCGGCAATTTTCGTCCCAGGGATCCCATCTGTCCCCAGTTGCCCCATCTTACTAATCCTGCATAAACCGTGATATAAGTGTTTATTTTACAATTTTGCTGTGATTGGAAATGGAAAATTTACAGTCGGAAGGAGTAGAGATGAAGATAGAAGGGGTACTAACAGTGCCTTTGAAACTGAGCGTAGTTTGTTTTTTTTTTAAAGTTGCTTTTAAGGCAGATTTGTACTTATATCCAAAGTAATAACTACTGAATTGAAAGATGAAGAAATATGCCCAATCATAGAGCATAGTACAGTGAAAAGTCTGACCGAAACAAAATGACAATGATTCATATATTGGCAAACCCCAACAGTTAGTGTATCGTATACGCATGAACGAGAATAGTGTATTATTAAAAACTGTAATAGATGCAAAGAGGTACAACTATTCTTGGTACTCAACTATAGTGTTAAGATAAACAAGCAGTATTTTATGAATTCAAATACCCTGTTGAAGGCTGCGTCAGATAGAATTTTCTATTGAAGAGCTAGTATACTCCAAGGCATACTAAAATTATTATCGCATTGCAAGGGTCCTATCAACTTTACATATGTGCGCAAGGTGCTAATATTTACATTTGTTTAGTTGTTTTACGTTGTGTTTATGATCAGATATAAGATCTCGATTGTAGCAACATCTCCATTTGAATGGATGCAATGAAGGCTACGTTTTGCTTCAAATCGTTAATGGCGTCTCTTTAGAAATATTAAGATCAATGAATTGGACTTTTGGTTGACAGTAAGTGGTATATATTCTGCAGGAAATGAAATACGTCCGCTTTGTCAATAAATATACTGCGATATTCAGTGTTAGCGATCGTGGCATTGCGTCAAACAAAGTTCCGACTGTGAGCAACACACTGTTTCTACCACTTAAATTAATTTGAAATGCCACTCATGTCGTTTATATATCCTGTGTTGCACGCCCAAGACTCTTGTCTAGTGCATTCTCGAAATGTATCTGTCTACAAACCGTATTAATTCTGTTTGTTAATTCTGACTCTGTACATAACAAAGAATCAATGTTCGCCTATTATTATATTTTTGTCTTGTATTACTAAAACATAGGCGTACACATAAAATCAATTTAATTTATATGAAAACTGTTTATGATAGTTTGAAATATGCTGTATGTATTTCTACCAGAAATAACGTGAAACAAGGTTATTTATCATTTGTATTCTCTCTCTCTCTCTCTCTCTCTCTCCACCCCTCTCTCTCTCTCTCTCTCTCTCTCTCTCTCTCTCTCTCTCTCTCTCTCTCTTTGGTGGGGTCTTTAGCTTTTGTCGCGCTAGTGCCAGCATATACATTGCTGCAGTTCGAGCATTATATATGTCGATTCACACATAGCGAAATCAATGCGGAAAATATATAAATATTTACTACACACATATAACGTGTGTATCATTTCATAGAAACTAGAATCTATCAAAATATGATAATATTCAAAATATCGGGCACAACAGTAAGGAAAATTGTCATCTAATTAGATATTTAACAGAATAAATAAATATATCAAATACCACTACTCTAGTATACTTAAAACGATGGAACTAAAGCAAGAGCATTTACTGATTTTGAAAAAGCAGAATGTTTAAACACTGTTTTCACTATAACATCCAAAGTGGACGACACTAACGTTGAACTACCTCCAATTTATCACAAGATGAGTGAAAGATTATCAAAAATAAAGATTATAGAGCAATACATTTACCAGTCAAAAGGCTAGTGGGCTCGAGAAGACCAGGCAATACATTTACCAGTCAAAAGGCTAGTGGGCTCGAGAAGACCAGGCAATACATTTACCAGTCAAAAGGCTAGTGGGCTCGAGAAGACCAGGCATCGAATGTTAAAATGTGCTCACCCAGCTATTGCCAAAACAATGTGCATCTTATTCAAATAAATCAGTAAGAGAATAATTCTTACCAAACATTTGGAAACAAGCTTTTGAGATGCCAGATTTAAAAAAGGGAATCCCAACGATCCGTCAAACTACCGACAATGTTCTTTTTTAAGCTCTGTCACGAGAAAATAGAAAGGGCTATATTTAAATTTATTTACAAGCATTTGAAATGAAATAATATCCTTTATAAATATCAATCTAGTCTTCCATTCCCAAAAGTATACCATATTTTCACTTACTATATATAAAGTATATGCACTGCTTTTGAAAAACTCGAGCATATGTGTATAGTATTGTTGATCGCGTCTGACGTAAAGAATTGCTTTCCAAATTGCAACCATATGGAATGGATTCTCATTTAATTGGTTGGATAAGCAACGATAGTTATGATCGACTTCAAAATATATTCGCTAATACCTCTATGCGACTATCTTTAAGGTCGACTTCAAAGTGTTTTAAATATAACGTGTGATTCAACGAACAATCATGTGTTTGGCTGGAATCCCACAAGGATAGTTCTAGGTCCAACAGTATGTCTTATATATAATCACTGACATAATCTGATAAGTATCACGTGTTCTTTTGCCAATGATAGTTTGCGAGTTTTGTCCTCATCAAATTACATCGAATATGTGCAAATCTCTGATCTCAAAACTATATTCCATTGGTCCGAACATCAGCAAGTTAGTTTTGACCAATCAAAGACTAGAGATTTTTGTGCAACAACGTAGACCCATTATTTCCCAGGTAGGTGTTTCAAAATGAGATTTTACATTTACTAACTCTGGTAAGTTCTTGAAATATGTTGAAAATATATGTTTCCATTCATCTAAAATGATAAATGTTTGGAAGTCTATTAAATACAATCTTGGTCAGAAAACATTAGAGTGAGCTGCTATAATACGGGATAATTGATCTGTCGCTGACTTATTAAGACTCGAAAGATTGTAACTTGAAGCTCAACGAATTGTAACTGGACTCACTTTAGCACTTCTATAAACAACATTTACAGAGAAATCGGCTAGCTCCCATTATCAGACAGAAGGAAACTTTATAAACTCTGTACCTTTTATAAAATTGTATATGGTTCTTCTCGCTCATAGCTCGAAGATCTTGTACCTCCGATTGTTGGACCCGCAAAACAAACAGTATAATGTGGAATATAAAAATAGTTTGCAACAAGTACATTCTAGACTAAACATCTATAGCAATTCGTATATATAGTCTAAAATAGTGGAATGCTTTGTCACAGCCAGTAAAACATGAAACAGATCATTTAGTATTTAAAGGTAAAATTTTACCAACAAAAAAGTCAAGTCCCACTATATTATTGCATTTGCAACAAGAAATTATTAATTAATAAAACTAGGATGAGAAACAACTGCAGTGATTTAAATAATGATTGATTATCAAATTTTCTTGCTGATATCCCAATGTGTACATGCAAATAGGACGACGAGACTTCATTTCATTATGATTTTATTTGTAAGAAACATACATTACCAAGTTAGAGACTACTGCATTTCTTAAATCATGTATTCATCCCTGTTAGTATAAAGGTAGTGCTGTTTGGAGCAGCAGAGCCAACAAAGGATCTAAACATCTGCATCTATGAAAACTTTCAGGCTTATATTAAATAGCCTTAAAGAGTTTATTAATCTTCCAAGACAAATTACCTACTGGCACGATCTCCCTCCTATACCCAACACGAAACCCTTACCTCTTTCCCTTTTTGTCCCTCAAGTGTCATTCTCATGTTAATTTCCCGTATTGCCCCCGAGTGCCTTTTCCATGTTAAATTCCCGCTATGTCCCCAAGTGCATTTCTTGCCCTCAAGTGCCACATATTACTATTGACATATGTACTGCCATAAATGCACAAATAGGTACATGAAAAGTGTCTAGGACAAATAGTACGTGTATATAATTATGCATCCATCAGAAATATGGAGCATTAGTACAAATGAATATAGAAAATAGTACAAATGAATATAGAAAATTTCACTGTAAATGAAAATGTAATCCAAAATACGAGTACACAACTAATTTTGAAGTTAAGAATGGGGTAGAACTGGGGATGGGAAATTATACAAGGGTTGAATGACAGTGTTAAGTTGGTATGTTGTAAAGTAAGTATATTTTCCTGATTTTATAGTAACTGAGATGAAGCGAAGTACGTTTCTGAGTATCGCATCAATATTATTGTAACCTGGAATCATATAAACTCTAGGTATGTACTTGGTGTTCGCATTGCTTTTATTGTAGCTTCTAATTTCCTTCTTTCTACCTTGTAGAGTGGAAACATATGAAAGTCACACTGTAGACTTTCCGGCACTGGCAGTACGTGCAGTTAATTCACCATGTAGTATTGTTTGGCACATAGTTTCCAAAGTAATTCTTTTTTGAGCTTGTTGATTGTTTTAATATACATAAATGGAGAAATCTACTCAAAGTGAAATATCCCCAGGAGAGAATAAATTAGGATGCTGTCACATTCCTATTGTCATTTGTCATTATATATTGTCTAATTATCCTAGAAAATTACTGTGTGCTATAATCATGTTGAATAGGACAATGCTCGTCAAGTTTGGATTTCGAATCTTGCTCCGCTTTTTCTTTTCCAGGAATATCTATATGATATGGTAACCACATTAGCTCTGCTGTACTATGTTTGCATTCTGGATTTTGAAGTGAAAGGTCGACTTTTTTTAAAGACTTTGCTTGCTGGTGGTCTTGATTTTAGGGATCTTAATACGCTAAGGGAGTCGCTAACAATAACATTTTTTTTTATACATTATTGGATCGTGTCCATTTAAGGATTTCATTTATTGCCCAAAATTATACTGTGAAAATGGACCAAGCAACCGGCAGTCTCGCCCCGCCCCCCCCCCCCCGGAGCCAATCCTGTCCCTGAATCACCTATATAGCAGCAGTTATGTTTGTGTCCCATGATTTAGAACCATCTGTGTAGCGTTTGGTGTATTCTTTGTAATTCCTGTCTATTTCCTGATGAAGTTTTGATATTGATTCAAGGGTTTGTTTTTGTCTCAAGATTAAATGTTGTTGTTTTGCACATACTTTCGGCACGGTCTGGGAACCTTACTTGGTTACCAATTTACTGCTAAACGGCTTGTCGCGTCTTTCAGTTATAATCGAAATCGGATACGTCATATCGTGTATTGATATTCTGGCCACATACCTAAGGAGAAGCTCCTCTATTCTTAATTTTAATGGTGGTTCGTCTTCTAATGCTTGAAGTTCTTTCTTCAATATGCTACTCAGACAACTGGTGCATATAACCTGAGCTTTGTACTGAATGCTGACTTCAATTTTCTTTCACAGCCCAAAGATTGCTGAGGCATAGGCCTTTACGGTAAAAGCATTTTAGATCTAATTAAAGATCGGTAAAAGAGTCAGCAACGTGTCCTGATCCTCTATCTAGCTGGTCCTTTTGAGGTTCCTGTGGAGATTTAGATCCTGGTTACACCTTTTTATTATCTCTGTTATATGTTTTCTTCCATGTAAGGTGCTGCTGATCAAAAAAAGATATTGAAACTTTGTGTTTTCAAATATGATTTGAGTATTGTCTAAGAATAGTGTTGACTATTCCGTAGATTATTTCGCTTTTGGTAAGAACAAGACTCCTATAGTTATTCCAGGGGAAACCCATAGTCCATTTTGTAGCTCACCCACAACGCTTTCACTGGACAGATTTTCCGATTTCCAGATACCCCTGCCACTAGCAAACTGAGAAAGGTCAATTTGGACTTGACTAACTGACTGTTCCAATCGCTAATCATGTTTCGAACAAGGTAGCGCTCGGAAAGCGTTTTTGGGGAGCGATATTCACCAGTTCGAATGTGTCTGAGCGTTGACCCCCGCCTCTTGTTTTAATTTCACGATCGGTCGGAAAGATGGATATCCACTTATTGATGCGACCTGTTAATCCGTAATAGTTTAAGTTCGCAATTAGTCATTTATTCCATATCCGATCATATGCTTTTCCGAGGTCGAGAATTTTTGTTACATTTCGTTTTCGCATTGAAAGCCAATTAGTACTTGATTCTAGCCTAATTAGTTTATCTAATGCTGATCTTTTGTTGCGATGTACCTCGTATCCTAATTTATCCTCTCTTGATGATTGTTTCCCTTTGAGTAGATTTCTCCATTAATGTATATTAAAATCTACGTTCAGATGGCTAGAGTGATTTCCTTGATCAGTGAACAAGTGGAGGGATTTGTTTTGATCTCTGTCCGACGACTCTGGTTTGTAGTAGAGTGATTTAAGTTACTGTTCATCAGTACGAAATGGGTGGCTGGTTTGTTAGCTTTTCCTTAGTTGGTAATTGATTCCGTGTTTTCTTTGATGTTTAAGGATGAGCGAAATTCTGACGAAGTTTTGTTTTGGTCTAGCAAATGACCTTTTGGCAATTTTGTATTTTTTTATGTGCTTAATAAGAATTCTGATGAAATGAATTTCCCAGGAATTGGTGAAGCTGGGGCGTGATGAAGCTAGCTGATTCGCTTAACTCTCTCAATCCTCTGTTTCAGCGATTATGAATTTTCCTGTGAACCTCATTGTGTTCTAAAATGTACTTTTGGATACTTCTGTTGTGGCTGCTCCAACTTCAACACCGAGTCTTCTGTCTGAAGCATAATGCAGGGTTGTTGCAGTGGGTCCTTCACCAAAGGCTTGACATTACAAATTGGTGTCATCAGAAGAATTATGCCTTCTTCCTTCTTTATCTCTTTGGTCTCCTCCGCTTGAGCAGCTTTTCCTACCACATTTTCCATGGCTAGTTCATCCAGAAGGAAACGAACATATGCTCTAGGTAAACTTGGAGTTCCAGGACCTTCTGAATTCTATCAATTTCTTGGTTGTCAGACATGGGTAGGGAAAAAAGAGAACTATTCAGTGTCCTTTCTGTATTCAATGTCCCCTCGCTGTCTCTGTAGCATCTGATGCTCTGTTGCATTCTCCTTTTCTATTGCCTATACCTTTCCGTCCACTCTTCTTGCTCCTTCTTCATTTCTTTTCTGAATACCTCTTTTATGAGGTCTTGCGCAACTTTTAACGTCCTCGCGTTCTCTATTTCTTCAAGTTTTTGGAATCAGTTTTTATTAACGTAACAGATATCATATCGTCAAAGTGATAGAAAGAATAAATAGCCTACACTCTTAAAGTGTCAATGAATCAAGAAATAACATACAACATTTAAATAAAACATATTTTGTCACAAAAAGAAGCTTGTCAAACACAAAACAAAATGCATACCAACAAGTAAACAACTTTAAACAATGAACGTATTTGCACGATTGATGAAATAGGCATGCCTGTCTTCAGGCTACAGTGAAGAGGATTATTGTAGCACATACAACATGATTCCAAGAAGCCGTTTACGATCTGTGCGTTAGAAGTAATGAATTTCCCACATATCCATTTTTCTTTTGTTTTTACAAGTTTTAATAGTCATAAATTCAATCTTGACTTTTCCTTGAAAAATGTCTTTCCAAACGTAGGCTCTACATTTCGTGTCTGCACTCTCTGACAAGAGAGCTTTGGTGAGATGGATCTCCAGAGAAGTCAATGGATGAAAGGAATTGTCACTTAAGTTTCTATACCAACGATTTAACACTTTCCCTTCGGATATAAGACCCTAACGTCATCCAGATATTCTTCCAATTTTTCTTCTTGACCTATCATCATACATGTATCGTCTTGAATCTGACTGGGGTATCGATTGGACATCCAACTGTAATTTTGTCAGCAAGATGATCAGCAAAACAGGAGACTAAATTTTCTTGTTCTGACCATCTTGATATCTTGACTGTCTCTTTGTCTTTTTTCTCTAGTGCAATTCTCGTGTGACATTCATCGACATTAAGATGAGAGCCTCAGTAAGACAATTGGATGATAAATGACTTAAACGTCATTAAGATTTGTTTTCTTCAATAGTTTCACCGGCACTTTTCCTTTACAAAATGGATATTTTGTCCCATATCTTTTTTTATACCAGTATCAATACTGTCGAAATAGGACTTACTGACAGACAAATAGTGAGGATGTAAAAATTCACGCTGAGCTTCAAATGTTGTTTCACCATCATCGAAGGCAGTGATAGCAGAATCAACATTGAATGGAATGATTCCCACTTACGGAGCGGCTGTATATCCCACTACAGTGTACTCAAACACATTGGAGTACTCAAACGTTTAATTTATTCTTTCGTCCAAATGCTCGGGATATTTAACACATTTGAAGAATCGCTCGTTGCTATAAACATCTCTCTTGAAACCCTTTGTAGCGATCCCGCCCATCATATAATACAACTAAAAAAAGATTAATGCTCAAGGTTCTAGCATCCTTAGCATACGAGACGAGAAAAATTATGGTACACTATATTGATATTTTTGCTTGTTTTCTCAAGGGCGTTGTCAAACTGTTCGTTGGACATAGAGGAATTTCTATCAGATGTTCAGTATTAAAATAATATCCAACATGTCTACATTTAGGTATTCGGTTGAGAATTGGTTTTTGATGGCCTTTGAATTCATAGACTGGATGATCACTTTGGTCCAACATTTCGTTGTTCTGCATGTCGACGACAAAGGTATTTTGCTTTCTGGTGATATTTATGATTTGCCGGGTATTAATGATTTCTACAAAAGTGCCTTTCCAATGCGCTTCGTGATCCAATTGGATTGCCTGTGGTAACTTGGCTGTGAAACAACACAAGTTGATGGAAAATTAGACGGTTCTGCTGCTTTCCGACGAGTCAATCGAGGTCACAGCAGTTTAAAAAATGTCCAAAAGAAGGCTGTTGCTGCTGTTTAGGTTCTGTGTTTGATATACGTTGGCCGCAAGGCTATCGTTATTACATGTAAATTTCAAGGAGGAATTGTGTAGAATGAAACCGATGTAATAACTGAGTAAAATGGTCATAATACTTTGTCTCCTTGTTGCAAATTCAAATTGGTGGTGGCGGCACCGATGATATAAAACGTCAGAAAGATTTGGCACGAAAAATAAGATTTATCTTTTAGATATACGTTCTTCAAACCATGGTGATTACTGTATAGATCTTGAAACAAGACTTCTTAGAAGAAGCGGTCATTTGTTTTGTGTTGGTCACATCTTTTATGGTCTATTACGTACAAAGCGTCAATCCGAGAATCAAAATTTGGGGGTTATCCTTTCCAATGTACTTCAACTTCTTCGACTCTGCGTTTGCCTACGTTACGGGTTCTTCGATCGAACATGCTTTCGATATGGTATACTGCAATGACAACGTTCGTTTAAGCACTTCGCGGTTCATGTCATCCAATTTATAGAGGGGATAATGACGGCCACGTACTCGTTAAGTGACACGAAACAATTTGGTGGTCCAGTTCAGTAAATAACTTTAATCGAAAGTATGTGTGTTTTTCTTATTCGCGCCCAATCTTCCTTCGTTAACAGTCCACGTTTCTTGGAGGCAGTAACGGACCTTCCAAACAAGCGCTCAAACACGGTCACTTCGTTGTTAGAGTCACTTTTGTAACCTTTGATTGTAAGCTTTGGCTAGACGAGGTAAAACATTGATGCACTTGAGCGTGTGTTGATGAGTAAAATACTACAACATCCATTTCTTCCATGTGCGGTGAAAACGTTCAACGACACTGGGTTGGTGTCGGGTTTCTCAGTGGTGAAAAATGGGTGACACTTTTATTAAATTCTTACTGGAAAACTTGGTCCAGAAATTCGGAGCCTTTATCTGTTTGCTATCGGAGAGGGTGACGACTGTATTGTTTACGCACCAATTTTAAGACTCGTACTAGCTCGTTTTAGGAGTTTAGAGCACGAAACAAGCAAATTTCGAAAGACGTAATATTGCGAAATGAAAGGCATTGGTTAAATCGACTTTCTATTGATGATCTATGCCTTCCACTTGAGGTTGACTTCTGGAAAAGTTTCGTCGAATGGGTTTGTGTAATTTATACTTCGCTTGTTCTTGCAACCATTCACACATTATTCATTCGACTCTCAAATAGTCAAGATGGAAGAGTCAACACAGCTTACCTTATGGTCAGAGCTTTCAGGGGCTTCATAAGAAAAGTTTCTTCAGAGAGGACCGACTAATCTTCCTCCTCTTGAGATAAAAGTTAAGACACTTGCTAGATATTTGGGATAAATTACATCAGACAACAGAATTCCCACATCGTCAAAGCAAAGACAAGACAGGAAAGAAAAGACTGAAGCCAAGATACATATTATCATTGTACGGCTAAATGTCATTGGTCTTCAGATTGCCCTAAGAAAAAGAGAACCAACCATAGACAGATGAAGAGAAAGAGGAGAAGTCTTCCTAAAATAAAGAACACATAACCGTCCAGACAGGCAAGAAATCAAGACCACAAGAAGAAAGTGAAGACGAGGAAGAACCCGTGAAGGTGAAGAAATTCAAATGGAAAGGGAGAGACTGTGAAAAAAGATAAAATGAACTTATATGATATGTCGCGAATTTTTATCCATTGTGACTTCTAAAAGAAAATACACCAAAAGAAAACATCAATGTCCATTTGTTTTGATATTTTATATTATGGATAAACGCACACGCACTCACACATGGACACCTTTCAAGCCTGATGGGAAAAAGATATTTAGGTTTTATTTCGTATGACTTTCTTCAGTTACATCTCTTATCAAGAGTGGTTAGTAACCCTGAAAAGGACCGTTGGGTGTTAGTTCTTTATCAAACATATGGGCTGAACATGAGCTCTACCTGTCTTAAAGCCTTACAACGACCAAGTTTTACTTCTTCTCCTGCTACTGTAGATAATTTGGTAGTGATCATTGTTGCTTATACTAGCTCAGGGATAATCAGCGTAGAGGAGGTAATAGCTGCATTAGAGTATTTGGCTTATGAATGTTTCTTTCTCTTGCGTCGAGTTACAAACCTACCACCGAAGATTTAGAAAGAGACGGATTTATCTACTTGAACGAAGGGGATACAGTCAGGTGCTTCAGTTGCGGTGAGTCACTACACCAGTGGGGGAAGAAAGATTCGGCTTTTCTGGAACATGCTTGATGGTCTCCGCATTGTCACTACCTACCTTTAGTGGGACCCTAGTCATTGACGTGGCATACCATGTTATCTAACAAACCCGCTTGGCTAGGAGTCAAACGTTGGACAGCACCGAGACAAGTATTTAAACCCCACTTGAAAAGTATTACTCAAGGACTACCAAACGAACTGCTGGAGAAGATCTGCAATGATGTTTGGCAGGGACTTGCCAGAGCAAAATCTCAATTGGTGACTATAGAACATTTTTGTCGAGAAATTCACATGAGGAAAGTTTTAAAAAAGTCAACAAATTCCTCAAATTTTCTGGATCAAGTTGCATTCATCTGCTTATTCCGCTTTAGATCGATTACATTAGAAGATTTTATTGACGTTTTTGACCGTTACCCTGAATGGCAGTGGTCAGAAATTATTCACTATGTCCGTTACATTCGCTCTAGGAGAAGATTTTAAATAAATTAAAAGTGAAGTACGATCATCTTTGTGCAGAAAGTACACTTATTGCCTCCGACATAAAGAGGAAGAAAACGGACTACTATGCCACGATCTTTATCAGTAGTGATACAAAAAATTCCGTGGAAGGAAATCAATGAGAGTATTCAAACGGTGGAGGATTACCAACACTTATTACGAGAACTATGTCCATTGAATTGGGGTCGACGTGTGGTGTATGCCTTAATGTCTTTATTCTTGATTTCGTTGACGAAAAGTCCATCTAGACCACTAAATGCGGTATAAAAACCAAAAACAAATAGAAGAATAAGAGTTTCAAACTCAACCAGAAAAAGTGCGCAAGTTAACAACACCATCAGAGAAAGTATGCAAGTTAACAACACTATGTCATCCAGAATTGGATGCATTAAAATAATGATGGCCACCACTTTTATATCAGAAGAGAAAACAGACGTAAAACAAGAACCGATTCCTCTGTTCAGACATTCTCCTCCTCCTTGATACGTATCGCTCGCCGAACACGCAAAGCATTACAAGCCAAGAAAATGCCACACGAAAAAGAAGAGTAGCATCAGTGAAGAGTGGGTGACCTATTAACAAAAAATGGAGAAGGTGTTAGCCAGGATTTATTACAGTCCAGTTCATCCTGTAGGTTGCGAAGAAGTTCAGAAATTGTATCGTGCTGACAAAACTGGACTGAAAAGTCTCCGTTTACCTCAAGAGCAGCGTGGTTACAAGAAGAAGCCACGCACACTTTACACAAACCCATTCGACGTAAATTCTCCAGAAGTCGTACCCGAGTGGAGGGCATCGATGATCAATGGCAAACCAATTTAGCCGATGTTTCTCATTTGGCCACGTACAATCGTGGCTAAAAATATTTGTTTTGTGTCATCAACGTCTTTTCCAAATTTGCCTGGGTCGTACCATTCACTTCCAAAATCGAGCCATGAGTTAGTGCGAGCCTTCAAACTGGTGTTGAAACAAGGTGGTCGTCACCCTCTTCGATGGCAAACCAAGAAAGTCAGCGAATTTCTGAACCAAGCTTTCCAAACAGAATTAAAGAAACGTGACATTCAGTTTATCACCACCTAGATCCCAAAACCAAACCCAGCATCGTGGAAAGTTTTCAACACACTATGAAAGAACGCATGTGGAAATATTTTACGCACCAACACACTCAGAAGTACATCGACATCTTACCGCGCCTGATCCAAGCGTACAACCAATCATACCATCGGGGCTTCGGATCTGCACCCAAACAAGTGACTCACGACAACAAAGTGACTGTTTTTGAGCACCTGTTTGGTGCGTCCTCGACGCTGGCTGTCCCCGAGAAAAGTGGAGTGTTGGCAGCAGGAGATTGGATGCGCGTTGGCAAAACCAAATAAACTTTCGACAACGGTTAGTTACCAAACTGGACCAGCGAATTGTGTCGTGTCACTGGTCCAGTGTGTGGTCGTCATCCTGAAGTCTATAAATTTGAACATGTGAACGGAGAAGTGTTGAAAGGAATGTTTTACATGCCCGAGGTGCAAAGTGTGACCAAAAAAAGAAGACGAAGTGTATGACATCGAAAGCATTCCGGAACGAAGAACCCGTTAAGTGGAAAACACCTTGTCAGAGAAGTTAAAGTACGTTGGAAAGGATATCCTCCCAGTTTTGATTCTTGGATCGACGCTTCGCAAGTCATCGACTTTAAAAAGAAGTGACCAACATGCCCTTCAACACAGCCTCAACAGCAGTGACCACTCCTTCACCCAGTTCTTCTTTACAAGATCTACAAAAGCTACCCTTGTGAGTGTGGTGTGTAGAAAGAGTACCTAAAACGCAAATCGTCTTTATCCGCCAAATCTTTGTGGTGTTGTGTCTTCGGTGCGGCCATTGCCAATCTGAGTTTGAAACAAGGAGACAAACAAGTGTGGACCAGTTTACTGATCAGTTGAATCGGTTACCTTCTTCCAAATCCTTCCCTGAAATACTCCTCGAAAGGGAACATCGGGAGCATTGCGTCCAACGTCAGTCACCATTCAAACAACAATAGTCACCACAGCAATCCTCTTTTAGACACTCCTCTGACTTCCAGTGGCCCCCTCAGACAGCAGAACTCTGGAATTATGAACAAAAACAACCAAGTTTACTTAACACTACCCACTGACAGTTCCATGGAGGTGTTTCCCCACAACACTTTGTGTTTTTACACGCCACATTACCTCAGGCCAACCAATTGGATCATTGAGAAGTGGCTTTGGTGGAAATGGTTTACCCTACACAAATCAAAAACATCACTGAAAAGCAAAACTCTTTCCAGGTCGAAATCCTGAATGTACAATTGCATGAAGGCATGAATAAAATCGGGTTTTCAGGTGACACAAAGTTAGCAAGGAAAATCAACATTCTACACGTTGAAAATTCCACCAGGCTATTATTTTAGCGATGAACATGTGGTGGATGCAGTTGCTGACAGGTTCGAGGTAGCATTTGTCAAAACCCTAGATAGAGCCCAAAAAAGTGTTAATATTGAGTACCATAAAGTGGCTCGCCGCCTACTGATGAATTTTAGGATAACGACACGTTTTTCATCGATTTTTAATAATAGTTTGTTTGAAATTTTGGGTCGACATCCACAGATGGTAGCAAAGAATCTGAGCCCGAAGCTCAACAGTAAAATGGATTTTTACAGGGCTTTTGGATCCCCTGTAGAATTGAACGAAGGACTCAATTTGATCTTTGTGTACTCCGATGTGGTGGAGTACAACATGGTGGGACACATCCGTACCATTACTGCGTGTCATTCCTTTCAAAGTGGATTCTACCACGGCCAATGACCAGAAAGGTGGAAATATCTATCACGTTCACCGCGAATTTGTACGTTCTCTCTCTTTACCCGTCAGTAAGTCATATTCCATTTTCGAAAGGAAAAATCACGGTGAAATTCCATTTTCGAAAACGATTCTCCAACGAGTTCTACGTCATGTAACCAGTGTACCGAGGAGTCGCTCGACAGCGAGGACATGGTTTAGAAGATATGCTAAAATCGGCCTTTCGTTCAGCTGCGCCGGTTTTGAAACCGATGGTGACACGTGGATTGCACGGCTTGAAAGATGCCGCATTGACTCACGGCAATAAATTTCTCCAAAATGTCATCATCGACAAACAAAAACCTATAGAAACTTTCTTGAGAGCTGGAACAAATGCCTTGTTAATAACGGGAAAATATATTTTGGGTCGGCAAGAAACTCCCATAAATACCCTGGAGCTGATGAGTCAAACATTCCTGCTTCCTTGAGGCCCAGCAAGGACAAAGCAGAAAGAGACGACGAATACACCCCTCCAGAGGACTTCACACTTCTAAACCTAAAAAGACTAAGAAAGGAAGAACTGCTCGGGACTAAGACGTCTTTCATTTAATAAAATATCACAGAGAAATTAAAAAAGAAATGGATGTATCGAGAGCCTGACGCTTGTTCCAAGTCGGAACTGAATCTGTTAACCATGCTATCCACCATGATGACAATGCAAGAATCCCAATGGGTCGAATTTCATCCCGTCTCCTCTGTCAAGGACCCAGGATCAGCTCCCGTCGAATTTGAAATGAAAAGACAGCCCGAAGATAACATATCTCTGAATAGCAGTTACTTCTGCTTGAAAGTGAAAGTGATCGACACATCGACGGACGGTCTCGATATAAAGGACGAAGGTATAGTAGCCCCCGTCAATAATTTCATGCATTCCTTGTTTAGTGGAGCAGATTCGTACTTAAATAACAAATTGGTCAGTAGCAGCATGGACACTCACCCTTACCGAGCGTACCTGGAAAGTGTCTTGTCGTAGGGAAAAGAAGCCAAAAACGACCATGTGGATGCTTGCATGGTATGAAAACCTGACAGGGCAGGCAAGATTGACGAAACCGATTTGATCACAGATAAAGAATCCAACCACAATGTGGGATTCAATGCCCGACAAAACAAAATCAAAGGACCCATCAAAAATTTAGAACTGATGGATCGTTTGCATTCAGACATGCGGTTGCATGAGGAGTATTTGCTGAACGGAGTGGATGTCCGCCAGAGGCTGAATCGCAGCAGTGCCGCTTTCCATTTGATAAGTGATTCTGTCTATTACAAAACCATCATCCAAGAAGCCAGACTCTACGTGCGACGTGCGACGCGTGGAATTGTTACCTAAAATGGAAAACGACATCAGTCACACGTTGAGTAGAACGACCACCAAGTATCCGATACGACGCGTGGAAGTTTAAACTTTTACCATTCCCGCTGGACATCAATCGATGATCAAATATCATCTGTTCCAAAGACAGTTACCCAAACGTTTGATCAAGCCTATGTCATCAACACGCACTACAGTCAACTCCCAAGAACCCACTAGGTTGCCATCTACTTTTCCGGTGATGGTCGTGTGGAGTATTTTGATACATACGGGTTGCCACCTTTGGAAGACGACATCATCGATTTTATGAGAAGAAATGCCCAGATGACACGATTCAATAATGTGAAATTACAAGGCATAGATTCCATGGTGCATGGACAATATTGTGTGTATTTTCTTTATCAACGCAATCTTGTATATTTTTAGAACATTTAGTGACTTAGTTTGATCGTCACTCTTCTAGAAACGATGACAAAGTAGATCGATGGTTTTATGACCATTATGGACATATCTTGTCTTTAGCTAGGAAACATAGTGTACATCAATGGCCTAATGACTTCCATCAGTGGAAGTCTAGCTGAACTTCACAAAGTTATCAGCCGTGTCAAAAATAGTTTGTTATTTGAAAAATGTTTGTTTAAAAGAAAATGTTTTATGGCTAACTGTTGGTTATTTGTTGTTTGAATAAAATGTGTTTTTAAAAAATGTCTGTGGTTTATTTTCAATTTTTATCATGATACATGCTCTTTGACGTCTCTCTATCCCTCACCCCGAAATCAACAATCATAGTGTTCCGACTCTAAATATTGTAGGGATGTTTTCTATCGCGTCCGCGCTTGAACCAAATAAAGCGAAGCACTATCCAGTCTGACCATCCATTATTGACTCGTCAAGGTAAAAAGATGCCTTCTAATTTAGCTATACTAGACGAAGCCTACGTGCATTTGCATCGTGTCAGGCAAAGCCTGATTCCCAAGCCTGAAGAGATAGAGAATGTCAGAATGCTGATAAGAGAGGTCTTCAGAAAGGATATCAAGAAAGAGCAAGAAGAGTAGACGGAGAGGTAGAGACTTCAGAAGCAGATATAACAGAGAGAACAGCAGCAACAACAGCAACCGCAGGAACCAGAGGATTTGTGCAATGTTGTGTTAGCACGAACGAATTCTCCTTTTCTTTCCGAAGAAGCAGACCTTATCTAATGGGAAAGCTTGTCGCCAGACGGGGACGAAATCTTAGACGATTCAATATTGCCATAACTCCCCGTTCACACAAAACAGCCCTATTAAGGGATACCCCAATACTCTAGAATAGAGATACTAGTTCAATTGCCAATTGTACGTTAGTAAGTTTTAAAAAAATAGAAGTGTGTCTATATGTTCTTCATTTCTTTGTTTCATGGAAAACAGAGGAGTGTCTCTATAAGCAGTTCGCTTCCGCAGCTTGTCAAAAAATAGTCTGTATTTGTGTTTGTAGTTAGTGTTTGCAAGTAAAAAGTGAGTGAGGTTTTTTTAGGTTTGCGCTTTCCATGTTTTTGTTTAATGATCATATGAACCTTGTACATTATGGTGTCAGGGGATATTTTCCTTCACGTCCGCACTTCACAAATATAAAGGGAAGTGCTCGTCAGTCTGGCTAAGGCACTAATCATTTGCACTGGAGCACTAAACTCAACCTCCCTTGATGAGCTCCAAATTCTCACAGAACTACCACTGAAACTAAGAAAAAATGAAAACATATTAAGATATGCCGCACGAGTTTCATTCACAAAACTAGCCACTCCACCGCGAAAATTATCCAGCAAAGTCATATTCCTTCCAGTAGAACTTTAGTACCAAAACATCCGTTGCAGACAAAACAAATGTGCTAACCAGAGCTCTTATCCTACCCACACTACAAGCTGAGCAATGTAATTACCCCGACCCAACACCTTGGACCGGAGATTACCCAAATTGTAACACAACAGCCCTTACTTATGGCAACAAACACGACCATGCGCATGATATAAGGATAAAAATGTTAGCCGAACTAGAAGAAAAATACATAGGTACACCAAGATATACACCGATGTCTCAAAAATTACAAACTCGAACAAACCTGCAGCGCCGATAGTAAACCCTGAGACCAACACAGAATTCGGCGCTAGATTACCCGACACCTGCTCCATTTACACAGCCGAATTCTGGGCCATTATGGAAGCCCTAAAATGGATTAAACTAACAAACACCAAACAAGCAGTTATCATTAGCGACTCCCTTAGCGTCATCAATACGATTAAATCAAACCACTCTATCACTAGAAGCAAATTTCTGATGGAAACCAACCATTTAATTAAACAACTACTACATAGCAAACAAAAAATAGAGCTCATGTCGGTGCCCTCCCACATCGGACTAACAGGTAACGATAAAGCAGATCAAGTAGCTAAACAACATCTCCATGAACCTGACTCCCTAGCATTTTACTACAGCGTCCAAGAATTGTATAGTATTATCAGAATTAAAATTGACAGCAAGTGGCAACAACTATGGGATAGCAGCAACCAGTGACGCTAGCTACACTCCATACTAAACAAGGTCACAAGATATAACAAACCACCGCAACTCGTTAGAAGTCAGGACCAAAAACTTACCAATAGGATAATAATAGCCAAAACTAAATTAGCCACCAGCTATGGGAAATATTTGACAATCAACATAAACTCATATGGCAAATGCCCACACTGCCCACTCCAAGAAGACTTAGAACATGTATTCAACACCTGTCTTAAATATAAAACCCAACTAACTAGGTTTAGGACTAAACATCACAAAATATGAACCCCACCTACCTATCTTGAATTCCTCAAAGAACAAAACCTAAATAAGGGCACTACTTACCAAATATCATTAATTTCCTTACCGACATTGGGGAAAATGGTGTGATTTAAACAAACGAACAAATAAATACCATTAAATTAATTACAACTAGGCGACATGATAACAAAGTAAATGTAAGGAACAATAAGATTAGATGTCTGTGACATGTCTTAGCGACCCGAGTATTCGGCAAAGATCAATGTCTTATCAAAATAAATTTAGCCTGAAAATTACATCATATAAATAACTCTATCTAGGATAATAAACACAGAAAAAGTAAGTCCAAACGTACCATAACCAGTAGTCAGGCTAACAAACTTAAAATTAGGGAATAAATAAGTTCAGATGTCTTTGACATGTCTTAGCGACCCGAGTATTCGGCAAAGATATATGTCTTATTAAAATAGATTTAGCCTGAGAATAAAATAACAACATATTAATAGCTTCATCAATAACACTAGGAAATTAAATCAAAACAACCCTAAACCCACACACGTAGAAACATCGTTTCACACCGCCCGGTGATAGCAGATTATCTGTAGTACAGGAAACGCTATTGCACTAAGGCATAGACTCTCTTCAAGGCACAAAAAAAAATTAGAACGCCTAGATAAGACCCAAAATCAACTAGAATATATAAGGCGATCTAAAAAGCCCAAGACCATCAGATCGCGCTGCACAAGGCGGCAAAGTCTAACAAGATAAGAGAACTTACTATAACCCCAAAATGACTACCTATAAGGTGGTCCAACCCCAAGGACCATCAGGCCCGGCTGCACAATGCGGGAAACAAATACCTAGCGAAACTAGTTAGGACCCAAAATCTTAAGAATATATGAGGTGGTCCAAACCCCAAGGACCATCAGGCCCGGCTGTACAGTGCGACAACCAAATACCTAGCGAAACTAGTTAGGACCCAAAAACTTAAGAATATATGAGGTGGTCCAATCACCAAGGACCATCAGGCCCAGCTGCATAATTCAGCAGACCAACCAGACTAGGAAAGCTTAAAATAACCATAAGTAAAATGGTGAACTCAACCAATATCATCCCATCCAAATCAGACAAACTGTATACAGTTATAATAACCCCACAGACTATCACTAAGCGGTCACTGGTGCGGTGCTATCCTTAATTAAAACAGCACATAATATTCCTTTAATGTATCTCAAAAGTCCGTCAAGGCGACAAACCTGTACTTTTTTGGCATGGGGATCAAAATATGTATATCCTGGATACACCAAGGTGCCTTCCTGTTGCGCGGGCTCCTCCCTGACCGAACCTACTTCATTGCCACTTCCAGACATCAAATTAATTACTGTGCCTAGCACATATTAATTACATGAAGGGGTGCACTTTTTCCTCTCTTCATGAACAAATAAACAAAAACCTAGGTGTCCCGATTTGACGTCATAGTGGCGACCAATCGCTGCTGGCGTTACATACTGCTCGGTTGACACTTGGTGTAGTAAATGCAGACTGAATTACCAGCTTTAGCTAGAGTGTGTGCTGGGACTATCCCCACTCGATCATAGCCTTACATCCAGGTCGCTAGGTTCTATGAAGCCAGTCATATTGACCCAAGACCTGACGGCTCAATTAAATAGTGCTTTATATGCACGGTAATGACTGGGGAATGTGGCACCATTCCTCTCCCCACAACCAATTAAATAGTCCGTTTCGGATATTAAACAGACGTGCATGCCCGTATGGGCGATTACGTCTATAATTTAAATATGATGATGATGATGATGATGATGAGTCTGGCTAACATTCCAAGATCGGCTTCCGAAACACACTGACGTGCAAGTTGTAGTTTTGTTATCAGGGGTGAATCTTTTGGCTACCAAATACGTGCTGAGTCCCACCACCACCACCAACAATCAAGGAAGAAGAAGAAGAACATAAGAACAAAAATTATCTGCAGCTACAAAAATCTACAATAGCAGCCCGCCCAGCAGTTGAAAAAGGGACAAAGGGAACAAAGGAATAAAGAAACACGCTTAACAAAGAAACGTAACCAGGTAGAGCATTTATTAAGCCTACGGGTACATTACTTCTTTGTGCTGTTTAAATAATTGATTCTCTAATTATTTACTGTTAACAAATCATTCTTTCTTTTCCTTCTTACTCTAATTAATACTCTACATTTTGCTATTATTAACTTTGGCTTCATTATCCTTAAACAAGTGCTAGGTGCCATATTAGCGTACGCTTCGACCGAGCCTTTACATACTTTCAAGCACCGGAAAATCACAGTAAGACTCTCGGTTATAGGTCAATTCAACAACGTCCACTACTTTTCTACTAAATCTTCTTGAAATAACCCTCTTAAATTATTAATATTCTATCTGTGGTGTGGTAGACACTAACAGGCTTTAACAAAGACCTAAATAATGACACTCTCTTTAAAATACTTCAGAAACATGGAACTAAGGTCAATAAAGTCTATCGCCTCAAAAGTCTTAAAGAGCAACCCACATCAAAGGCAGTATTAGAATCCATTGAACCACTCCTCACCATGGTTAAGTTAGGCCCATACGGGGTACACCACAAACTGGAACCCTTTATCAACAAACCCAGGTTCTGCAACAAATGTCAACATTGGGGACACTGCGCCCTCAAATGCCATTACAAACTTAGATGCCGAATTCAAACTATTAAGTAACCCAACTGCCGCAAACATCACCACCCCAGAGCAGCAGAATGCACCCACACTATCAAATAGAAACTGAATGCAAAACTCTTGACACATTTAGCAGCAAAAAATGCATTAAACAATTCATCAAAATTACCTGAGGTTAAATAAAATCCCAATAATTAATTCAAAACACCTGAAGCTAGTACCACACCCAGTAATCAGAATCCCACCAGGGATAACAGAAAGCCATCCCCAAAATCAAACACTACAAAATCTACAATCTCTAAACAAGGGGAAATAAATGAACACCACAGTCACTCTGACAATCCTGAAAAAATAAACACCCAAAATAAGGATACCACAAACACAGTCACGTGGCCTATGTGCCTAGAGCTATTTCAAGACCAAGCAGAATTAGAGAGCACTAAACCACCGACATTAGAAACCGTAGTAACTAAACTAAACACAATCGTCTCAAGTCACTTCCACACCACTCTAACTATCACTCCCCAGGCCCCAATCACAACAGTAAAATCCAGCACCCACAATGAATAGCACAAACAAAAAGGACCTTATAATTTGGCAATGGAACAGTAGGGGATTAACAGAAAACCTCCCAAAACTAATATATAAACTCAACTACGCTAATAACAAACCGAATAGTATTTGCCTACAAGAAACCCATATATCCAAAAATCATATACACCTACCCAAGATACCAGGATAGTCCCCAGCCATATTTAAACATCGCACCAATAGGAAGAAAGGAGGAGGCCTGGCAATTTTGGCCTGGCAATTGTTCTACTTGAAACCCTTCCCTACACAGAAACTCTGACAGTTCCTACGTCCAACGACAATATCCCCAACCTTGAAATTCAATCAATCCTTGTAAACTCTGGTTCAACTAATATTCAAATTGTTAACATATATGACCCAGGAGACTATGATAACCTTGCCAACATATATTCTTATCACCAAATGTCCCAAATATTAACAAACAACTTTATCATTTGTGGCCACTTCAATGCTCATAATGAATTATGGGGGAAAATAGGGTAGATAGAAGGTGAAAATTGGTAGAAGAATGGACAGCTGAAGCCAATATGATCATACTCAATAACGGATCCAAAACCAGATTAAATCTAGAGGATGGTTCCCTCTTAGCTACTGACCTTACCATATGCACCCCCAAACTATAACTAATTGGTGGGTAGATAAAGATAACTCACTAGGAAGTGACTACTTCCTCATTATCATTACCATCCAAATGTCAGTACAACATAACCCTGTTGGAGCTCCACCTATATGGAAATATGAAAAAGCAGATTGGGATAAATTTAGAAAAATCTTAATAAACATCAATACCTAGGATTTAGAAAATGCAGATATTAATCTCTTTTAGTTAAAACTATTCAAGATGCAGCCAAATTAAGTATTTAAAAACCGTCAATACACAAACTAAACAATCAGTACCCTGGTGGAACTATCTCTGCCAAAAAGCATATAAAGATATAAAAAAGATCCCTAAATAAATGTAAGCTTGCAGGAAACTCCCAACATTATACCCATTATAAGGAAAAAGAAAAAAAGTTAAAATAACTATAAAATAAGCTAAAGAAAAATCGTGTCAATATTTCTGCACCAAACTAAACTTAAAATCCAACTCTTAACAAGTCTGGGATAAGATAAAAACCATCAGGGGAAAAAGAATTAATTTAACCCCTAAGTTGAAAGGCCCTACAACTCAATACAACGCGATTATGCTCGCCAGTCACTTCACTGGCATGAGCAGCAATAAGAACCATGCAAAGGAAATTAAACAACATAGATGTTAAGTAGAAAACTCTCAGCAGCACCTCTTTAAAGACCTAGGAACCAAGAACTCGGATTTAAATAGCAAGATCTCCTTGTATGAATGGAAGATAGCATTATGGAAAAAGAAAAAAAACATCCCCTGAAAAAGATCAAATTGGGTATGTAATTTACAAAATCCTCATCTATACTATAACAACAACCATACTCAAACTACTCAATTTAATCTGGTTTAGCGGGAAAATACCTGAAAGCTGGAGACACGCCATTGTTATCCCCATCCCTAAACCTGGCAAAGACCCAAGTAATATAAATTCGTACCGACCCATCTCACTCACCAATAGCATCTGCAAGTTCATGGAAACTATTCTTGCAAACAGATTAAAACACCATCTCGAAAGCAATAACCAACTATCACAAAACGAATGTGGCTTTCGAAACAAGCGCTCCACCACTGACCAATTACTAAGATTAGAAGCTGATATCAAACTGGCTATCAATTCGAAGAGGAAGCAGACAGACACATCATAGCCGTCTACCTTGACCTCGAAAAAGCCTTTGACCTAGTTTGGACTAAAGGTTGAATGCGAAACCTAACCATTTTGGCATTACTGGGCGCATGTTTAACTGGATTCAAAACTTTCCTTCGTAATGTTCTCACTAGAGTAAGGAACACTCACTCAAAGGAATTCTCCCTTGAAAACGGCACTACACAAGGGAGCGTGCTCATCCCCACGCTCTTCAATATTATGATCAACTACCTTGACCTTAGCATTACCTCCAAAAATGTTAATATCTCGCAATTCACCGACGATAGCGGCATCTGGTGGGCAGGAAATCCCGCCGGCAATCTAGTCATATCTGAAATCCAGCAAAGTTTAGATAACATAGGGAAATGTGCAGATAAATGGGGATTTAAAAGTTAAAAGTATAGACCAAACATTAATCAATAATATAATGACAGGAAAAACAAAATTAGCTGCTACTAGTTTTAGTAAACTCTTATAACCCTGACCAGCCAATGCCAACTGTTATCACTGCCATGCAAATGAGAACCTACAACACAAATTTCAATAATTGCGCTAAATATCAACTGGCAAGAGCAAAATTCATTAGAGCTCAAAAAGCAATTTGGCCCCCTTATATCGATCCATACATACTAGACAATAGCAATCCCAATTTAAATTTAACATTTTGTACCATCCTAAGGTTCCTAAAATTAACAGGAATAAACAATAAAATATAATACCCAACACTCCCGGTCAGGCATCTAGCACCTTAGAACATACCATATCAAATTACATAACTTAACAAACACACCCCATTAAACTAGGTTTTGTCTTCTCGTACAATCACAATAATACCCTCTCCCCTCCATTATTAAAATAACATACAGCTATTCTTTAAAATCAAGACAATAAATTCCATTAAATTACTTATATTTAGGTGACAGGCTAAGAAACTAACATTTAAAAACCGTAAGGTCAAATGTCCTTGACATGTCTTAGTGACCCGAGTGTTCGGCGAAGATGTATGTCTTATTTAAATAGATTTAACCTGAAAATAAAATAACCCTACATTAATAACTTTAACCATAAAGATAGGAAAATAATCAAAATAAATTAAGAGGCAGACTAACAACAACAACAATAACCAAAAAAAAAAAAATTAGGGAACATATGAGGTCAGATGTCCTTGATACGTCTTAGCGACCCGAGTATTCGACAGAGATAACTGTCTTATCTAATTAGATTTAACCTGAAAATAAAATAACCCTACATTAATAACATTAACCATAAAGATAGGAAAATAATCAACATAAAGTAGGAGGCAGACTAACCCCAAAAAGTTAAAATTAGGAAACATAACAAAATAAATTTAGGCTGAAAATAAAAACAAATTAAAAACACCCAATTAATAAGGCAACTCTATATATATATATATATATATATATATATATATATATATATATATATATATATATATATATATATATATATATATATATATATATATATATATATATATATGTGTGTGTGTGTGTGTGTGTGTGTGTGTGTGTGTGTGTGTTCCTCCACCCTTTTATGTTCCTAGTTGCCCTATTAATTGGGTTATATATTTACCAAAAATATTCTCATCGACCTGCTACTAACATTCCTAATTCTACTATATTTCCTCTCTCATTACCAAAAGCATTATACAGCACAGAGCCTCTCAATGCAGCAAATATTCAGAACCTTTCGGAATTAAGCCCAATCATTCTAAATTCAAAATTCGTGCAAGACAACTTCCGATCAACACCCTTGCTTAGTTAACAGGCACATTCCTGTGGATCGACGCCTGCCCTCCCGCCCACCTCCTCTCATGTCAAGACCAAACATCATTTAACAGCGTGCAATGAGCGCATTAAATTTCACAATAAAAGTCTTTAGTGAGTGTCAGTTCCAATCCCACTCATCCCCACAATTGGTAGTAGCTTGCTTAAACATGAGTGCGTGTTGGGTCCATTCCCACCCATGACAGACCAACATTCAGATAGCATGGTACAATATGTTTCGCTTACTGACGACTTAATTATCAGCACTCCTTGAGTGCATACACGCCTGGGGGATGTGGCTCAAATTCCTTTCCACAGGAACAATTAGCATCCTGCTGTGCAGGAATAAACCAACGGAACATTCACTCCGTGAACGCTTCTATAATCCAAGTAATCAATCAATCAGTCTGGCTACCGTTCATTTTCAGTCGTCGACTAACACATCAGCGAGAAGCACGCACAGCATTAAGACAGTCAAACATAGAAGGATTTTTCCCACAACAAGCGTTGAATGCGATAAGGGGGTTAAACCTTTAAATCGCCACAGGATCGAGCCTTTGCGCTCAAGCAAAGCGTACTGCGCTATTTCTAATATGGGAAGAAGATAGCAGAAATAACTGAAAAGGTGCCAATATAAGTATTTGGAGAAATGCGCCCCCAGGAAGACCGATACAAAGAAGACAAAATGAGGCACCGCAGAGGGAGGAAAACTTACACCTGGGAACTATACCTACTTTGCCACAAGTGACTCCCAGTGTCGGCACTACTATGGCGGCTCCCACCCATGGAATGACTTCAGCAACTATCAAATCGCCTCTAATACTTCATCTAGATATAAGAGGTGCAGGTCTGAAACAAAATAAAAGCAATGAGAGGCAATACTAGTAACAGCATCCCAAATATCAAGGGTGAATCAACCAACAAAGAAAAAGATGAACATATAACAAATTATTTCGCCGAAATGAGCAAAAATGATAACCATTCTTCTCATTTCCAAGCACATAAAGCAACAGTAGAGAGTAAATATCACTATCTTTTTACTGACCTAGACTTCAGGATTTCCCCTCTTAAACGATTCTTTTACCTTAGACGAATGGAAATCTGTCCTCCGAAATAAAAAAAAAATCCACATCTCCAGGAGAAGACAATCTTGGATATGAAATCTACTTAAACGTTCCACCCAATATTGAGGAAAGCCTGCTAGACATAATTTATAAATCATGACAGACAGGACAAATACCCAAAATATGGAAACAGGCTAAAGTTATTTCAATCCCAAAAGCTGGTAAAGACCTAACAGAATTATCATCTTACAGACCAATCTCCCTCACCGACACTATATGTAAGGTGATGGAGACATTGATGAACAACAGGCTTAAACATCACCTCGAAAGTAACAATCTTCTCTCAAAAAACCAAAGTGGCTTCCGCAACAACAGATCTGTCTACCTTGGACCCACTAATAAGGCTTGAGTCGCGCATTAAACTAGCTAAACGAAAATGCGATCGACATCTCATAGCGATTTTTCTAGACCATGAGAAATCCTTTGTCCTATTTTGGACTGATGGTCTCACCGCAAAATGGAACCACTGTGGAATCAACGGCCACATGTATAAATGGATCAAAAACTTCTTTAAAGATAGACATATTAGAACTAGAATAGGTGACCAATATTCAGAAGAATACGTATTAGAAAATGGCACACACACACACACACACACACACACACACACACAGCCCCCCAAGGAAATGTATTAAGTCCGACCCTATTTAATATCATGATCAATGACCTAGAACACTCTGGCGACCTCCGTAAAATCGATATATCGCAATTGTGGTGACAACAGTGGCATGTGGAAAGCGGGCAACCCACGTAGCCAACAGTTAATTACTGAACTGCAAGCCAACTTATCTAAAATTGGCAAATGGGCCGAAAAATGGGGGTTCAAACTATCAAAAGGAAAAACAACTGGAATTCTATTTTCTCCCAACAATAGATACACGATAGAACCCCCAACCCTGTACATACAAAGCTAACCCATCACATTTGAAAAAGTAGCAAACATTTTAGGTATGTATTACGACCAGCATCTCTCATGGAAACACCACGTGACAGAACTAAAACGCAAATGTGATGGAGACCTAAACATCCTGAAAAACATCACGTGTCTAAAGCGGGATGCAGACCAAGACACTCTCGTAACGCTCTACGGGGCCTTAAGTAGGTCCAAGCTGGATTATGGATGCCATATTTACTCCTCAACGAAACCCTCACTCCTCAAACGCTTCGACATAATCCAAGTCAAAGCGTTGCGTATATGTACAGGTACACTAAAAAAAAAACACTTCCAAAGAAGAACTACAGCAGCCAGAATCTCCATACACAACCGAGACATCCCACAAGGGATGTCATAAACAAATGCAACATCCCATTTAGCCAAAGACTCGTCCCCTATCCACTATCCGGGAAAAAGATCCATTCACTATATAAAGAATTACAATTTGACTGTCTTAATGCAGAACCCACGCGATACCCGTGGACAAGCAAAAACCCCATCATCAACACCTTAGCAACAATTTTCGGCTCCAAAGAAGACCAACCATTAGAAATAAGATCAAAGATCCTGACAATACTGGACAATTCTTACAAGGAATTCATCAAACGTTACACAGACGGATCAAAATCAAACAACCCAGATAGAACTGCTGTAGCCTCAACTATCCTGGAATTAAATAAGGAAATAGGAAGCAGACTCCCGGATAATTGCTCAATATATAAAGCAGAATTTTGGGCCATATCTGAAGCTTTGAAAATAGCAAACAAACAAAATTTCCGAAAAACACTAGTAATTAGCGAATCACTTAGTGTCTTAAAAACCTGAAGTCAATGATGTGATGAAAGTCAGATGATTTTTAAACCAAATAGCAGAATTTAACGGCGTGGTCTTTTGTGAAGTGGGGATTAGACAAATTTAAGAAAGCTGAAGAAATGATGAGAAAGGTACTGAAAGAGGAGGTGAAAAATATAAAAGTTGAATGTGCAAAGGAGAGCAAAGGAGAGAAAGGACAAAGAAAACAAACAGAGAAAAGAGGACTTTGAGAGACCGAATCGAAACTGGATCAAGGTTCAGGAAAAGTTTAGATCCATGGGACATCCTGGCAGGATGACAGAAAAGTAAATGAAGATGAGAACAATAGAGAAAGTGAGAAGATGGTGGAAGAAGTTGAGAAAATGAAAGAAGAACTCAAAAGCCCTTTCCAGGGCTACTCATATACCTCGAAAAGATTTGCTTTCTTGCCTAATTTTTTTAGTCGGTTGTACAGCTTTTTTGTGTGATAGATTAATGTTCATCCATCTATGTCTGTATATATGTTGAATGTGTTTTATATGTCTATGGCCCGCCAGTCCCACCCCACCAAGCGTTCTATGTGTTTCCCCCGCTCTTTGGTCCGATCGAGGTCAGCCTTTTGCTACCTTGTTACCAATCTCTTGTACCGTGACGTCACCTCACCTGTTCTAATTATATTGTTCCTATACAACAAGTCCACTTTCCCTTGTCCTTCTATAGTCCCAATTCCCATTGTCCGTATATCGTCAATTCCCATTGTCCGTATAAATCTTGTCCGTATATCGTCCCACGACCTTCTTGGCTGGATTTTCCATCGTCCGTATAGTATCCCACTATATTACTATTCTCTTTCTTTTAAAATTTCTTTAGAGTGAGAGACTTTTTATATTCTGAAGAAAAAAAAATCCCTTTTTTAGAGTGAGAGACGGTTGTATGATTGTATCCTCTATCAACAGGTAAAAAGTAAAAAGAAAACTAAACCTGTGTATTTCTGTTTGCATGTTAAATGCATTTTTATCTGTCAATCTTATTTTTTCCATAGACACTTTCAAGCCGTCCCCCCCCCCGAAATAAAGTTGAAATGACGTTCCTGGGATATACCGTTAGTTAAATACTTCAAAAGCTTTCACTCCGATTCTCCTGTGCTTTTGTGACAAGTGGGAGAGGAGCCTCAGCCAGCGCACTGGCTTGAACCGCCCAATATGCAGGGCGACGAACTGGAGCCCATCTCGCAAAGAGTGGTTTCCCTGGAGGTGTAGGAGGTGTGTTTTATTTGACTTATTACTTTAATCGTACAATTCGCCCACTTTTATCATCGTTTTTACAATCAAGTCTGTCACATTTAGAATTTATATTTGGTCTGTTATCTAAATATAAAAGATTATCTTTTCGTTATCTCACTTTTTTGGCATGTTTGCATAATTAGGTCTATCCTATGTTTTGTTAGCCTCACAAACAGCGATTGTATGATATTTTGTAAAACTGGCATTGTTTCATCTTAGGTACCTGGGTATTATTTTTATTATATGGCGTGATAGGTCTAATTCACCCGTTAGCCATACATCGTGGAGATATTTTAAAAGAATACTTTGGATTTTTAAGGATTTTATCTCCTCCCAATCTTTTCATACACCTTCCCATTCAACCGTCCAGTTTCTCTGTTCTTCTTTAGATCTTATAATTTTAGTTAGTTCATCTCTTATCCTTTCATATGCTTGATTTTCTTTTATTTCCCATACTTCCTGTTTCTCTCATCTTCGCTAGCCAAAATTCCGGTAACCCTATCTACACCTTGGCATATCAAGCAGATATTTTGGAGCATCGAGTCTGTGAATTGTATTTGATGCGGCGGCAAGCAACGACATACAATCAAAATTAAGTTGTTCAAATTTGAACACCGTTCCTACGAGACGAGGGGAGCACACAACTTGATTGGAGTGATAAATAAGAACTTTTCTAGTGCCGGTCCCTGTTTGCACAAATATCTTTCACTTTGATAGACCTGTAATAGCTTTCGTCTGGTACATAGTCATACTTATGATGTTAAATTTACAAAGTATCCTTTTTAGGTCAATTGCCACCACCGTTTTTGGCCGATGTACAATGAATGCAGCACGCTATTGGATACTTGAAAATACATACTAATAGATGTCGCTTGGACAAAGAACCGATATAACTGTTCCATCCGCCAAGGTGTAGATAGGGTTATTGTAACCTTGGATAGCGAAGATGTGTTTCTCTCTGCATTTTAAAACTATTTTTAATATGTACTTGTATTTCCTGAGTATTTCTAGTCTTTCCTTAAGGTTATTTTTTTTTGTGTGTGTTTAAATGTCCTGTATATTGTTTTTTTTTAAGGTGACACCCAACCGGTAAATATTTTGGTCTTACCACCTTAGGGTCAGATTGGATTTCATTATCTTTATTATATTAGTTATATTTGCTATTTGTCCCTGAAGTGGATTTGGAATGTTAAATCCCCTCAATTCTATCCTTCATACAGGGTATCCTTTGTGAGTTAGTGTATTCTTTGTTTTCATATGTAATGAATAATTGGTTTATCTAGTTCGTTTATTTTATTTTATTTTTATTTTTTTCTAGATCAATCGATCATAGGATATAATTCATATTACTGTACACGTACGTTTTCGTCACTTGGGCTTGCTCCATAATACTGAGTGGCGTAAATGCCTAAATATATATATTCTTTTTAATTTGTGATATCATTTGTTTAAGGTTTTGTATATATGCTTTATGGCCGAAGGTTCCTCATAAGGCCTTTACCTTGTCCTTTTTCAGTTGACGTAGGAGTCCAGGTTCATTCCCCATCCATATTCCTATTTTTAGTATTTCTGTTTTATCATGATTTATTTTCGAACCTGAGGATTTTCTAAAATACTCAAATTATTTTTGTAAGTGTTTGAAAGAATTGGCATCAGTTCTTGCAATCATTTGCATGTTGGAGCATCTATAACTCATTTTTAGGTTTGGAATATGTATTCCTGCTATCAATGAATTGTTTCTTATTTTATGACTCAGGGTTTCAATTACTATTACGTATAACAGTATAGATAGTGGGCACTCTTGCCGCACTGATCTTTTTATTTCAAATTTCCCTGTGGTACTCCTATTACCTGTACTCTCGAAGATATTCCATTCTACAGGATTTCGCTCCATTTCTGGAAGTTTTTTTCCAAAACCAAATTTGCCCAGTACCTGATGGACATTATTGTGTTCTAATTGGTCGTAGGCTTTTTTTTTTTGTCCTTTGGTCAAAGAGCGCCATGGCTACCTTTCGGCCTTTATGTAATCTATTACTATCTGAATGTTGAATATATTGTTTTGTATGTCCCTGCTTGTTTCCCCACAATTTTGATTTTCGTTTGTTATTCTCTTCATACAGTTTTCTTTTATTCTATTAGATAAAATTCTACTCAGTATTCTGTAATCGACGTTTAAAAAGGCAAGATGGGCCTCCAGTTTTTGGTATCTTCTGTATCTCCCTTACCTTTGTAAATTAGCGTTGTTAATCATCTCATCGATTCCGACGTTATTCCTTCCCCACCCCACCCCACCCCAAAAATTGTTTTATAATGATTCCAAGATTGATGTTAGTGCTTTTATAAATTTTTGAAAGAACTCTGTAGTAAGCCCATCTGTTCCTGGCGATTTTCCTTTCGTCATGAAAGACACTGTTTTCGCTATCTCCTCACTTGTGATGAACCCCTCACATAAGTAGTAAGGTGGGACGGTCTAGGGACTAGGGGAGTTCCATGTTAAAAAGGCAATATCCACTCTGGGGACTACGTAAATTTAACATGGGAAGCAATATCCACTCTGGGGACTATATCAATTTAACATGGGAAAAAAAAGGCATCCACTCTGGGGACAAGGGAATTTAACATGGGAGAAAAGAAATATCCATTCTAGGGACAAAGGCAATTGAAACATGGGAGAAAAAAATATCCATTCTAGGGACAAAGGCAATTGAACATGGGATTTTTTTTTAAAAAAATTAAAAAAATAAAAAATAAAAAAGAGGTATGCAATGGAAAGTCAATCTCTTTTCGAGACCTATGAGTGGCCCTGAAAAGGGCCTTTGGGTGTCTTCTTCTTCTTCTATTTCCTCCACTTCTTCATCCATCCCCTTATCTTGCCTAATAATCCTTTCTTCTTCTTTTTTATATCTGACTCTGGTAACCAGTCAGGATGGCCCAACTCTCTAAACTTGGTCTGTATCTTCATCCAATTGTTGTTAAGTCTCTCAAACTCTTCCTTTTTCTTTTTTATTTCCTCATCTTTTCCTTCTTCCCTCCATCTCTCTTTAATCTTCTCTACTTCTTCCTCCATTACTTTTCTCATCAGATCTTCCCCTTTCTTTATCTTGTCCAACCCCCATTTTACATTCCTTCACTCTGTCCAGTACAATATCTTTTCTAGGAAGCACCGGACTTGGATGACATGATCCAGTGCTTCCTTCAAACTTCCCACTCTGAAGTAAGGTGGGTTAATGAAGCCTCTTGACTTATTGACTTCTTCTTCTATCATCCCTGCTATGATATCTCTTGCTGTCTTTAGGCCTTGAACTTGACTGGTTACCAAGTCTTTCATATCTCCATGCCTCCATTCCTCTTCTATTCTTCCTACAACATATTCTACATCCATTATCCAAAAATAGATGTCTCTCAATAGATTAAATAAAACTGATACTTGAGTCATTTTTTCTCATTTATTCCTTAGAATGGTGCGAACGACGAACTTTGGGGGTTCTTATAGTTAAAGCGCGGACGTGATGGAAAACATCCCCCTAAAACAAAATTGACATTACCTAGATTATCACTTAAAACGCGCGGACGTGAAGGAAAACATCCCCTACTTTTCTCATTTCATATGATCTACTATCCACATACGTGAAGCATCAATAAACAAACCCCTAATCTACTATTTACACACGCAAAGCATTAAAATGAAACCCAAAATCTACTATCCACACAAACCTACGTCAGCGCTTACAAACAAAAACACAAACACTGTAAAAAAGAGTCAGTGTTTATATTCACACTACTCTACATACACACATTGGCAAATGGATTGTTATTTCTTTCCTAGAGTATTGGGTAGCCCTGAAAAGGGCTGTTTGTTTTTTTTTAAACTCCAGTGACACCTGGTTAATGATGGCACCTTCCATGCCTGGCACCACACACACACATCTTCTTCCCCCAGTCTCCTTTTACCTTTTTTCTTGGGAGTGCAGAGGCGGGATAAGTGGCTTCAGAATCCCAATTTTCTGTCTCTGGGATTCTGAAATTTCTTCTCTCCTTTTCCTCCTCTTCTTTTTTTCTTCTTTCCTCCTCCTCTTTCATCCTTCCCTCTTCGACAATGGCCTCCGCGGCCAGTTCATTTAACAGGCGTCTGGCATATTCCAGGTGCATCTGGAGTTCTAGAAGCTTTACAGTTCTGGTATTCATTGTCTTGTTAACGAATGAACAGGGTAGCTAGACTGCCCAGCGAATTTCAATTTATAGTGAAAGCGCGGACGTGATGGAAAACATCCCCTTAAAACAAAATTGATCTTACCTAGATCAGTACCAAACAAACGCGCGGACCTAAAAGAAACACTCACTCACTTTTTTATACTACCCATTACTAATTAAACATTTTCATTAATCACTTCAATATACTATTCACATACGCAAAAGCAATTCAATCAAACCCCAAATCTACTCTCCCCACACCTCAAACAGCCAAAAACATGATCTTAATCTACTATCCACACCAACGTACGTGAGCACTTACAAACACACAATCCTATACACAAACACATACACTCACATCACAAAAGAGTCAGTGTTTATATTCACACTACTCTACCTACACACATTGGCAAATGGATTATTATTTCTTTTCCAGAGTATTGGGTAGCCCTGAAAAGGGCTGGTTTTTTTTGTTTGCTATGGCAATCTTTTAGTTTCTAAGAATGCGACGTCCTCTGAGGATAGACTTTCTGACGATAGGTCTGCTTCTTCGGAAAGAGAAGAAGAACTCTTTGGTGTCGATACGACAATCGACAAAGCCTCTGTCAGGTTCAGGTTGCTGCTGCTGCTGCTGCTGCTGTCTCTGAAGTCTGTACTTCTCTGTCCATTCGTCTTTCTCCCTGTTCACTTCTTCTCTGAAGAGCTCTTCTATCAGGTCTTCAGTGACTTTTAACATTCTCACATTCTCTATCTCTTCTGGCTTCGGTATCAGACTGTGTCTGACTCTATGCAAATTCGCATAGGCTTAGTTTAGCTTAGCTAGTTTGGAGCACATCTTCGTAGGAGGATGAGTCGACAATGGATGGTTAGACTGGAAACTACCGCGGTTCTTAAAGTCAAAGTGCGGACGTGAAGGAAAACATCCCTCCACGGTTTTCGATCCGAACCGTTCAATGAGTGTCATGAGAGGGATAGTAAGAAATCAAAGAGCATGAATCAACATTCTTATAGCCAAACAAAAGACAAAGGCATTTTTTTTCAAAACACAACATTTTTTATTCAAAATCACTTAACACTAACAAAAAACTCTAACATTTTTAATAATAATTCAACAATATAACATCAAATATTTTTTTTCAAATCACAAACATTTTGTTTTCAATTCACACTCTACTTTAAACAGGGCTGACAACGTTGTGAATGAAATTGTGATTTCCACTGTTGGAAGTCATTAGGCCATTGATGGACACTACGTTTCCTAGCTTGAGACAAAAGATAAGCATAATGGTCACAAAACCATCGATCTACTTTCACATCGTTTCTTGAAGAAGAACGAGGATCAAAATGAGTCACTAAATGTTCTAAGGAATAGCCCAGGCTGCGATGATGCAGAAAATACACACAGTACTGTCCACACACCAAGGAATCTGTGCCTTGTAATTTCACATTATTGAATCGGGTGGTCTGAGCATTTCTTCGTCGTCTCTTTCTGCCTTGTCCTTGCTGAATGCCTGACTCGGTAGCGTGCAGGGCATTTATAGGTGTTTCTCGTCGGCCCAAAAGGTCTTTGCCCGTTTGCAGCAAGACATTTTTGCCTGCCCTCATGAAGGCTTCTTTAGGGTTTTGTTTGTCGATGATGACATTTTGGAGAAATTCTTTGCCTTGTGTCAGTGCCGCATCTTTCAAGGCGTGCAATCCGCGTGTCACCATCGGTTTCAAGACTGGGGCCACCGAACGAAAGGCCGATTTCAGCATATCTCCTAAACCGTGTCCTCGATGTCGAGCAACGCCTCGGTACACTGGATACATGACTTACGAGTCGTGAGAGAACCGTTTTCGAAAATGGAGTTTCACCGTGACTTTTCCTTTGGTGAATGGAATATTTTGTCCCAGATCTCCTTTTATAGCAATGTTGACCGTGTCCAAATACGACTTGCTGACAGGCAAATAGTGAGGATGTACAAATCAAATTCGCGGTGGACGTGGTAAGTGTTTCCACCTTCCTCGTCAGCGACCGTGGCAGAATCCACTTTGAAAGGAATGACACGCAGTAACGGTACGGAGGTGTGTCTCACCACGTTGTACTCCACCACATCGGAGTACACAAATATCAAATTCAGTCCTTGGTTCAGTTCTACCGGGGCACGAAAAAACTTGGCAAAAGACTCGTTGTCGTAAATGACTGCTGATTCGGGTTTTTGTTCTACTATCTTCCTCAGCTCCATGTCCCCGCCCAACATGGCAAACAACACAGGACAAAATAAAATGGACATGATTTTACCCCCTTCAGGAAATTTCATGAGGAAGCGACGAGCTACTTTATGGTACTCCAGGGTGACACTTTTTTGGACACTCTCCAAAGCTTTCAGAAACACGACATTAAATCTGGAGGCTATGGTGCTCACCAAATGTTGACCACTAAAATAATAGCCTGGGGGAATGAACAAGTGATAGATGGTCCACTTTTGATTTTTTGTGCTACGGGTTTTCTTGTCATATTTGACATGGGTATCCAAGTACTGCTGCAATGAATCGTCATGAACTTCCACCGTAAAAAATTTTTGATTGGGATGGACATTGAGGACTTGGGTTGGGTGAATGATTTCTACTAAAGCCACTTCCCAATGGGCTTCGTGATCTAATGGGATGGCCTGAGGTAATTTGGCCGTGTAACAGCACAACGTGTTCTTGGGAAACACCTCCATGGAACTGTCACTGGGTAATGTTAAGTAAAATTGGTTGTTATTGCTCATAATTCCAGAGTTCTGTGGCTGTCCGAGGGGTTACTGGACGTCAGAGGCGTGTCTTCGCCAAAAATGGGGTTGTTGTTGTTGTTATTGGGGTGGTGACTGGCACTGGCACTGGACACAAGGTTCCCGTGGTTCCCGTTCGAGGAGAATTTCAGGGAGGGATTGGGAAGCAGGTAACCGATGCAACTGCTTAATAAAATGGTCCACAATTGTTTGTCTCCTTGTTGCAAACTCAAATTGGCAATGGCTGCCCCGATGACACAATACACCACGAAGATTTGGCAGAAAAAGACGATTTGCGTTTTAGGCACACGTTCTCCACACCACACCCACAAGGGTTGTTTTTGTAAATCTTGCACAGAAGAACTAGGTGAAGGAGCGGTCGACGTAGCTGCGTCTGTGTGAAAGGGCATGATGGTCACTTCTTTTTATAGTCGATGACTTGCGAAGCGTCGATCCAAGAATCAAAATTGGGTGGATATCCTTTCCAACGTACTTTGACTTCTTTGACACGTCGTTTGCCCACTTTACGGGTTCTGCGTTCGAGAATGCTTTCGATGTCGTACACGTCGTCTTCTTTTTTGGTGACACGTTGTAACTCGGGCAAATAAAACGTTCCTTTGAGCACTTCTCCGTTCATGTCTTCCAATTTATAGACGGCAGGATGACGACCATGCACTCGTCCAGTGACACGAAACAATTCGGTCGTCCAGTTAGGTAAGTAACCTTTGTCGAAAGTGCGTTTGGTTTTACCAATGCGCACCCAATCTCCTACGACCAACACTCCACTTTTCTTGGGGACAGCCCTCGCTGGGGACGTACCAAACAGGCACTCAAACACCAACACTTCGTTCTCGGGAGTCACGTCTTGCGGGGCACGTCCGATGCTTCGATGGTAAGATTGGTTGTACGCTTGCACCAGGTGCGGTAAGATGTCGATGTACTTCAGAGTGTGGTGATGCGTAAAATATTTCCACATGCGTTCTTTCAAAGTGCGTTGAAAACGTTCCACGATGCTGGCTTTGGTTTCGGGATTCTCGGTGGTAAAAAATGATTGTCACGTTTCTTTAATTCTTTTTGGAAAGCTTGGTTCAGAAATTCGGTGCCTTTGTCCGTTTGCCATCGAAGAGGGTGACGACCGCTTTGTTTCAACACTCGTTGCAGAGCTAGCACTAACTCGCTGCTCGATTTGGAAGTCAAGGGCACGACCCAGGCAAATTTGGAAAAGACGTCGATGACACAAACCAAATATTTGTAGCCGCGATTGTAGCTGGCCAAATGGGAGACATCGGCTAAATAGGCTTACCATTGATGATCGATGCCTTCCACTCGGGTGCGACTTCTGGCAAACTTGCGTCGAATGGGTTTGTGTAAAGTGTAGGTAGCTTGTTCTTGTAACCATCGTTGCACTTGAGGTAAACGGAGACTTTTCAGTCGCGTTTTGGCAGCACGATACAAGTTTTGAACTCCTGCGTAACCTGCAGGATGGGACGGATCGTAGTAAATGCTGGCTAAGACTTTTTCCATTTTTTTGTGTTTGTGTGTTAATAAGGCACCCACTCTTGGAAGATGCTACTCTTTTTCTCTTGGGGTACTTTCTTGGATTGCAATGCTTTGCGTGTGCGACCAGCAATAGGTGTCGAAGAGGAGGATGTCAGAACAGGGGATATTTTTTCTTGTTTCACTTCTGTCTTCACTTTCTTTTTCTCTTGTGATGAAGAAGGGGTGGCCATCATCTTTTTAATCCCTCCAATTCTGGAGGTAGGTGGTGTTGTTAACTTGCGTACTTTTTCTGGTGGAGTTTGAAACCCTTCCTCTTCTTCTCCTTTTTCTGTCTTGGTCACTGGTAGCAGTGGTGGTACTGGTAATGGTGCTGGACTTTTCATCAAGGTCTTAAAATCTTTCAGAGTGGGTAGGGCTGTTTCGTCTAAAGCTTTCTGGTGAAAGAGTTGCAGTCGTTGCAAGAGTTGACCGTACTTTTGCGATTTTTCTGTTTCGGACAAATCTTGGCGATCCATCAAGGACTGCAATTCGTGTTGTAACTGGGACATCTCGCTCAAATGGGGATTGGGAGGTAAATGTGAGGTGCGTTGTTCTTGCCAACGATGGTATTCCATCCATCGTTTGTAAGGCACTAAAGCTAGTTTTCGTCCTTTCATAGGGTTGTGAGGGGTCGATTATGAGATCTTGGGACTTCCGAGGGCCTTTTCATCTTGCTCCCACCAGTCCTCCCAACATGGTTCCCAAGACTCCTTTCAGTATGGGGCCTAACAAGAGAGGTAAAATACCTCCACGTTGGACCAACAGCTTCTTCTTTTGACGAATGGGAATTTTCTTTTGAACCATTTGGTGAAGAACGTGACGATGTTTGCCTAAGCATTGTTTCTGGTGTTTGGACAAAGGGATCGTGCCTTTCAAGACGTTCAAACAACATTCGCACACGGTATCGATGACCTCTTTGGAGGCCGACTGAATGAGTTTTTTTCGTAGGGGTGGAGAAGCTTTGGACAGGACAGATAACATGTCCCCCTGTTTGACTAAACGTGGTGGCAGTCCTTTCCTTTTCTTTCCTTGGGTTTTAGAAGAGGGACGTTTTCTGGAGGGTGACATCTTCAGGAGCACCAATAACACTGATACCCCGACTTGGTCACAGACCTTTTTTATACTGGAACGAGTCGCCACTGATTGTCTTTACGTCGTATCAACTTCAGGACAGGCATGACACGTCGTGCAGGGGTACGTAACGGACTAAATCGAGCCAGTTCTTGCTTGGACAAATCCAGTAAACTTTGTTACATGCCCGATCTTTCTTGGACTTTGATTCTGGGAGAAGGTACTTTGTGAGCAGCAGCCACTGCCACTAAATTGGAGGGTCCTGCCACTGGGGAAGTTCTTGGGGTCATCAACGGAGAAGTTCTTGGTGTGATCAACGTCTCCAAGTACTCTTCAGTTCTTCGTGTCATCAACGGAGAAGTGGATGAACGTGAGGCTGCCGGAGACGCAGTCACCGCCGTGGCAAGTCGTGGTTTGCGAGTGTAAGGTTGCGTCCTGGCCGAAGTGCCTCTCTTGCGAGTAGTTTTCTTCTGTGGACTTTTTCTGGGGACTTTTTCTCTGTTTCTTTTTCTGGGGGCTTTTTATTTTTTCCGGGCTGGTGTCTGGTAAAAGGAGGGTCCCGCCACTGGAGAAGTTCTCCTTGGGGACCTGATCTTTTTCTTCTTCTTGGAGCTTCGTTGGACTTTTTTCTTGGGGAGAAGTTTGGGGGCATTAGGATCCCATCTTAAGAGAGAGCGAATGATGACCCCTCCTAGAGTACCGCTCCCTCCAGGTTTCAAAATGATTTGTTTTTTGGTTTGAGTGTCGATGCGGGGATCGGCCAGTTGGGTCAAAGCGACTTTGTTTCGATCAAAAAAGCGTTTGGTTTGATGAGGAATCTGAATGATCCCTTGGAGTAACTGCCGTGCCGTCACCGTGAACCATCGTAAGATTTCTTTGAGACTAGCTTCTAAGACACGAGCTCGTGTTTGTGGATTTTTTTCTCGACTGATGCCATACAAGGCACGAATCAATTTGACGGGAAGATGCGACTGAAGGGACGTCATGTTCAAACTGTGTGAGACAGACGAAAAGGGTCTGAGGTTTTTATAGATTTTTTTTGTGGAGTGAAATTAAGTAGAGGACGGAGACGTGTACAGGACAGGCCCTCCGTCTTGGCACCAGTGGTGAAACAAGTGGGTACGAAATCGCAAATCCTCGGGGGTCGTAGGTTTCAAATCGACGAGTAAATAGGCGTGTGGAGTTTGAGTGGCATCGTCGTACGCCTGAGTCAGCCAAGGCGTTCCTAACTGTTTGGCTAAGACTTGCACTTGCGATTTATCTCGAGGGCTTTTAAACAAGACCACGTAATGCGCATTGAGACTGATGGTGCGATGGGCTTTACTTTGTTGAAACAAATTTTGGGTGATGTAAACGACACTGGCATTACGGTGATGCCCTTTGCGCGTGAACCACAGTTTAATTTCTTCTTCGTCTTCTCCTAACATGTCGTCAAAAATGACCAAATGGGTTTGACGGGAGTCAGAGACGATGCCGTCGTCTTCTTTAGGAATGCCTTCCACAAACACGATGGAATCGCCTTGACTTTCTCGCAAGAGGCTGTACGCCGATTGCCACTCTTTGTAACACCACACGATCCGATGAGGTGGCCGATCGATCAAATGATGTTTATGTTCGATCAAACGTTTGACGAATTCGGTTTTGCCAGAACCGCTAGGTCCGGCAATGAGCATGTTAAAGGGATGGCGAAGATACAAAGCCTCCCAAATGGCACGATCTAAGTGTTCTTCGATGACTTTGACAGTAGAGGAAGAGGGAGCAGAGACAGCAGAGGTAGCCATAGTGTTAGGAATGTCACTTGTGACACGAAAACAAACAAGACAAGAGTTTATATACTTTTTTTCAGAACACGTTTATTGAATGTTTTAAACATGAATACGAAGGACAAAAATACATAAAAGCCAAAGGCTTAAGTACAAGGATAAAAGGCACATGATAACCATTAACGTGGAATAAAAACAAGTGTCTGTACAACATGTTTTGGGTAATGTTCTGACCAGTTCTATAGGGGGTAAGGTCACACAAGTGTCCTCCCGAAAGGGTCTTTCAGGCCTGTCCTCGACAGTCCTGTCCTGGGTGACTGGTTCTTCTGGCACCGTCACTAACACAGGTTGAAAAGTGACTTTTTTCCTTGAACAACTCTCGTGCATACTGGGCCACTTCTTGGGTCCAAGCCTCAAAATCCCATTCTTTCCAGGCACGGACATCTGTCCAATGGGGGTGTAAGTCACAAGCTACACACACATCGTCATACACGTCCTGGGTAGCTAAAAGTTGACGAATCTTTTTTTCCCGTAGAGGTCGAGAAGTATCCAGATGAAACCGCAAGGCTTTGAGCAAAAGGAGTCTTTCGTGACCATTTAAGGCCATGGGGGTGTGGTAAGTACTGATCGTAAAGAGTCCACAAGGAATCGGCTGGTAAACGAAATCCTAGAAAACAAGTCACTAAGACACACACCACTTGTCGACCCAAATTGAATGGATACAGTTCTTGTAATAATCGATGGTAATGATCCACGGTTTGAATATGGTCATTGAGTTCCTTCCACGGAATCTGTTCAATAACATGTGACATAATCCGTGGCATGGCAGCCTGATTTTATAGTCTCTTTGTGTCGGAAGCAATAAAGGTAATTTCTAACTAGACATCTTCGTTCTCCAGTAGGGAATCTAAATCTTGCATACTGTAACCGAAACGTCAGAGTTTGTCTAGATGTTTCGTCTTCCGCTAAGCAGATTTCACGTAAAATATGTTGGTAATCCTTTAACTCGTCTTCCTCAATACGGTGCAGTAGGTGAATCTCGAAGTAATCAAAATTACGAACGTTTAGTTCATTCACTAACTGAAAGTGTTCAACAAGGTCTGACCACTGAAACAATTTCTGACGAATCAGTCTTCTTATACCATTCAGGTACCAGTGGTTAAAGATCTGGTGACGTAACGGATGCAACTGTTCTTTACGTTTGACTTGTATTTTGACCAGCTGTCGGTAAATGCGTTCTCTCAACTCCACAGGCAAGCCCAAAATGTTCTCTTGTAAAGTATCCATAAGTATATACACTGTTTTTGGAATCCTTGGGTGGTGGCCAATAGTCTCGTTTACTTTTGTGGCTGATGTAATATCCACTCATAATCAGTCTTCTTATACTTTGGAACAGAGCATAATTTAAAAACGGACGAATAACTTTGCTTTTGCGTTTCACTTGTATTTTGATCAGTTCTCGGTAAATGCGTTTTCTCAACTCCACAGGCAAAGCACGAATGTTCTCTAGCAAAGTATCCATGAATAGGTCAGTCCGTACAATTCACAATCTTCTTCTAGAGCAAAAGTAACCCACATAGTAAGTAATTTCTGACCACTGCCATTCAGGGTAACGTCCAAGAATCTCACTGAACTCTTTTGATGTAAACGGTCTAGAGTGATATAATAGGACGAATGCACACTTGACCCAGAGAAATCTAACACACTGGTTGACTTTTTTCACTTTCCTCTTGTGAATTTCTCGGCACAAAAGTTCTACAGACACCCATTGAGATTTCACTCTGGCAAACCCCTGCCAAACTTCTTTGTAAATCTTCTCTTGCAGTTCTTTAGGTAATGATTCAATATCGTTTTTGAAATGAAGTTTAAATACTGGTCTCGGTGATGTCCAACATTTGACTCCTAACCAATCTGGTTTCTTCTTCGTCAACGACATGGTAAGTTACTTCAATGTCTCGGTCCCACTAAAGGTAAGTAATGACAATTCGGTGACCATCGAGCATGTTCTACGTAGGCCGAATCTTGCGGTTCCCAGTGGTGAAGTGACACACCGCAACTGAAGCACTTGACTTTATCTCCTTCGCCCAAGTAGAACAATCCGGCTCTGGCTAATTCTTCGGGGGTCGGTCCTCCCAGATACTTAGACCATTTTCCTTTGAACGATTGAAGACGATTTTCAAAGTCTCAGTATTCCAACAAACGCACAGGAAACGAATATTCGTCTTTCACAGGTTCGTTTCGATGAGGGTTGGGTGACATGGACAGGAGTTTGCTCAGAGCTGGATGACATCCGTAGGGGGGTAGACGTGAAGGTGAACATTCCCCTTTAAAACTAAACCCAGTAAAATGTCCAAGAGGACGAGCGGCATCGCTTTCGCATCCATCAGGTTTGACACGCACAGCATCCCTTTCCATGATAGGGGTAGTGAGAACAAAGTTCCCATGATGCTTTACGGCATCGCTAAGGTCACAACGTACAGCATCGTACCCATCGCAAGGCTCACAATCGCATTCCACTTTAGAAGCCCCACACTTGAATTGTGCCTGTCTAAACATGTTTTGTGTTTCTCTGAAAGTATTCATCTTGTTCGCTCGGTCTTGGTAGTCCCAATGAACTATCGATCTTGACCATAGCCCCTTTTTATACTAGTCGCAATGCAGTCTCAACCTTGTAGATCGTTCCTTTTTTATGTTTTTTATGTCTTGTTTTGGAAGGTACCGTCTCTAAGGTACCGTCATCATTGTACCGTAATGTCATGGGTGGAAAGGCCATAGAAAGGTAAGGGCAGTGCGGAGACCATCAAGTATGTTCCAGAATAGCTGAATCTTTATAGATACATAGATCCATTCGTAACTTCAGTCCGCAAGCGAAACACTGTACTTCGTATCCCAATCCAGACTCGGGTCCCAAGTAGACAAATCCTGTTCTGGCTAAAATATGCGAAGAAGGTAATCCTTTCCTATCCGTACGCCATGCTTGAAACGTGTCCAATCGACGGGCACAATCACAATAGTCAGGCAAGAAAACCGGAAAATGGTAGGGTTTGAACTTGGAGTTCTCATCGGGTTTCTCACTCGATTCTTGCTGTGGCGAAGTCATCTTTCTGGTGGGTGGATATCCGCTTACAACCAAAGTTTTATACCAACATGTCCATACGGCAAAGTGAAATGATTGGAAAGTCGCACTCGCTTCTGGCACACGATTTGATAGACTTTTTCCAAGGGTCGACTGACGATGTGGTGAGTGGGTAAACGTACAATCTTGTTCGGCTGGTAGGTGGTCACTTTAAAATGTTCATCCTCTCCGGATTGCAAGGCTTCTTTCAATACCCCAAAGTTGACCACACGACTGGTACGATAATTCAGAGTCAATCCTTTCACTTTGCACGTCGTGTGCACTTCTCCTTGTGGGTCCCGGTATTAGTAACCGTAATTTTTGGGACCGCCACTGACGAAACTTAGAATCTTGTCGTCGGGATGCTCGTCTGTCCAGGCTCCTAAACGGTCTCCTTCGATGTCAGGGTGCTGTTGACTCGGGTGATGGATGTAAATGCAACTGTCCGTGTCAAAGTACAGGACGCGTTCCCCTAACAGTTCTAAAGCTTCGTACAATTTTAAGCGAGCATGAGCTGTCACGTAAGCCGCAATGATGACATTTCCAAAGGGGTCGTCTTGTACAAAGTCTAGATCTTCTTCGTAATTGACCAAGATCAAATCCTCGCGAACGACGTCCACGTGTTTCATGTATTTGGTTTTGTCGTGAATCATCTGGAAGTAGCGGGAAAGTTCTGTCAAATATTCCGTCTTGGGTAAACACGGTCGTTGTGCCATTTTACCCCACAAGCAATTTAACATCACTTTGGCAAACGATCGCCTGCCTTCGTTTTTCTCGATGTGATCTAAAGTGATGCCTTCTTGTTCATAGTATTTCTCTTTGAATTTTATTTGGTCTTCGGGAGTGTGACACCAGAAGGATAGCCGCTGGCTTCTTGCTTCAGTTTCAAAAAGGCATCCACGTAGTCGGCGAAAATGCCTTTCTGACTGGGGTCACCCTTGTGGCATTGTTGTGTCTTGGGAAAGTGACAAATTTCGTACACTTCTAACAGTTGGTATCCCATGTCCAGAGGTTTGAACAATTCTACGCTGACCCAGGTTCCCGTCAAGGCCAGTTCCTGGGTGTGCTGACAAGGTTGGTCTTGGTTGCACGTTTCGGCACAAGTACGGCACAAAGGAAACATCAGTTTGCCTTGGCAATGGTGAGGTAACACGGGATAGTACAAGTCCGTGGGCGGCAAAACTTTACACTTGATCAGACCTTCGTATTGTCGAATGTTTTTCAGGTCGATGTGTTCCGTCAACAATTGTGGGTGCCCTGCAGGAAAGCGACAATATTTGCACACGTAGGGATACAGCGAGCACACGTCCAAGTATTTGATTTCTTCTCCTTTCTCTTCGTCGGCTTGGTACAGCAAACAGGTGGCATTAGTCCTTCCTCCGTACAAACTATCCCTCGGGTTCAGGGGGTCCATGAACTGGTAACTTTCCACGAGGCGTTTAAACTCGGGATCGGTTTTCAAACGGTGATCGTACTCGTGTTCCCACATTTCCACCATTTGGTATCCTTCCTGTTCTAACTTTAGGCGTCGCTGACAAGTGGCCTGGTACAGGTCTTCCATGGTTCGCTGTAAAAACTGATTTTTGGTGTCGCAGTCAGGGTAACGGGACATCCGTGAAATAAGCAACCGTTAAACTCGTACACGATCTTGGGGTTTTCTAAGTCCCAGCCATCGACCGAATGCGTTCCGATGGTCTTTTTTGCCTCCTCCGTTGCGGGCATGCTGAGGGCTTTGACCGAGTATTGACGTTTGACATAATGGGTCGTTTGAGGACTGATGACAGCCACGGTGTTTTCAGGCATGAATCGTTGCCTGTACACTAAGGAACACGCTTTGGCAATGGTGCAAGCTTCTTTCAAAGGATCGACCCCTCCGTGTTCCATGAACAGTTCTCGAAATTTTCCACAGCATCGCCGTAAAATGTCCACGTCGGAACGACAATACCTCAGCATTTCTTCCTGAAAGTCGAAGGGGTCGGAGGCATGAGCCTGGTACCAAGTGTAGAAAGCTTCTCGTTGTTCGGTACGCATGTTGTCGGGGTCGTAATAATGAGCCTCAGGTAAATGGGGTAGAACGGCGTGTTGATTGGCTTCCGTATTGAAAAAGTGTGGAAAATACCCTTTAGCCATTTAGCCATTTCTGTCATTCCAAACGTTTTAAGCATTCGACTCAAAGGCATGGCCAAATAGCTCATCGAATCTTTAAACTGCACTTGTCCCACTTGCATGAAAATGATTTTGGCTCCGTTCAAAGTCACTTTAGGACGTTCGGTGCCTTGTTCCGTATAGTATCTCAAAAGAAACTGTCCATCGTGTCCGGAGAAATTGTGAGCCATCACTGTGGCATGACGATGACAATCTCCGTAACGTTCGATGTCCTTTTGGCTCCACGTCTTGTCGATGGGGTCTAAGACCCATTGGGCAAAATTGGCTAGCGTGTTCGGTCCTCGAAAGATTTTTTCACGCCCTCCGAGAATCTTACTGCAGTGAGGGCAATGACTGAAGATAGGTTCTTGAATGCACTTCTCCCACGCCCGATGAGCCACGCAGAAATTAGGAATGTGAATACCGGTCTCTTGCATGCATTCGAAATCAAAAAAGATGGAATTGCCTTTCTTCTTGTGACCGTCCTCTTTCTCTGGTGGGGGCTGGTATTTTTGCACGTAGCATTGGTGTTCCAAGTCCACGATGTGGTGACAAATGTGACATTTTTTCTTTCCTGAACATACGTGTGTCTTGGCATTATTGGTACGTAGGCCTTGTCCACACGTAGGGCACAATCTCAGGAGTTGACAAGCACATTTCTGCTGTGAACCTTGCGTCTTCAGATGTTGTTCGTAACAGGAGGGCTGACAAACGTGCGCAGACAAGCAGGACAATGTACTCTTCTTGTCCTTCGCTCAGACAGGGTGGAGAGGCCAAACATCCTGAGCATTTCCATCCGCAATGTTTGTGTTGCTCTCGATTATTATAACCATAGTCACATTTCTCACAGTAATATTTGTATCCCAGGAATCCGGTGATAGTGGTAATGGTATCGAAATGGTCATCGTGATGATAAAGGTGAATGTATTTTCCATCCTTAAAGTCTTGGCCTCGAAACAACAGAGGTCTTCGCACTTCTTGAGGGTGCACTTTCAAGGTGTCGAATGGAGCTAGGACATCTTGCAATGTTTGCATTTCAGGAATACCGCAGGGTGTGTCTTTGGACAGGTCAGCTTGTTGTAACAGGAGTTCTGCTTCACTTCGTTGTTTGGCTCGGTTCGATTTTCGAATGTTCTCCCAGGCTCTTTTCCATTCTACCGTGTCGTTCTTGTTGGCATAGGTTCGTCCCACCACGATAGCCCTGGCTAAACACATCTGGTCTTGAGGGTTGTGAATTTGGACGAGGCTTGTTTTGGTGATGCGAAGGTCGTTCACCAATAACACCTTATTGCGTTGTCCGGTCCCTTGAGGAGGAGAGACGTGGGTCATGTCGAGTGTGGCTTTTCCATCGGTGATGTCAAACTGGTCATTGGATTGTTGTACGTGTTGAATCTTGTCCATGACTTTGGAAGCAGTCAATTCTGCAGGGGTGCTAAACTCGATCCAAACAGGGGATTTCAAACCGTCGTGTTGTATGGAAAGTCTCAAGCGATCGTCTTCTTTGGGTTGACATTGTCGCTTGAGTGCGGTGAGCAAAGAATCCCACACCCCAGTGATGAACCCTTCTGCTTTCTCTAACGGTACTTCGGCCTTGAAATCTTTAAACTTCACCGTGTATTTGTAAGCCGTGGTTCTAAATTTTCTAGAGGAGCGCTTTTCCGTCTCTCGAATGGAATAGTACTTTTCAGGGTTAACTAAGGGTGGTGAACTTTGTTTAGAGGGTTCGGATTCTGGTTCACTCATGTCCTCTTCAAAATCACTGGCATGAATTTGTGCCAAGACTTCAGCCCTGGTACGAGGCGATAGATCACGTTTCTGCCTCTTACTTTCTTCTTCTTCTTCTTTCTTCTCGAATGAATAGGATCGTTTCATCTTGAGTGAAAAACGTCAAATGACTCACGTTTAAACACCATAGACTAATTTATAGTCCTAGCAGACCAGCGTATATAAAAGGGTGTGTGTCTTGTCCTTTCACTATTCATTTCACTCTCAAACCGAGCACAGCGATGGAAGAGACTAGCCAAATCGAACGTTTCATCAGAGCTTTGCGAGGGGTCATTAGAAAATTCTCTTCAGACCAGCCGACGGACTACTCTCCTTCCTTTCAAGATAAAAGTCAAGATACTTGCTATATCTGTCAAAAGAAAGGGCATTGGTCTTCAGAGTGTCCAGACCGTCAAAAAAGAAAAACAGGGGCTAAAAAAGACAAAAGTCAAGATACCTGTTATTATTGTCAAGAAAAAGGACATTGGTCTCCAGATTGCCCAAAAAAGAAACAAGAGGAGTCAGAAGAAAAGAGGGATTCTTCAGAAGAAGAGAGGGATTCTTCAGAGGAAGAAAGCTGCCAGGCGAAGAAAAAGAAACAGGAGAAGAAAAGAAGAAGGGAAGAAAGTGAGGAGGAAGAGGAGGAAAAGACTGTGACGGTGAAGAAATTGAAAAAACAGAGAGAGTAAACAATGAGATAGAAGAAGTCTATGAACTTTTTAAAGTGCTCTGTTGTGAATTGTGAATTGGATTGTAACTATTGAGAAAAGAATACATTAGCTATAAAAAGGTAAGTGTCTTTGAGTTTTGATTTTAAATAAGAACGTACACTCACGCACTCATATACACGTAATATAGGGGTAAAATGTTTTTTTTTTGTTGATTTTTGAGTTACTGGCAATTGAAAGTGTATCTCTTTTCGAGAGAAGTGGGTGGCCCTGAAAAGGGCCTTTGGTTTTTGGTGTAGGGGTGAGTTTAAGCAATCAACTTTAACTGCCTTAAACCTTTGCCACGGCCAAGGCCTACTTCTGGACTGCGTACTGTTGATGATGATGATGATTTGGTTGAAATCACTAAGGGTGGTACGGTAGGCTTAGTCACAGGGTTGACGTGTTTAGCTCGGGAAGGTCGTATTCTCTTCGGTCGTAATAAAGAAGTCTGATACATTTGTTTCAGACTTCTTAACTCCGCTAAAATGTCCAACAGTACCGTGACCGTTTGATTTTCACCCTCTTGTTTCTTTGCTGCTACTTCTTCTTGTTGTTTTTTTCTTACCTCTTCTTCTTGCTGCTGTTGCTGTAGGAGAAAAGCTTGTTCCGCTTCCTTTTGTCGTTGTATAAATTTCTCCAATTCTTCTTTCTGTCTCTGTCTAAAATTCTCCACTTGCGGTAATGAAGGTGACGAAGGTTCCGGAACAAATTCTTGCGAGGTAAGAAAATCCACAAAATCCCAATGTACCTCTTCTGAAAGTAAGTCCGGGTTCCCTTGGACGGTCTCCGCTGCTGGTGCACCCCAATGAATCGTTTTCTGAGTTTCCGTCATGTTGAATCACTGTCGCATAGATTGACTGCACACAGGCGCTAGCGAATCTATATAGACCACGTGACGTCACAGACTGCCCTCTTCGGATTGGATGCGGGCTGACTGAATTTTGTAACGCGTGTTTGGATTGGTCAATGAACTCAATCCGTTTCAATCCTTCCTCTACCTATAAATAAGCGCAGTTCACTGCATTGATTCACCTGTTCTCGTCGCCTCAAGATGTGGACCACAGTCGAATCATCCACCCTTGTGTCTTCAATGATGTTTAGGACGGACATGCTCATGTATGTCCGATCCAAGTGGACCGTTGTCCACAAGTCAGACACCAGTCTGTGGATACGAAGAGTCTATGTGGAAAGACAAGGTTGCCTCAAGAGGACTCTGATTTATGGCCCTACACTAAGACGCAGCTTGAGGACAAGAAGATGCCGCAGATGCCCTTTATGTTAAGGGCATATTAACATAAATCCAAAGGCCCTTTTCAGGGCCACCCACGTCTCTCGAAAAGAGATTGACTTTCCATTGCCTACCCCTTTTTATTTTTTTAATTTTTTAAAAAAAATCCCATGTTCAATTGCCTTTGTCCCTAGAATGGATATTTTTTTCTCCCATGTTTCAATTGCCTTTGTCCCTAGAATGGATATTTCTTTTCTCCCATGTTAAATTCCCTTGTCCCCAGAGTGGATGCCTTTTTTTTCCCATGTTAAATTTATATAGTCCCCAGAGTGGATATTGCTTCCCATGTTAAATTTACGTAGTCCCCAGAGTGGATATTGCCTTTTTAATATGGAACTCCCCTAGTCCCTAGACCGTCCCACCTTACTACTCACATAACTTCATTTGTTCAAAAGTTATTTTAGCACTTTTAACCTCCTTTAGACATTCACATTTCTTCGTTTCCTTTTTCCTGCGATGTATATACATTTTGGTAATAGATTATTTATAACTTCAAAAAAAAAATTCTCTCTCTCAGAGTATATGTTATTTCCTTCCTTTATCCTTTCCAGATTCCCCTCCCCCCCATTTCCTTAGTTCCTCTCTTTTATACAACCCTTCCGCCCTAATTTCCCTACCTTTTCTTCCTCTTCTTGTATTTCATTTAACCTTTTCGGCCCCTTTGTTTTCTATTTTTTCAAGAAAATAAATTCTTGTTTCTCATTTTTCATTTTTTTTCTTTCCTTATCTTACAAAAGCTGAAAATCCATTTATTTATTTTTCGTTTTAAATTATTATATTTATTCATTATATCTTAGTTGCCTTTTTACATGATATGTTGATTTTTACTTGATATGTTGATTTTTACTTGATATGTTGAATTTCTTCTGTTATAAAATTGCCATATTTCTTTTCCACTTAAATTTTGTTTTTTATTTTCCATTAATTTACAAATCGACCATTTTATGGTCCGATATTTTACAATTAACAATTATGCATTTTACTGTTTTCCAAATTAGATGCATAAATATATCCAGTCTACTAGCTTGCCCTACTCCGTATTCCTATGTGTATTCCTTTCTTTGAATGTTTAATCTGTATGCAGCATGCAGTTTATGACTTTTGAAAAAATTAGTCATGTCCTCACTTAGTAATTGGTCGTTAGGTATTAGGACTGTTTTTCTATCCACCTCGTCTCCGATCCAGTTATAGTCCCCTCCCATGATATAACTTTCCATCGTGTATTGTTTGTACGTACATACTTTTGCTTTCACAAATATCTTCTTTTTTATTTCTTTATGCTGGAAAATAAACGTTAACCAGATGCAAGTCTTTAATTTTAATATTGATCACCCTCCCTTCGAAAAGTGTCTTACATGTGTTTGTTACCACGTTATATTCCTATTACATTTTATTACTGTTGCCACCACTGCCCTTTTATCCCCTGATTGTTACTTGTTATTATAATTGCATCCAACTTTACCTCTATTTTTGCTTTCATTTCAATTGTTATATTATTATAAGTTTTAGTAACATTATTATTTCATAGTTTTGGGTCTCTTTGTATAGTCTTTCTAACTTATTTTCATGTATTCCATTTATATTTATTGTAACAATTCAGAAGTTTGTTCCATATTTTCTTTTCAAATTTATTAAAGGTTATTGTTGATGGCTCCGGCCAAAGCCAGAGTGTCTTGTTGTGAACTGTCTTTGTATTCGCTGTAATCTGTTTGTTTTTGTCAGATGTATCTGAGATCATTTCTCCTGATTCTACTGAGTTGTTCATCGTATTGTCACTCTTGTCCGTGACTACGTTTTGTTTGATTCGCTTTTTGTCCCATCAAAAATCTTTATCCGTTCCGATTCGTTTTTTCTGTCTACTGATCGGACTGTCTGGTCGTCCGAGTCTATGATAATTTCTGATTCGTTATTTGAGTGTCCGGAGTCGTTTAAGTCAGTCTGGTTTGTGTCATATCTGTCTTCACTATTTTCCTTTTTTATTTTCTTATTCTTCTTAAAGTTTAAGATTGCTTTGGGAGGTGGGGATATTAACGTTTTAGGTGTTCTTTTTCCTTTTTAGGGGGGTTTTACCTACTTGTATGGATTCGTCTTAATATGAGACAGATTGTTTCCATTTTTTGTTCTTGTCTTTAAGGGCTGGTGTAGAGGTTAGAGGTTTGATTCCACTTAAGTCTGTGATTCCCTCTTCATCTTTGATTTCTCCTTCTGGTGATAAATCCAGCCTTTGTCATCTGATGACAATCCTTCTTCTACCATTTGGTTTTGTAGATGGTAGTATTTGTTCTTGCTCAGAATTACTGCTCTGGCATTTATTTTGGTTCCTGTTGGTTTCCTTTTTGGGGTCCCCTTAGAATCTTCCCATTAAAATGATATACCATGTGTAGTGTCTTTCTTAATTTTATCCAGACTTGGGGCCTGGATACTGTATGCTTGTTCCAAGAAAGGGATGCTGGGACTAACTATGGTATTTGATGCTGCCTCCCCCTGCTCTGTGGCATTCGTTTGTGACATCAGCAACTCATTTTCCTGAGACTGCACTTTGGACTAAGTGTCTTTGTCTAAGAAAATTTGATATTTGGAGGATTTGCACCTACAGTTTCTGAGGAGTGATTTTTCATTTGTAGAACATGCAATATTTTTGTAGGCATTGGGATTGTATTACCCCTGCATTTAGCAAGGAGGTTTTCAATCTCTACGTTTCCTATCTCCTGCGCCCCTTTATCTGCCCCTCTTCTCTTTTGTATATAACTTTGCTATATACTTTGCTTGCATATGTATTTGGCATCGGTTGATTCTTGCAATCTTAGGGGTTGTGGCCCGTCTGTTTGCATTTAGGGCACAAACGGTCGTTCTCACAACATCTGTACCAAATTTAAAGAAGACATCCCATGACATAAAGAAGGTGGAGATATTCTTTGCACCCGGTTTAAGTACGGTTTAAGATTCTGATTCCGGTCTTGACATTTTGGTATCCACAAACAGTAGCCATCCTGCTTGCTCTTGCATTGATTTTTAAAAGTTTCTAGAATTTATTTTTATTTCCTTATTGTCTATCTCCATAGGGAGGCCAGATACAAAAGTATCTGTCATTTTAGCCTCTACCTTTCAAATGATTGGGGGAGCTGTCATTATTTTGTTTACTAGGTCTTTGATTGGTACCTCGTAATTTTTGGGGTACGTTATGAACTTAATCTTGTTCCCATTTTGCAGACCATCTATTGCTTCTATATCTATTCCTAGAGGTTCTGATTTCAGCTTGCCTTGGACAGTTCGGAATCTTGTAAAGTATTAACTGACATTCTTTCGGGTGATATGCCGTGAATATTTGGTTGTCCCCACCCTTTCCTAGTCTGGTTTTAAAGTAAGCATTGAGATTTGTTCGTATTGTTTGGATTACTCCATGAGTTCCTTGTGAGTCCATCTCACAATTCTGCTTTTAGAAAGTAAACCTCACTGTGAAATAAAAATTAATTTCAAAAGTGAGTTTTGTTCACTACTATCTTCCACCTAGATTATACTAAGTGTATGACTATAAGAAAATTGGTTTATGTGCACCAATGAAAATTAATCTAAAAAGAAAATGGGGGGAAAATAAAAATAAATGAAAGGAAAATATTAAGAGATGAATGGAAAAAACAAAGAAAGAGAAATTATAACAAGGGTTATGAAAAGGAAAATAAATGAAAATAGAAATGTAATGTGAAATGTGAATGTAGATAGGAGAACTTACAATCCTATGGACTTGCAGTTTGTTTTGTTCGTGCCGTGGCACATCAATATCCAAAGACATCAAGAAAGTGTGTCAGAATCCATCAGACGCTTCCTTTTCAAAGCTGAAAACAATTCTCTTACTCTGATGAATGTAAGCACTTGCAAAGCTTGTATGCAGTCTTATGCAGAAATTGCTTTTCCCTTTTATACACACGTTATATTGAAAAGCCATTAGTTGTCTTATGCCTAAAGGAGGGGGATACCTAAGCAACATACTATACAAGTAATGATCGCTTGCGTGTGCACATCATATTTAGAGACCAACAGCGATCTAAACAGACTTTACTAACATTTAGATAAGTCACAATGTGAAAAGCTATTGGAAGAAAAAGAGAAAGCTATATATCGCACAGACACAAGTTCGTAACAGCTAACGAGACCAAATAAAGGGAGGTAACAATGCAATTGACTAAGTTAGTGATGTAAAGGTTTCTTCCTCTTCCCGCAAATTATTTCTTACCGTATCGTAGTAAGTATTGATCTTTATGCCTACCATAATGGAGCTATCACTGGCAAACGCCGTCCGGAATGGGATCCAAAATATACAATATATAAATGGGCAATTCTTGTAGATATAAATATGCATACTTATACAACTCTTTAGGTTGAAAAGCCAAAAATAGGAATTATTAAGGACCCAAATGGTATTTCAACCACCGATTTGACACACAAACTAAAAACACTGGTTCTTAGTGACATTTCTCGAGGCTTTAAACAAAAAATATATACATATCCACAACAATGCTGCAAAGAAGCCATTTTTAACTTTAAACTAAATAGATTATGAATATATTTGGGATCAAATTTATAGACAGTTGTCATATTTATTTATAAAATTTGTACAGTCATATTTGGGTATTATAATGAACATGTATAAACAGTTCACCAAGCTGTACTAAGCTATTCTCTACTTCATAAAATTAAGTTACAGCTACTCCTGTACTACTCCAAATTCTTGCTACGGCGCGGAAAGAAAAAGTAAAATTAATATGAAATAAAGATACTGCTACATTTGCTCACTGGTATCTCTGTTTTCTATTATACTAGACACTGCAATTTTGTTACGATTCTTTGGTATTGAATTAAGCAACGGAAAAGAGCGAAGACCAGCATGTTTTGTAAAGTTCAACAAGAGGAAAAACATTTGTTTGGACTGTTCAGTGGAAATAGAAAGTGTTAATTGTTTGGACTATAATATTATTCTGGAACTGTTACAAATTATTCTAAGGAAATCTGAACAACGCCATCTTGACAACGTCATTGTTCTTGGAGGACAAGTACATTTCCGGTTTTGAAATTTATAAGGAACTTTTCATTCATTAAGGACTTTCATAGATCTTTATAAAGAATAGTTTGGATTCACTTCAAAATACTGTTAAGTTCCTCTCACATTTTCATTTATAACTTTGATAATTAAATAGTTTATGTTTTACAAAACCTTTTGTTTGTTCCTTTTCTGTTACTTAAGTTTGTTGCCATAAAGTCGTAACAATATATATATATATATATATATATATATATATATATATATATATATATATATATATATATATATATATATATATATATATAAACAAGAACAGAAGAAAAAAAACAAAGCAACAAGAGGATTTACACACAACAAAAGTGAGGAAGTGAAAACAGAACTCTCTCTCCGTTACAGAGCATTTTGGCACAAATACGGCAATGGGAAATGTAATGTTAACAATGTCCATAAGATGAACATTTGTTTGGACTTTTCATAGGAAATAGAAAGTGTTAATTTCATTTCAGTGTTTTAGTAGGTGTGAGTGTTGGTCAGTAGATGTGGGCACCGGTCAGTATTGATGTGTGTTATTCAGCAAGTGTGGGTGATGATCAGTAAGTGCATGCCCCCACATATTCAGACCCATCCTGTTGATAAGATAAGACAAGATAAGAAAATTCTTTATTTCACACTACAAAGTCCATACATCTAAATTAAAATAAAGATATAAAATAAAATTATTTTAAACATACAAATTCGTAAGGAACAACAAAGTAACATTCACCCAGATCTTATTTGTGAAGGATATAGCTAATAAAATTTACAAAATATCTTACTGCAAAGTTTTTAGCACATTATTATAGCTGATAAATTGTATAAGGAGTCTTAATTGTGTAATGATAAGGACTAGCCATTTCGCATTGGAAAGTCAAATGCTACAGCATCTGCCTTGTCTTAGGGAGATCCCAGGTTCAAGCCCTAGTCTGGCAGTGCATTTTTTCATTTCATTTGGCATTGTGAGCACGGTTTCACATATGCATCTCCAATCAGTTAGGGAGAGTGCAGCTGAGTGGACGTTGTACCGTGAGACACAGGGATATGTCACCAAAATGCAGGGAGAAAGTGTAACAAAATTTGGTGTCAGCTTGGATGGCTTAAAAGGAAGAGCATCCATCTAGAGTTAAGGAGGTCCCAGATTTGAGCCCTTGTCTGGCCCTGTATATTTCTCTGTTACATATGCAGTTTTTTAAATAATTTTATGGAATATTTATAATACACTGAGGAACTTTTCCAAATTATCTTATAGTTAAAAGTAGACTGATACTAAGATATATACCTGGCTTATATAAAAGTAATAATTTTGTTGAGTTAACTAATGGCCTATAGAGTTGCAAAGACAAATTAGATAAATGATTTATGACCCATAAAGCCCAATACACACAGACACACAGATATATATATATATATATATATATATATATATATATATATATATATATATATATATATATATATATATATATATATATATATTAAAGACATGAAACAAACTGATAATAGGTCCCACAAGATATGGTCAAATGAACAGTCATGTGACCATTCTTCATTCAAAAGTAAGCAAGGTAGGAATTAGAAAAATGAAGCTCAAGTTCTCCAAGAGTTCCAAGGTCATGTAATGTCTCCTTCTTATTCTATTAATATTACAGCTCCCAAAATTATAGTTTTCAATTTTATAAAATTGTATATCAAACAATTTATATACAAACTATAATTTATAAGATTTTAGAATTTACAAAACTTTGATCCTAATATGATTGGAAATATGTTTTCTATTTGAGATATCTTACAAAGTTATGATGTATTTCATAGTTTTGTACAAAGCTTCTTTGCAAATACATTACAAACTTTATCAGTTATTTTAAGAGTTAAATACACACAAATACACTTGCACATAGTGTATGGAAAAAGAGCATTTTAAATACCCAGATTAACTCATTTCATAACTTTTTTATAACCAGAGTTATGAACTTACAGAAAATGGTAAACACTGTATACAACTTCTTGGAAAAATTCTGAAAGTTTGAAGACATCATACAACTTAAAATACCCTGTACATGACTTTGTCTAAAACAGGTTGTATTTGATAAAGGTTAAAGGGAAATAAAATAGCATGTTCTGGGATGGCAATAAAGGTTAATGAAATTCTATGCAAAACACACACACACACACATACATGTGTGTGTGTGCATGTGTGTGTGACGGATTTTTAATGTAGCTATAACAATTTTTCAGGCTACAATGACTGCAGTGTGACAGTTTATAGTGATGTCTAGCACTGGGGCATCATATCGCAGACATGTAGCATGATGTCCCACCCAGTCACATTATCCTGACACCAGGCCAACCAGGCCTAACACTAACCTCTTATTGCTGAGCACCAAGCGAGGCATCTGCTAGCATATATATATATATATATATATATATATATATATATATATATATATATATATATATATATATATATATACACATACATACATACATACATACATACATACATATACAGTAGAATTTATGAATCCTGTAAAATATTTTTAATATTTCAAACAATATAATTTATAATATGTTTCTAATAATTTTACACATTTTGTATTAAGTATTTTCTTCTTTATATATATATATATATATATATATATATATATATATATATATATATATATATATATATATATATATATATATACACACACATCACATACATTAAAATTATATGGTTTTTTAAAGTGTTGTTTTAAAGCACTTTGATATACCAATACTATCAATAAATAAAATTGTGATCCACCCATGGCGCAGTAATACACATACATAAACATTCTTGCAACTGTGTGCTGTCATTTCTAGGCCTAAAGATCAATGATGATTTTCCACTAATTAATCATTAGTGATGTATGAAAATAACAATAAAAAGTTTTAATAGTTCCCATTTTCTAAATTAATTTATCATGGTACACAATTTCATCGCAATTCTTTCTACTTTCTGTTCCCTCCACCCTCTCATGCATAAAGGACAAAATATGCAGAAATCTGGAGTAAGAGAGAAAAATAATTTGGGTTTTGATGAAAACCTTGAAACTGAACTTGCACCAAGTAACCTACAAGAATATGGTTCATTGTAATGGTATGCGTACACTTTCCTTGGGCAAGGCTCACTTCCTTTTAATAAAAAAATATATATATCTTGTGATATATCATTGACACAGCATACATACTATACATGTATTCTATATACACATAAAACCCATTATAAAGCAATTCTCGGGGTCCAAATAATAACATCACAAGATAAGCAGGATCGCATTAACAAATTTTTCACAAAAATTCCCCATAGAAAATGTGCACTGAAATTTCAATGTCATCAGTTTTGACTAACCGCTTGATCACATAATCTGATTTGGATACGAATAATCAGCTTTTCTGAGAGCATGTATTTAGGATGCCAAAAAGAGAGGTTACCTTAAATTAAAAAATGGGAGACATGCTGCCATCACATTATAAGCAGAATCACATCAGAACGAATGAATATATATATATATATATATATATATATATATATATATATATATATATATATATATATACACACACGCACTAGTATTACCATTTTGACCTTAATTTTATGTACTTTGCAATTATTATTAAATGCTACAATAATTTAACAAGACATCCAAGCTGGCAATATATTACTCACATAACTGATATCGGCCTAAAAGCCAAAATATTATAGCAGTTGGTCTAGTAATCTTATCAACATTTGAAAGCAGATCAAAATCATTTGAATTACTTTACTTTGATGCCAAGATGCTCTCTGCCAAATTTGGTTAAATTCTGGTTTGGTGCTTTTGAGAATTATTAAAAGATGTCTTGTAAAATGTTATCATTTACAAAACTTAAAATGTCTTAATAAAAGAATGCTTTTGATCAAGTTTAATTAAGTTTTGTTGAGCTCTTTTATACCTCATTTTCATATCTAATTTAAGTCAATGGCAGCCATATTTAGTGCCAGATCTGCGCATCATCTATACAATGATAATAAAATCCTGTTGTCAAAAAACTTTTTAAAAAGTGGTTATTTAAAGCTGTTCTTTTATGTTTGAAGTGGCATCTATCGATAGATCTAAATTATTTTAACAAAAAGTAAATGGTAATCATAATGATGCCAGAATGCTATCTCAAATTCTACTGCAAAAGTTTTTAGAACAAGTGTACTTTAGAAGTATTGATAACATTATGATTTTGTACCACATCAACATCACAAGTACAAAACTAAAATACCCTGATGAAAGGATGTTCAATTACAAATTTTATGAAATGCTGTTAATTAGTTTCTGAAAATGTGTTTTTCAAGGTTTCTATTTTTGGATACAGCATTTACTGGTAAATGGATCTGTGTCATCCAAAACAACATGAAGTTATTTAATTGGTCAAACTGTTTGTGAGATGGTAAAAACTGCATAGTATGACACATGGCAAATGTAGGAGGCTTAATTGACCTACATGTTATTTGTCTCAGGGAATGGAACCTTTCCCATCATTTAGGGAATAGATTAATTAGAAATACAAATTGCAGCAAATTGATAAAAACTGACAATCATAAAACATATTATGACCAAGACTGAATATTTACAATTATTGAAAAAAATTGAGCAAGTATGAAAATTGACAGTCACAAAAGACATTATGACCAAGATAAAAAATTGATAATCATAAAAATACATTATGATCATGATTGTTAACTGACAAAAGTAAAAGCCATTATGACCAATATTCTAAACTGACAGTCATAAAAGGCATTATGACCATCACTGAAAATTGAGTCATAAAATGGATTATGACCAAGACTAAAAATTGACAATGTGAATATACTCCTTTAGAGGTAGGCTTCAAATGTTCAAAATTAACTGGATATATTAAATATTATTGATAAATAGTGAAAGAAAAGGAAACATAACATTTATATGCAAGGAATGAGTTCATCTAAATGAAGTTTAGTATAAATGAGGTCATAAAATGCAAAATTAAACCCCAAAAAAAGCAAGAGTCCCTTGAAGTGACACACTCAACTGGCTGAAAAAAAGAATTTCCTGGAATTCAAGATGATTTCTTCCTTTCAACTGTGGAGTGTTGAAACCATCTTTCATATTTTAAAGCAATAACAAGATTTTCAAATTAGGTGTTGTGGTGGACATAATGGATGTCAGATTGGCACCACATTCATTTAGGATCAAAAAGGCATCATAAGACATCTTCTGGTGGTAACCCATACTATCGATTTTTTTTTTTTGGAGCAGCTAGAAGATTTGCAAGATGGATGGCATCATGGCCATATTTGATATCAGATTGGCACCATTTTTATTTGAAACCAACCAGACATAAAAAGTTTTTGGTGACAGCACAATGTAGATATATACCATTTTCACTTTGAGCCAGTTATGTCAAGAACATAAACTTTTAGGAATAATCCCTGTTGATATGACCTTCCATTCAGAAGGAGTAGTGATAACATGATTTTCAAGATGGTCACTCTTGTAGTCATGTAGAATATCAGATTGGCACCATTTCTTTTTTAGAACCAACTAGACATCATCAAATGTTGTTTAGTAAAACAAACCAGTTTGTATCACCATCCATTCAGGCAAAGTACCACTAGTGATAATATTTTCAAGATGGCCACTCTGGTGGTCATACTGGACATAAGACTGAGCTATACATCATAAGTAGTCTTCTGGTGAAAATCCAATCTCTGCATGACTTTTCAATGAGATGGAGTGGCAATTACAAGATTTTCAGGACTGCTGCCATAACCACTGTACCGACTTCAGACTGGGGCCTTTTTCATTTATGAATAATGAGACATCATAACAAGCCATTAAGTGAAAACCCCATGTTGATATTATCAACCATCTAAGAGAAGTAGCAAGACCTAGATTTTCAAGACAGTCACTGTGATGGCAATATTGGAGGTAAGATGAGCTCCATTTTCGTTTGTGACCAACTACACACCATATGATGTCTTTTGGTGAAAACTGCATGTTGAAATAATTGTATTGATGCAAACCCTATGCTGATATGACTTTCCATTCAGGAGAGGCAGCAATAAGATTTCAAGATGGTTGCCATGTTAGCCATAGTGGATGTCAGACTGGCAACATTTTCATTTAGGAATAACAAGACAATAAATCTGTCAGTGAAAACACCATGTTGATACACCAATTCAATCAGTAGCAGAAGCAATAACAAGATTTTCAGGATGGAAGCACCAGTTTCATCTAATACCAATGAGACAGAGGAATGAACAAGTTTATAAAATTTCACAGCATGTAGTTTACAAGTAGTATCAATAACAAATTTGTGATAGTGGGTGGGCGGAAATCAGGCAATGAACAACAGGTCACCCCATATGCGGCTCTAAACAATGACCAGTAGAGCTATAAATCAATATTTTCCTTGCTAATATGCTGATTTTACATATATTGATTGAGTATCCCACTAATTATGTCTCATGATACTTAAAATTTTAGTGTCTTATGTTGAGCAAGCCACATAAATATCTACACCATATTATCCAAGATATAGTCATATAAATATCTACTTCATATTATCCAAGATATACCACATAAATATCTACACCATATTATCCAAGATACACCACATAAATATCTACTTCATATTATCCAAGATAAAGCCTTTATATAGTGCCTAATCTTTAGAAGCTCTAAGCACTTCACAACATTAGACAACACCTAAAACATAAAAAACATATATAATGATATGATTACAAAAAACAAACACCATGAAATTAGAAAACATAAAACATGCTGAAAATATTTAAGGTTGGAAACATTATTTGCTATTTCCGTTTGTACTTGCAGTCAAGATAGGCGAGTTTTAAGAGCACTCTTGAATGATATCACTATATCTTTGTGTCTAAGTTCAGTGGGCAATTGCAAAAGAATGTTGCCCATATGACTTCATTTTCATAGTGGGAATAATGAGTTTACAATTGTCAAAAGAGGAGCGTAAGTATCTTGCTTGTGTGTACACATGGGTGAGGTTGGATAAGTATGTTGGACTGGAGTCCGTCAGTGAAACATAGCACAGAGAACAAATTTTGTGTTCAATTCTGGATCAAATGGATAGCCAGTGTAGGGTTCAGAACAGGGGGAAGGTGCTCTATCCAAGATATATCCACATAAATATCTACACCATATTATCCAATATATTCTCAATTACTGGACTCCACCCAGCTCAGCTGGATAATTAGTTTTACATCACTCTATCAAAATACAACACAATTTAATGTTTGACAGATAATTATATTGCTCATAAGAAAGCACATTTTATGAAATCTTTACATGGGAATACCTAGCTCCATAAGCATGGAGCCATATTTGACCACTCAATAAACAAACACACCATTTATATCCAATATTATTTCATAATTAGAGTTTTCATGGGTTGATGAAAATAATTTCTAATTACTGAATTTTACCTTATATACAAATGACAAAAACTGAATGAAAATATGGAAAAGATCTCTAAATTGTAATAATCTGAAATTGTATATGTTACATAGTTAATGCTACCGGTGTCCCTTCCATGATACTGCTCATAACTGACTGCCAAATAATTCTCATCAGGGTCCACTACATAATTATTTATAACCATCTTGCAACTGGATTAGACACCAGTCCACTGGAATGTCTATTTAATGTCATGCAAGATCTGAAAGACAGCTACCCCTGTCTGGATATGTTTTCTAAACAAATTCATCACAGATGCACAATAAATATCAAATGTAGACATATCAATATACAAATATATTTTGAGGATTTATTCCAGATTCTGAAACACAAATAAAATTATACAAACTGGATCTTTCCTATATGGGTACAAAATTTTAATAATATCACAAGACAGAGTTTTCTATTTACAGGTCCTACACAACTCAGTTTTATTACAGTTACTATAAGGCATGCCAAATTATGGATATTTACAAAGGCATAAAAAACAAAACCATTTAAAACAATGTCTCTATCATGATTTTTTTTTCTCAAGACATTTGATAAATCAGCCAAGCTCATAAAACTGTTGCAACAAAGGCGATATTAACAAGGTCTTCACAACGAGGAGAAAGATCTCCCAAATTTTTCAGGGTGGTTTAAACGTTACAATTTATTTAATGAATGATGCTGTTTAGCATGAACAGTTGACTTCATGTAAATTAAAGTAAGATATGATGTTTGCCAGGAAAAACATTTTGAATATGCAATTGAAATGCAATATTCTATGAGAAAGAGCGATGTGAATAATTTGATTCAAATTTATCTTGCAAGAATACAATATATATATCTCAAGTTCTGAAACAAACTGTTTATCCTGGTTTCAGCATATACAGATCCTTTGGTGTAAGTTCTTGTAAAATGTTATACTAATGTATATCTACTTTTGATAATTTAAACTCCAACAAAGTAAACCATGCTGGTCCATAATAGAACATAACATAATTAACATGTTTATACATCATTAAACATGAGGCAGCATCTAGTATGCACAAGGCAAGATTACTGGATTTACCAATTTTAATGCATTCCAGATTTAATCAAAATGGTGCATGGAACACCAGGTTATCTTGCCTTTAGCTGGTAGCATTATTATAAAGGATCAGATATAGTTTGACATTTATCAATCACTCAGTTTTGCATATGATACTGTGTTCAAATTATCATTGTTCTTATGAGAACCTTTTCAATTTGCTTGATGAATCAGTCAACCCGATGAAATGAACAAGGGTATACAAGAAGAAAAATTTATGATGAGGCAAAATATCAAAATATATTACTGTACCACATCCAAAACAATATGATGGATGAATATATGCAATCCTGTAATCAATCTCACAAAATGAACTTAAAGAACTTAACAGTTTACACATACATATATACATACATACATACATACATAGACATAGATACACACATACATACATACAGACATACATATATACATACATACACACATACATACATACAGACATATGCACAGACATACATACACAGACATACATACATATGTACATACATACAGACATACAAACGTACATACATACATACAAATGTATATACGTACATATGTACACACACACACACATACATACATACAAGGTGGCAAATGTGTTTGATGCCATGTAGGAGAAAGCCCACATGCTGTGATAGTCATTTCTCAGAGATCAAGTCCTAGGATGGTCCACCAGCTGATTATGAAGATAGCTGAATCAGGAGGGCCACAGTGGAGCCATAGAGTGCTTGACTTTGTGTAGGACTTGTGGGATCATCCTGAAGGGTGGTAAGGCACAAGTCCCACTGCAAGCTGAGGCATCCACTGCCCAGGCCCTCTGATCAAGGATTGGGGGAATGTAAAAGGGAAACAAGTCCACCAAGAAAGTTCTCCGAAGATGGAACAGGGAGTCTGCTAAGGATTGGTGCAGTAACCATTCTGAAAGAACAATCTTCCTTTCCTTTACAGATTGTCAGTCAAAATGTTCTTCCTGCCAGGAATGTGGTGCATTTGAAGGAATATTCCTTCAGATTGTGTTCAGTGAAAGAGGTTCCAAACCTCCACAGAGAGAAAAGATGCACGTTTGCCTCCTTGTCTCCTGAGACACACTACCAACAACATGTCATTGAAGCTAGCAATCATGTAGCAATCACTTGTTTGCTGGATGCACCCTTAAAGATCTAAAAAAGCCCTCATTTTTTTCCTGAGACAATGAACTATGGAGAATCAGATCCAACAGATCTAGATGAGCTCCACCCTGAATCTGATGCATCTGCAAACATATAAGAGTAGTGTTGGGAGGGGCACGGGGACTCTGGCCAGAAGCCAATACTGATTTGCACACCAATTTAGATGGTGTTGGTAATCCCAACCCTGACAAATTACAGCACTGAAAGGTTCCCTGTGTTGTTTTCAAGCAGCCAAAGGTAGAAAATATAGTAGATACAAATAAAGTCTGTCTAGGGAGAACCAGATCCACTGTGGAATTCAAGGTCCCCAGAAGAGAGAGAAAAATACAAGGTGCAAACTTGGTCTTTACTCTCAGCGTATCAAACAGGGGCATGATCTTATTTGTTCTGTCCATAGGGGTATGGACTAACCCTGTCAGAAAATTCATCCCTACACAGAGAAAATCTTTAGCTGGAGCGAGCTCTGGTTTCTTTAAATTTGGTAGAAGACCAATTCTGGTCACTATGGACCAACAGCAAGATGACCAATGTGGATCAACCAAACACTGAAATATTGGCAGATCACCATACCTAATAATCTTAAATGCATTGCAACTACTACCATTTACCTGGTATAAACTCTGAGTGCAGAGGTTAGCTGAATGGTATAGCTCGTAATTGGAAGACCTTCCCATCTGAGCAAAATCTGAGGTAATTCTTGAGTGGAGGGATTAAACGGATTTGAAGGTATGCATCCTGAAGATCAATCAAGACTGCCCATTCACCAATTATCATGGCATTCCTGACCGTATCCACTGTCTCCTTCTTGAATGGCTCCTCCAGCATTAATCTGCTTCGGGGTGAAAGACTGATAATTAAACAAGAGTTTCCCCCTTTCTTGGGAACCAGGAATAAAAGGTTGGAGATTGCTGTTTCAACACCCTCTTTCGTGCACCCTCCAAAAAGGGAATGGACCTTTTCTTTTAACTGAGCAAGAGGTTACAGGTGGGAGCAAATGGGGGACCTTACTAAAGGGGGGAGATCCCATAACTGAAGCCAGTAGCCATTGATGGACCATTATGCCTGACCAGGCTTGCAAAAAGAGGTTTAGTCTGGCACCAAAGGGAAACAAAAGAACATGATGGTCTGCAGGAGAGCACGTGAGTCCCTAGGGTTGTGCACCCTTGTCCTTAGGAAAGGAGAAAAGTCCTTTTAACCTCTTATCTGCCAAGAGGAAGCTCTAAAATGGGGTTTTGTTGCTTTGATTTAGGCTCTGTGACACCAAAGAATTTAACTGGTGGACCGTGAGAGCCTGCTCTCTTTCAAACTTTCAAACCCTCTTGGGAGGGCACAACTCACTCTCCACCCATTTATACCTTCCACTGGGAGAGGGGTCACTAATCCTAGAGGTCTCCAAGGAGGCTTGGGTAATCTTTTTCTGAGAACCTAGGTACTAAAAGAAAGGAGAACCAGAAAATTCTGATCAAGATTAGGATTGGTGACTAGGTTACAAAATGAACAGACCTAGATCCTCTTATATTATATACAGGATAAACAAGTGGGGGGGGGTGTCCCATGGAGAGTACTTTTGGCTACACTTACCCACTTAAAATTCAAAACAAAAAACTTCTAAGTAGGTAGAGCATGGAGTATGTCTACACTAATATAATTATTCAGCAAAAAGGCACCTTACAAGGGTGTCTCACTAACTTATGATTAAATGTTAAATAGAAAGTAATGCTACGCGTTAGTACAGAAAAAGTACAGAAAAAGCACACTTAAAAACTAAATGACTAATACAAATTAGCCACAAAAAAGTTATTGCCAATTATAAGAAAAGTAACAGTAAAAAATAACCTTAACTAAAATGGGAAAGAACCTGAGTGTGACTGCTTACAATATATATATATATATATATATATATATATATATATATATATATATATATATATATATATATATATATATATATATGTCATAATTCACGATATAGGTCATGTGAATGAAATGACTGGCAGGTGACTATAAACCGCAAATAGCAAAGATGGGGAAATTAAAATCAATCACCTACCCTCATCAGCTGCTTAATTTTTTTATCTGAATACAAACAAAACAACCAATTAGAAATACTAGCACCCTTAGCAGGGGAAAATAAATTGCAAAGACATGTTAATGGAACAAATGTCATAAAAAACCTCTCAAGACAGGTAAACTAAACAGTGATGAAGAACGATCATCCCACAATCCTAATGTTCAGGAAGAATATAGCACACAAGATGATTAATAATTTGCTTGTTGACCCATGAAGCAGTGGCTAATCTTCCTTATGGTTACCACAAATTATAATGAAGAGGGCCTTCAGACATGTCCAAGGTGTATGGGTTTCTTCCATACCTGATCCAGTGTACTGGAAGATTCTGGTTAACCCTAACAAGAAGACAAAGCTTTCATCGTACAGTCAGGTATCTGTATGATGAAATACAATGGAATAGCAACAGGTATGGTATTACTGATATTAAATATCAGTGTGTGTGTGTGTGTGTGTGTGAAGTGAGGTGAATTTACAAAAAGGGGGTAGAGGTGAGAGCATGTTTTGCCAAAGGGTTAGTTAATCTTCTGAACTTCGATTCCTAAGGAAGTCTAGTATAAAATAAAAAGAAATTTTTTTGTCTATGTTAATACCGGATATATTTCAGCTTGTGGTACCAAAAACTATATAATTTAACTTGTGGCTTTGCCTCTCAATAAAATATCATGATGAAATATATCTGGTATTAACATAGAAAATTTATATATATATATATATATATATATATATATATATATATATATATATATATATATATATATATATATATATCCAAAAGTCACATCATAAATTTTATCATTTATCAATTTATCATTTTTCATTCCACAAGGTTATTTAATTGCCCACTGTACCATTGTATTGTCCTGAAAAAAATGTTATAAAACTGATAAATAGACTTTTAAAGTTTGGCTGTACTACACTGTGCCAGTTGTACATTTTCTTTGCTGTATCAGCATCTTGGCAAAATAGCTCTTCCAGACCTAGTGTTTTATGTAACCCAAATGGCCAACATTGAATGAAGTTTCTAGTATCTGGTGTATGTAAATTTTCCTTGGTGAATAAAGCATTTTCGTTGGCCTTGCTGTCTCACAAACAAACAATTCAATGTTTCAGAATTGTATGTTGACTTAATATCTTATCTATTCCTTTCATAATAATATCTAAGAATGGTTGACTGAAGACATCCTCCTTGACTAATTGATTCATATTATAATTGTTCTTTTTCAAATAATCAAAGAATGATATCATGAGTGCATCAAATGAGTTGGAATCCCACTTGTTAGTATTTTGTAAAAACTCAATCAATCTGATGCCATGCTCTGATGATGCCATAAATAATATTACCAATACCACTATCAAGTTTAAAGAGCCATCTTTCCGATACAGCAGATCAGTCAGACCATATTGTCCTTCCAGGCTATCAGTACTGAGAATTACATGTGCATAAAATACTTTTGAAATCCAATGTCCAGTATCTCTTAAATACTGAATTTCTCTTTTACAAATTTCTGAATCATAAATAGCAAAGGTATACATATCGGTATCTTTTATGGAAACACCCTCCTGATGCAGCACGTCAATAACATCATTTTTATGTTGCAAACAGGCAAAACATAATAAATTAGATGCAACGTCTGACCTGGGATCCCACTGGTCAGTATCTTTGAAATGCTGAATTACTTTTGATACCTGCTTTGATGATCCTAAGATGACAGAAAGCTGCAGATCGTGCTTGGTTAAGGAGACACCTTCCTGCTGTAGTAAATCAATAACATCATCACTCTCTTTCAAAAAAGCAAGCAATAATGTCCTGGATGCATAAGACGATTTGGGATCCCATCTGTTATTACTTTTTAAACTTTCTATTACTGTGGTAACAGTTGAAGATGATCCTGTGAAAACTAGAGTAGGCAGGCTCCCCATAGTTAAGGAAGCACTCTCCAGGTGGACAGGATCGTTAGCATCACATTTGTTAGTATCTTCCACTTGTATGTCTTCACCAGGTATAATTTCCTTTGTCAATAAGACACCTTCACTGTACAAAAGATCAATGACATCACTTTTCTCTAGCACACATGCAGTATGTAATGCATCTGATGCAAAATGTGAGCTGGGATTCCATTGGTTTGTACCTTTCAAATCATTAATAACTCCTGAAACATGCTTAACTGATCCAAAACTAACTGATGATTGTAGAACCTCCATAGTTAAAAATACACCCTCCTTGTGAAGGAGATCAATCACGTCAATTTTCTCATGACAACATGCATACTGTAATGCATTTAATAACTGTGGTGATTTGGGATCCCATTGGTTAAAAACATCTCTGAAATGCCGAATTAACCTTGCAGCACTCTTTGATGATCCAATTAGGACTGAAATAAGTAGAAACTCCATTGGTAATGAAATGCCCTCCTGTTGTAGCAGCTCAGCAACATCATCTTTCTCTTGATGAAAAGCAAGATAAAGGCCTGCTGATCCAAGTAATGATTTGGGATTCCATTGGTTGGTATCTTTCAAGTGCTGAATTTCTTTCTTCAAATACTTTAATGATCCCTTCATAACTAATAATGGTAATAACTCCATATTTAAGAAAGCGCCCTTGTTGTGTAGCAGATCAATAAGATTATCATCCTCGTTGAAATAGGCAAATAATAAAGGTATGCATACAAGTAAATTTGTATCCCACTGGTTAGCATTCTTGAGATCTTCAATTACTTTTGTAGTCAGCTCTGATGATCCCATCATTACTGCGACAATTAAGCTCTGTAAAGAGGAGATATCCTCCAGGTGATGATGATCTGTATCTTTATTTGATGTTTCCAGGACAACTTCATCAGGGAGATTTTCAATGGTCGATCCAGAGGCACCTTTCTGGTGTAGTATATCACCTTCCAAGTTTAACGTAGCAAACAAAATGCTATTCACAGCAGATTCAAGATGCTGAGATGCTTCAACTGACCCTGATAAAACTGATGTGATCACAGGATGAAAAATATCCACAATTGATGAGGCTCCTTCTTTGTGTAACAGATCAATGACATCGTTTCTTCCTGTTGAAAAAGCAGACAAAAATGCTTCAGTTACATGATGCGATTTGGCATCCCACTGGTTAGTATCTTTCAAATGCTGAATTATTTTTATGATATGCTCTGGTTACACCTCAGACACCAATATCGGGAGATCCTCAATAGTTAAGGAGACATCTTCCTTAAGTAATTGATCAATAACCTCAGAATACTTGCACAAATATGCATGCTTTAATGCGTCGGATGCAAACAGCGATTTACAGTCCCATCTGTGAATATCCTTCAAGTGGCAGATTACCCTGTGAACATAGCTTGATGATCTCATATTGTCTGAATTACACAGATCCTCCATGGTTAACATGACACCCTCCTGAATTAATAGATCAATAGTATCTTTTATTCCCAGTAAAAAACTTAATCGTAACAATCGGGAAGCGTCTGGTGAATTTGGATTCCAGTGTTTTGTATATTGTAAATGCTGAATCAAAGACTTCAATACTGAGGGTTGTATCTCTTCAGAAGGTAGATCCTCCATTGTTAATGAGACTCCTTCTTTGACTAGTAAATCCCTAATATCAGTCTTCTGATCCAAAAAAGCATGTAGTAATGCTTGTGATGCATCATGTGAAGCAGGTTCCCATCTGTCATATTTCTTCAAATGTTCAAGTACTTTTGCTAAAGATGATGTATTGCTCTTTTTTGCCACATGCCCTATACATTGCAATTCCATAATGATTTCTTCTTTTAGTAAACATTCAGTCACATCCTGGTTTCCTGATCTAAAAGCTGCACAGAGTGCTTCTTTTACTGTTCTTTCATCTGGATTGAATGTCTTCTTCTGCTTTAAGTTCTCTATGGTTGATCTCACCCATTTCAAATTTCCATGTCTGGCAGCATTAAACAAGCTCATGCTTGAAAGCTCTGCATTCATTTTTAACATTTTATCTGCTATGTCAAAATGACTATAACAGAGAGAAATCTCTAACAAATTCTGCTTCTCCTTACACTGCCAGCAGTCACTAGTATTGCTCTTATGGGAGCATTCTAGAAACTCAGACAGATGATCAAATGCAAACATGGCAGTATTTACATCCTTCTTTAAGATATGCTGCAAAAATGTTCTGACTACTCCATCACTTCCAACTGGATTTGTCTGGCTCTGTGAACTCACTGATTCAGTGGTTAAAAACTCCCTAATCTTGTGACACTGGAGGCATTGTTTTCTCAGCATTTTCCAAAACTGCTCTTGTTTTAAAGCTGAATGTGCCATTACAACTTGTACATGTCTTTCCTCTGCAACTTCTTTCATTAATCTCTCTGCAAGACATCCATATGCCCAAACTGGTACAAAAACCTTAAGTGAAGATTTATCCCTTGATTTAGCAGTATACACTTTCTGGTGTAAAAAATCTGACGAACAGTATTTTATTAATATTTCTGGACAGAGTTCTCCCAGGACTCGCCCCACAGCTTCATAAACTGTGGCATGGGAGAAATGGATGCATAAATTGGACTGTAAAACATACACTCCTGTATACAGTTCATATGAATCACTTAATAATTTTATAGATGCATCTTTCTCTGGAATACTGAAACGAGATCTGAGCTTTGTAACCAATTCTAACAGCAAATTCTTGTTGGACTCCGGCATCATTTCATCTGACAAGGACTCTTCAGAAATCTCACTAAGGCAAAAAAGAAAAGCAAGAGAAAGAAATCCACTTTTCAAATGTTTGATATTTTCATAAAACATATCCTCAGGATGCTTAAAAAAACTGGCCCCCTCCTTGAACAAAGTTTTATCCCCAACAAAAACTGAGCAGCACTGAGGGAAACCAAGTGGGCCTTGAAAATTTGATATGCACTTAACTTTTTCATCATCTTCCAATACTGCTTTTCTTTTGTTAAGCGCCCTGTTTAGAATACCCAACTTTTCTGAATACTCTAAACTGTCTGAGGATAATGTACAAGAACACTCATCAGACAAGAATGGTAGAGCCACCAAGTCTGTTGCTTTCGCCAAAACATCTGTTCTAGACGTGATGATGACCTCCAACTTTCCTGCATCAATGTGATCCTGTAGATTCTGCAGATAAAGCATCCAACCTTGCTGAAGCCCTGGATCTAAGTCAAAACGGCCAAATATGTCCTCCACAACCACAATGTCAACCCAATCAGTGTCCACCAACTTCCAATCATCTAGGCTTTTGACGACAACACGTCGATTCCTGTATTTGTCTTTGTTTATCAGATGTAGAGCTGTTGTTGTTTTGCCCTCACCAGGGTTCCCTTTGATGACAAGGCACTTGTTCTTCTGTAGAAGCTGATCTGCTTTTACTGCTTGATTTGTTGGAATGAATCCAAGTTGTTTCATGGTTGTGTCAAGGTCATCTTCCGTTTGATCTTTAAGAAAGAAAAAAAGTTCAAATATAAAATGAAGATATCCAACATTACTTTTATGAAACATGGCCTCATAAGACCTATTACTGCTCACTTGGATGATGTAAATTTTCAAAGAAAATAATAATAATAATGATAATGACCTTATTTAAAGAGGGTAACACAATTAGCTAAGAACTAATTTACCTTGAGGCCCTCATACAAAGGAATTTATTTTAGCTGCATCTCTGAAGCCACTGGATATATTGGGTTTGGAAGAAGGAAATAGAGTGGGTATTTCTAATCTCAACTGGAATAATATTCCAGAGCATTGGAAACTTTTTTAAATAACTCCTTATTTGTTTTGGGAATTTTATACTGTTTGGTAGACATGAATCGCAGGTGGGGAGTATTACCAGGTAGTTTATACTGGAATAGTGATTGTAAATATTCAGGAGCACTATTATGGGATATAAACTGAATGCATTTTGTTTGGAGACTCGTGAAGATTCAGAGATTTCTAGGCAGATACTTATACATCAGCCTCTTGTTATCTTAAAATCTTTCCTTAAGATATTTAAAATGTTCTGTGATATAGGTTGCATCACAGTTCTTCAGTCCAAAATTGAAAGCCCTCACATTAATTTAAGTGGATGCAAATTCAGTTTTGCTTTAAGTACCTTCTTTTTGTGCCAATTCAGAAATGCTTACAGATTTTAAAAGATTGTCCAATTGATGAGTTTTATATCTGTAGATAACCATTATATTGCTGTTTAAAAATAAGGATAAGAGTAATAGCAATTTGTACGTATACTTTAGACCAGGGGTCTCAAACACGCAGCCTGCAGGCTGCATGTAGCCTGCCAAGACATATCCTGTAGCCCACAAAATGATTGGTGTCACAAGGTGTCATGAGAACAAAGTTGGTGCGGCCCTTGGGCCATCGAAAACGCCCTCATATGGCCTCCAGGGTGGTTTGAGTTTGAGACCCCTACTCTAGACAATAATAGTAGACAATTATTGCCAAATAGCCAACTTTACAGTAGCTCTGCAATTTGACATTTGTTGTCCTAGTTTTTAATAAAATTAAACCCAATTATCTCGTTTACATCAGGGGTGTCAAACAATAGTCATCATAACCAGGTCCCAATATATCAGGATTTAGTTGACAAATCTACTGCATAACAATGATTATGTATCTTAAATACCAAATATGAGGAGTGTTCTTTCTAAAAGCAAATGGCATTTCTAATGCACAATAAAAAATAATAATTCAGTCATGCCTGGTTGCAGAAAAAAGAAAACTGGAGGTCTTTTAAATGAGACTAAGTAACTAATCACACATTTTTACAACACTTAATTTACTGCAACAATGTCAGTGGTTTAAAGTTGTTTTTATTTCTCTGTGAATAGCTTAATTCCTTTGGTTGCCTCAGAAAGACAATGATTTTCTCACACTGTCCAAAATTACGGCCAATTTAAGTACATGTACAATGTTGTCTGGCATTTCTGCGCACCTAAGGTTTCCGTCTACAATATTGAAGCAAAACACATACCGAATTTGACCTATTGATGAAAATAAAATACTGCAATGCTTACCATTTGAAAAGAGGTAATTATCATCAAAAACCTCTGTTCAAAATAATATTAATTTTGAACACATGGGATAACACCTCTGTGTTTTCATGACTCGTGATATGTCCGCCTATTCTGTACACAGCCTTGAAAAGATGTAATGTTTATCCATCGTGCTACAGAAATGAAATACATTACTTTGGACTGTTTATATCAGCAGTTCAGTCGAGTAATTAGATCAGGTTTATAGCTGGTTTTAGCCATCTTACTGTTTTTAATTTAAACCATTTGTTCTTTTATATCGCTGGTCGATATAGGACCTTTTATAAGTTTTAAAAGATTATACAAATAACACTTTGTTTGGCGCTAAATAGCCTAAGAGTGCTGATGCGCCGTTAAATAAACAATCAATCAATCAATCAATGAAATATTGGCAGTAAAGTATTATATAAATAAACTTAGTTTTACCACCCACCCACCCTACAAAAATTAATAGCAACAATACTTTGCCTGCCACTGTTGCTTTGCTAATTTACCAGTTAGATGGCACACTGATGGCCTCTTGAGACTAGCATAAAAATATCTGTATTTACCCTTACAATACTGTTTTTATTAGTCATAACAAAAAAGTGATGTTGCTCTGGGATGCCAAAGATCAAAGGTAAAAGGAGAAGGTTATGTAAGATGGCCAGAAGACAGCCCTCATAATATCCTCAGAGGAAGAGTGATTTAAACAGTCTCAGAAAATGGTGATAGCCCACACTTCATGGGCTATAATTCTCATGAAAGAAAGGTTTTATCATTGACAGACTGATAATCTCTCATCAAGGTGATGAAAATCCAACTGGAAATGATAGATGCTGATATAAAAGCAGAGCTATTGATAGGTAGAAAGATATAATTCGAACTTTAAAAAGTGGAAAAACAGAACCATAAAGCCCCAACTGGGCAAATAAGCCTGCCTTGATCATCCCCATCAAAGGTATGGCTGAAACTGTGGATCTCAATAGGAAATTGAGCTACTGACAAGAACTGGTTTATAGCCCAAAAACCCAGGTTGGCAAAGAAAAGAAACCGAATCATAATTACTGGTGGGCCATAAACAAACCTTTTCTGCAGATGCCAAAGACAAGAAGAAAACAAATGACTACCAAGGCAAGCTGAGCAGTGATGGTTCTGACTTTGTGTATCCCAAGCAGAATCAATCTGAAAGGAGGGAAGGCATCGACAAACATATAATTCAATCTAATACTGAAAGTGTCCACTGCCCAGGACCTCTGATTTGGGACTGATCCCAGGCCCTCTGATGCAGGCCTGGGGAGACAAATAAGTGGAGTTTGCTGTTGAGTCTCATTGCAAACAAGTCCACCAGAAATCTCCCCCACAGACTAAACAATGATCCTGCTACTGATTGGTCCAGATACCATTCCATGAGGAGCACACAGCACCTTCTGCACACACTATCTGCTATAATATTCTTCTTGCCAAGTATACGGCATATGCAAAAAGTGAATCTTTTCATCCTCAAAGGCTGCCCAATGGAGGAGGTTTCACACATCCACACAAAAAGAAGGAACATGGGTATCTCCTTACTACCCAAGATACACCACTACTGATGCGTTGTTGCAGAAGACCACGATGCAATGGCTCCTTATTAGATTGACATGACTCTGCTGGGGTAAAAACACTGCCAACATTTCAAAACTGTTTATGTGAAAGGCTGCTTCCTTCCAGGACCACAAATCCTAAAATACTCCTAGCTCCAGATGAGCACACCATACCAAATCTAGAGGATTGGTGTACAGATAGGAGTTTGGTTCAAGGATGAAAATAGGAACCCCAGTCAAAATTTGACCACAGAGCAGATGGTAGCGAAATTTGGATCACAGAGAGATCTGAACTGATAGAAGATCACTGTATTGTCTTCAGTCAGCCATAAGTAGGAAGTAGAGGAATCTTCCTAGTGTAACCAAGTCCACCAACAAGTTCAAAGTTCCCAGGACTAAAAGGTAAAGGTATGCCTACAATGAAGCCTTAACCTGAAATGCATTTTTTTAAAAGGACATTTTGTCAAGAGCAACAAAAACTCACCCGAGGCAAAGTTAGAAAATTCATCCCCACATAAATGAAATCCTGAGAAAGGATGAGATCCAATTTCTCTAGGTTCATAACAAATCCCAGGCAGGGACTGGTGTTTCATAAAGGAAATCTATGATGACACTTTGTGTCAACCAGTCACTGAAGCACTGGAGGATGCATATCCCAAAGACCTCTGATGAGCTGCAACCTCCTCCATCACCTTGGTAACAGCTCTGGCAGATGATGTTCGAACAAACTGCAAGGCGAAAAATTTAAATACCACCTGTTCAAGATAAAATGAGGTATTTTCTGTGTGAAAGAACACAACCAGAAGATCGATGGAGACTGCCCAGTTGCAGGGCTTTATTGTATTCCTGACTGAGGAAGTAGCCACCATACTGAAGCTGTTTCAGGTGAAAAAGTCAATGATGAGACAAAACTTCCTGCCTTTCTTACATACCAGACAAAACTGGGAACAGAAAGCAGGTGATTTGTCTTTTTCTACCCTCACTACCATGTCCTTCTGCAAAAGGGCATTTACTTCTTTCCTTAGATGCACCAAATTTGACAGCTACTGTGGTCATACTGGCTGTCTAAGTAAAACCATTTTCACTAGGTATCAAACAGACATAACAAAAAGTCTTCTGGTGAAAATCACATGCAATAATGATATCCATTCAGGAGGAGAAGCCATAACAATATTTTCAAGATGGCTGCCATGGTGGCCATATTGGAGGTCAGATTAGTACCATTTTTAGTTAGGATCAACTAGACATCATATATCACAAGTCTTTTACTGAAAACCCATGCTGATATGACCATCCATCCAGAAGAATTAGTTATACAATTGAGATGGCTGCTGTGGCTGCATATTGGATGTCTGAGTAGCGCCATTTTCAATTATGACCAACTAAACCTTGGGATGAAATATTTGTGTAAAGTTTTATGGCAATTTCTACAAGTAGTTAAGGAGGTGTAGTGAAAACAAACTTGTACTAATGGATGAAAAGATGCTGAATGATGGGCAATGGACAACAGGTCATTCTACAGATCTACTGGTCATAGACTAGCTAAAAACCAGTGATTAATGGGTTTTTTAAATTAATTTTTTAAATCATTGTTCTAGCTGCAACATTTACCATAATTTTTAAACTTGTACAGTTTGAAACAACTGAAAACAATTAGAAACCTTACCTGATATTTATCCAGGAGGTTTAGAATGTGCATAAAATAACTCACTCAACTTGGGACTGTTTCATTCGCTTATGCCTTTTACCTCTCATTTTAATATGTACAATATGTCTTTGGTAAAAATATTTGGCAATTCGGTGAAAATATCACTAGGATCAGCATGATATTGTTTCATATTGCTGCACACGTTGATGAAAAAAATCAAGAAACAAAAACATCCAGGAGTAATCGGTGTTCATGTGCATGTTTTTTTTGTCTATTTGATATGAAAACATACTTTAAGAAAAGAATTAACAGAATTATCCAACTAAACAGTCATCTTACATAACAATGTGGAAATATATTATTTAATTGGAACAGGTAATTCCTGCATCACCGACAAACATTCATTTACACATTTACAAATTAGGTAAACATTAACAAGCAGTAAACTAAAATCAGTCATCTGCATATGTAAGCCTCACAAGAAATACAGGTCAGAAAGATCACTTTTTGCAATTAGGCTATAGTCTACTAAGATCGATCCATTAACTAAGGTTCATGACTCTGTAAAGGACTGTATGAACATAATAGCATGGCAAAAACTTGTGTGCTAAATAAGCAAGCAAAAGATGAAACCCAAGTCATGATAAACTCTTTTAGCAGCACTGATCATAAATTGCATGGTTCTAGCATTAACTGTGCCTGAGAAATGAATATCAAACACAAAATTAAATTATGGATCTAATACATAAATGTATGGGATAAGTGCCTGTCATCTTCACACCAGTTTCATGATTCTAGTTAGGATGGTATGTACATAGCATGCCAAACAAAAACCATGTGGATCACAATGAACATTTTTACTCAGGTACAGTAATATAGGGAGATGAATACAATCATCTAATCTAACACACATGCATACAATCATCTAGTCTATCACACATACATACAATCATCTAGTCTAAATATACATGAATACAATCATCTACTCTAACACACATGCATACAATCATCTAGTCTATCACACATGCATACAATCATCTAGTCTAACACACATGCATACAATCATCTACTCTAACACACATGCATACAATCATCTAGTCTAACACACATGCATACAATCATCTAGTCTAACACACATGCATACAATCATCTACTCTAACACACATGCATACAATCATCTAGTCCAACACACATGAATACAATCATCTAGTCTAACACACATGCATACAATCATCTAGTCTAACACATATGCATACAATCATCTAGTCTAACACACATGCATACAATCATCTAGTCTAACACACATGCATACAATCATCTAGTCTAACACACATGCATCCAATCATCTAATCTAACACACATGCATACAATCATCTAGTCTAACACACATGCATACAATCATCTAGTCTAACACACATGCATACAATCATCTAGTCTAACACACATGCATACAATCATCTAGTCTAACACACATGAATACAATCATCTAGTCTAACACACATGCATACAATCATCTAGTCTAACACATATGAATACAATCATCTAGTCTAACACACATGCATACAATCATCTAGTCTAACACACATGCATACAATCATCTAGTCTAACACACATGCATACAATCATCTAGTCTAACACACATGCATACAATCATCTAGTCTAATACATATGATGTTGTTGTTGTTGTTGTTGTGGGGTTTAACGCCATTTTTCAGCACGATAGGCTATACATGGCGGCCAGTATTAATGGTGGAGGAAGAACCCGGAAAACCCCAGAAAGAACCACCGACCCACGAGAAGCTACTGGCAAGCTTTCTCACATGCCCACATTAGCTGAATCTTAGACTCGAACCGCCGCAGACAGAGGTGAGATGGCAGTGATCCGTAACGAAGAGCGCTTTAGACCACTCGGCCACTCGGGGCCCCTAATACATATGAATACAATCATCTAGTCTAACACACATGAATACAATCATCTAGTCTAACACACATGCATACAATCATCTACTCTAACACACATGCATACAATCATCTACTCTAACACACATGCATACAATCATCTAGTCTAATACATATGAATACAATCATCTAGTCTAACACACATGCATACAATCATCTAGTCTAACACATATGTATACAATCATCTAGTCTAACACACATGCATAACAATCATCTAGTCTAACACACATGCATACAATCATCTAGTCTAACACACATGCATACAATCATCTAGTCTAACACATATGTATACAATCATCTAGTCTAACACACATGTATACAATCATCTAGTCTAACACACATGCATACAATCATCTAGTCTAACACACATGCATACAATCATCTAGTCTAACACACATGCATACAATCGTCTAGTCTAATACATATGAATATAATCATCTAGTCTAACACACAGGAATACAATCATCTAGTCTAAAACACATGAATATAATCATCTAGTCTAATACATATGCATATAATCATCGAGTTTCAAGATTCATTATTAGTGCCTGAGACTGAACTAGTGAATTGTTAAATATGGGTCATTGAGACCTACTTCTATGATGCAGGTGTTAAGATGCATCCCCTTAATCATATTTTGAAGTTTAAATACTCCTTTCTGGAATGGTGTAGGAGCTGTTGAATGATATCAGTCATGCAAACACATGCATACATCTGAATAGGCAGGATCATAATCTTTCCCTCCCACCAACTTTCTTTTTGAAAAATGTAGGTATAATTAGCCAAAAAGGTGTGCATCTAATGCTGACAAAATTATCAGCAGTGGCTTTTGGTTGTTAACGATTATCCTCCCCTGCAGGTGCTAGGCAACATACATTTTATTAATGCAACTTCTGCTTTGAGTTTCCAATTTTAAAAAAATGACTTCATTTTATCCTTGTAGTTACTTACATTTCAGCTGCTTCAGACCCTCTGGTGTTCTGTCATGAATACCTGTAACTGTATATATTGATATTTGTTAATAAAGGAATGCAAACATAAACATGTGCATTCTATGAATAAAATACACAAATCCGTGCAATAAAAAATACTTTAAATATAAGAAGCATGTCAAAAATACCTCCAAGTAACACCTAATGCAGCTCATCTATAAGGATTCAATTATTATTGAACACTGTTGTGTAACATAACGTCACTTTTATCATCTGCTTAGATTTATGAAATTGCACATCATGATAGGAACATTAATAAAATTTTCCAATAGAAGATAACTGTTGACAGCCAATACACTAGCAATAAACTGATACTTGAATGCTAAGAAAAATTACATTTGAAACAGATGGGTATCACATAGCTGAGAACATCATCCATTGGTATTATTGCCACTGTAATACCAGCTTCAATAACAAATTGGATGCACATGGAACTGCACTGTAAAGGCCCCCATTAAGGCTATGGAAATTAGAATAGGTCTGATCCACCCTACTGCATGTTGTAAGAAGTGACTATTGGAGGCATTAGCACAGTCAGGTATCTCCATGATTAGCAAGCCAGACTTGCAAATGAAGGGCTATGGGTTCAAATCCTTCTTCTGGATCACCCCGCGTAGGCCAACCTAGCGTGTCCTTACACTGCTACTCCAAAACAAAAAGAACCATACTTTGGAAAGGATCTGGAACCTTGCAATACAGTGGAATCATGATCATATAAGAATCTTGTAAACACATGATAGCATGATAATCAGTCTGAAAATGGATATAATTTAATCAGCACTACATAAGTATTCAAAAAAATTTAGTGGTCTTACCCACTTATTTCATGAACAATTTTACCACTAGTATATTGTCAGTTTATTGCTGCATTGTTCATTTATTTCACATGGATCTGTAAGGTTCCACCAAGAGTTATTTTCTTTTTATTTATCTACCCTTGCAGTTTATCTCTGAATGATTCATTTCAGAAATTAACATTTTCATCTATCAATCTTTTCAGTCATTACTAGCTATGAATTATCTGAATATTTAGTTAAGTTATGCAGTCTATGTCATTTGAGATTCAATTATAAAAGAAGGTATGCAATTGCATTTGAACAAAGAACTGATAAATATTACTGACAAATTTTATGCAGGCCCATGAGAAGTCTGTTTCTTTCTCCAGTTATTCGTTTTAACTGCTGAATATTGAAACCATGTGACATCTTCTTCGGAAACTCAAAAAATATTGAGTTAGATATTAACAAAATGTACCAAATATTTTCTCAATCTGTTTGACTTAACATGTTCACAGGTCCAATACAAAGACTTGTCATGACTTTTGATCATGACTTGCATGTCATGGACAGAGGTCCCTTTAACTCATCATTGATACTGGAATAAAATATTGTCTGCAAATAAAGTTTGTTCTTTTAAATGCAGATGTATATTGCATGAAATATGTCAAAGCAGGCATCCCACAAGGTTCCATGCTTGCTTCAATACTTTTTCTTATTTATATTAATGATACTGAAGAAGGTTTGTGTAGTATTTATAGGTTACTGCATTTGTATGGGAAAATATGAACGTGTTTTTTAAAAATAATATTGCACAACCTTTGGGAGTGAAGTATTCACTGAAAACGAGTTCATATTTTCCCATACAAATGAAATAAGCTTTTTATTATATACTCATTTATTTATCCTACCTAAAGCTTAATTATAAAAAATACACTGGAAGAAGCAAATTAATTGAATTTATGCTGTATTAAAAAATAAATACACAACCATAGATTCATCAATACACAAAAACACAATGGATGCAGGGCCACACACAATGGATGCAGAGCCACACACAATGGATGCAGGGCCACACACAATGGACACAGGGCCACACACAATGGACACAGGGCCACACATAAAGCTCACCTGGTTTTATAGGCCAGGTAAGCTAAAAACCAAAGTTTTTAAAAAAATGGCTATCACACCATGATTTAATGATATTCTAAGTTTCAATTCATCTAAAAGAAAGAAGATTGCTAAATATTAAACTCATCCAAGGTCTCATTAACATTAGTCTGCCTGCAAAATTTAGCTGAAATATAGTACTTCTTTTCTGCCACAACCAGACTTCAGGAAGATAAAGAATCCGGGGACATATCTCTTCTAAATCATGACATTGTTGTTGTTGTTGTTGTAGGGTTTAACGCCATTTTTCAGCACACAATAGTCTATACATGGCGGCCAGTATTAATGGTGGAGGAAGAACCCGGAAAACCCCGGAAAGAACCACCGACCCACGAGAAGCTACTAGCATGCTTTCTCACACACCTACATTGGCTGAATCCAAGACTCGAACCCATGCAGACAGAGGCGAGATGGCAGTGATCCGTAACGGAGAGCGCTTTAGACCACTTGGGGCCCCAAATCATGACATAGAAAGCAACAAATCAAACTCACCTTAGGTTCTATTAATATAAACCTGTATATCTGCAGATATAGTTGAAATCCAACAACTGATAAATGTTTTGAAAGGAAAGTTAATGAGGCAATCTGGTGCTGTAACTCCTTTAAATTATACCATGGAACACTGTAAATTGATTTAAATAAGTTCTTATCAATGTAAAGATGCATGCCGAATTGGGAAGAACTCAAATAACCTTAATAAATCCATACTCTGAAGATCAAAATTATGAGAATAAGCAATCATTGTACAGCAGGTGGTTTAAGTGGTTGAGAAAATTTAACCATTTAGCAGTCTAGAAGTGAGATAACAAAAGAAATTCCATCAAATTTTCTTATTTCACTAAATTAACAGTGCCAAAGTTTTATAATTTCATGAAAGTTAAAATAAAAATATAACTGAACACTCTCCAATGTTCTTTAATAAAAATGCTTTGTTAGTTTCAATAGGCTGGCAGTATTAAATTGTAGGAATGTATGTATACTGTTCTGATGGCATGAAAAACCATCCTAGTAAAAGATGTTTCTTCAAGAATACATTACCCAATCATAATACCTTAGGAGAACTACTACTACCTTGCAAATCTGGCCCTCCCAGATACTACTTTTATCTAAAGGGAGCTAAAAGTTGTCTGCCAACTTAGGTGGCAGTTGGGCAGAGTGATCACCCCTTCGGTATAAGATCTAGACAGTGGTTTCATGATGAAAGTCTGGTGACCCATGGAAGGCAGAAACTTCTCTGTTAACAGACCCAGGGGAAGTTAGCTGTTTGCAGTATAGATGCCTGGAGAGGTAGGATGTGTTCATTTGTGCACCACTGGGTGAAAATGTGCCATTTGCCTTCATATGCTTTCAGAGTGGATGGTCTTCATGCTAGAGCGATTCTCTCCATGACGGGTTGTGAGAAATAATTTTTATTTCTGAGGGCCTGTTTCATATGATCAAGATATGCCAGTTCAGTAGCTCTGGGTAGGAATGAAACATTTGCCATCATGGTTGTTTGAGTAGATGAAGGAAAATCCAAATTTTCCTATAAGTTTCAGCTGCAAGATTGATGAAGATGTTGATCCATGACTTCTCCGATCTAAATGATGCAACAATGATTAGGCAACACCCTTGCTTTCTGTATCACTTTGGAACAAGAGGGGTTTGGTGGAGTAGGCATATGCATCCAGGTCATTCCAAGCTATTGATAGAGCATCGAGTACATATCTGAGTGAAAACCAAGTGATTCTGTCTGTATTAGTTGAATGTTGTAGGACTGCGACTTGCCTAGTGGATTAGGCATCCCACGATATGGCAAGCTTGTACATGGATTTGTTGTTCACAACCCCACTTTCAAAAGTCCCATCCCAGGATGCAAAGGTCTGGAGACATGGATCCTCCTTGCAATTTGCGATTACTCACCATTGTAGAGTTGTCGGACTGAATGAAAACTCCCTTGCCATTTGAATATACCTGCCACCAGTGAAAGGCTTTCACAATAGCCATCATCTCCAGAATATTGAAATGCAGACGTCATTCCCGGAGAGACTATGCACTGCTGGCTTTCCAAAAGGATGGTAGTAGGTGGGATCTCCAGCCGTACCTACTTGCATCAGTACAGAGATGAACTATGTCGCCTGTGTATTAAACTCCATACCTAGGTTAGATGGTACTAGGTCAGATTTTCCTTGTTAATGAGAAAGCCCAGGTTGGTGAGCAGTGTAATAAAGGTTATCATGTCATGGACAGTTGTACTCACCATCAGCCAAGTTAGGTTGCCCTAAGTCCACAGATGGAACCTCAGTTGTGTGCAGATGGAGTGGGGGTTGGTCCAATAGGCAAACATTGGTCTCCATTGGGAAATAAGAATCATTTACCATAAGTGCATGAAAAGGTGACCTAGGGCAATGGGGTTTGCTCCAGGCATTGCAAATGACTAAGAGATCTTTAAATATGATGGAATGCTTATGCAGATAAACATCACTCAAGCGTTGCCTATAGTAACATGCATGAGCAGGATGCAACTGAGCAAACAGTGTACAGAAAACTTAACTGTACTTGTCCAACCAGAGCGTAAACATACGCAAATGTACACAAATGCCTTTTTTAAACATAAAAACTGCACATAAAAAGAACTGAGACACTTTTATAGGTACTTACAAAGTAGGATGCGACAATATCCATTATGAGGCAATTTTACGTGTGTAAGGAAAAAGGTTCACAGACTGCCGGTACAAATAAAATCATTGGAGTTTGGCACCCCGATGCTACAATTGCTTTGGAATAGAAACTCACCAATATGTACCAGTCTGTAATGGAATTACACATATATTAGTAGTTTTCTATAAGCGCTAGAAACTTGCACATACATAAACTAATTATAGCCCGAACTTAATGTGAAGTTGCTTAAGCTCCCCATGCGAGTAACTAAATGTGTGCTGACGACCAAGTATTATACGAAAATTGTAAAGGTAGGACTTCGTTGGCATAGGAATAAAAAAAGTTAGAAATAATTCGATGGAGTATACTTTCTTTAGAAGTGAAAAAAAAATCCAACTTTTATGGTATTTTTTCCAAGTAGATTCTGACTTTTGCAAGGTCTCTCATGACAAGTGTATGCTTCTTGGCACAAACGGAAGTAGCATTACTGACAGGTGCATGGGTTTTGCCATCAATATTTACACCTAAGAGGAGATCGCTCTGCCAGACCACCACCTAGGTGGCAGAGGACAGTTTCATATATTGGCCAAAGGCAAATTTCTAAACTTAATGGTATGGTGTGACTTTTTATTCTATTATTGTGTAATAATTAAAGATATGAACATATTTTTGAATTTGGTCTTTCTGGCTTGTGGTGTTCTTGAAACTGATGTTAGGCATGTACACCTCATGTAGTCACTCCACAGTATGTAGCCAGTGAAATACCAATAGTCGGCTAGGAAGCAGAGCTAGCTACTTATAGCAGTAGACATGTTGGTTCAAGGCAAGTAGAATATCTCAAAAACTGATTGGATGACAACTATTTTGAATAGCATCCAACTATTAAGTACATAATGTTTTTTTAAAACTATCAACCAAGGTAACACATTTGTGTTTGCACTGTGAGCATCACGTGTTCTCAAAAATGGCCTTCAGACATGAAAATGCATGTATAAATTTGGGGTGGGGTGCATCAACTTTTATTCTATGAATTTCCAATGACTTGTCAGATCAAGTGAATGATATTCTTATGTGTTGCTTTATTATACCTATCCAAAAATATGGACCTTTTTGACCTCACTCATGTATTTTATTTTTTATTAACTTTTATATTAGGCAGGTGTAATTGTAACATTAAATTTTTGCACCCATAGGTTAGCAAACAACTTTTAGCCCCTTTAGCTAAAAGTAGTATCTGGGAGGGCCGAATTTGCAAGGTGGTAGTAGTTCCCCTAAGGCAGGGGTGTCAAACTCAATCGCTCAGCGGGCCAAAACTCAAATCACACGTAAGGTTGCGGGTCGAACAGGATAAACATTCAATAAGCGGAAAATTAAACCTTTTTTAAACATTAATATAAATTAAAACAGAAAAAAGTTTTAATAATAAAAAATCATTGGCATACCCATTTTCGCTCTTATGCCAATTTGTCAGAGCTGGATGTTTGGCATCTTTTCTTGGCTACAAGTTCGTTTATGTTGGGAGTAATGTTCTGTGTCATTGAGATTCTCGTGATGGACTGCAAGTGTTCATCAGTGACATGACTCCTGTGTGATGTTTTGTTAATCTTCATCACAGAAAACAGCTGCTCACACAGATATGTGCTACCAAACATGCTCAAGGTTCGAGCCGCATGTAGACGAAGCTGGGGCATCTCTTCAGGAATGAAACGAGTGAACTGTGCAGGCCCCACAGTGTCGTACTTTGCCTTTAGTGTCCCATTACACTGCAGCTCTATTAGTTCCATCTGCAAATTTACAGGTGCAGTTTCCACGTCTATGGCAAATGGGTTACGAAACAGCTCGAAATTACTTTTCTGTGCTTCAAAGTCACTAAAGCACCGTGCAAACTCGGTGCGAAGTAAGCTAAGTTTTTCAGCAAAGTGTGCATTGGGAAACACCATAGCCTAAAATTGTCTCTTGGGCTGGATATAATTGTACGCCGGTCAAGACCTCTCAGGCCTGATATAATTGTATGCCGTGCCTGATGTGGCCCGTGGGCCTTGAGTTTGACACATATGCCCTAAGATATTATGATTGGTTAATATATTTAAAGAAGAAAGTCCATTATCTGAGACAAAAACCAGTATAGGTTTTATTAAGACACATGTTGTATAGCATGTGCAATAATTACTACCTAATAGGGGTGAAATGATACACCTGTTCCGCATATCAATACGAGTCATGATACACAGCCTGTGATACAATACGTATCGATACACATATAAACTTCATGGTATTTCCATCTTTAAAAGGTAGGTGGTGCCCATTTATGTATGTTGACATTCTTGGTTGTATTTCAAGTTGAAGATTGCAGAAAAAACTATAGTTATCATGTATTTATATGTTATTCTCATAGATGTCAATATAACAATAATACTTTCAAACAGACTATCTGTTGGTTGTCAGTGAGTTTTATTCAATGTTTAAGGCCATTTAACTGTAGCTCACTTTAGCCAATAGGTCCTTTGTTTAGCACTGCATGAATGCTTTAAAAACATCTTATTACCAATTTCATGTCTCACTTAAGCTTGTTAGACATTATGTTACCTTCAAAACAGAATAAATAATGAAATTTCCTTGTGCAAATAAATTTTGTCTAGAACAAAAAATATGGGCAAGGAAATGAAGATGAATACCAAAAAAATCTATCACACTGTACTTCCTGCAGATGCAAAAGACTGCTGCAGCCACAGGTACTTGTATTTGTTATTGAAGATGGAAAACTACTGACAACACCCTGTCCTATAATTTTTTTAACTGACATAAGGTGATAAATATCAGTGCTTTGAAATCTGCCCCATCACTGATTCTGTGCAAATTTTATTTATTACATTGGCACCTACATCCACTGGTTGAATATCTCTGCATAAAATGAGAAATTCCAAACTTGTTCCCTATTTACAATTTAAAGAGAGATACTGCCATGATTTTATCTTAAGGGAAACCTTCCCATTTGTCAAAGAAATAATGGGGAGTGGAAGAAAAGGAGGGAGAGGAAGAAATGGCCATAATGGAATATTAACCTAACACTTCAATATGTCTCTCCTTCTTTATGCTCCACTTTCTTAGAGCTGTACTGAAATCAACATCTTTAAAAGATGTCACCTCTCCTCACATAAGCATTAATCTGTTGGATACTGATCTTTATGACTTGTGTACAATTTTCCAGAGGTCACAGATATTATCTTTGGATACATCTGCTCCAAAATAGGATTTTTGACTAAAATAAACTTTGTTGAATCAATGGCTTACTGACTACTATGTCAGATTTCTTATCTGTTCCATCATGCTGTGTTAGGGATTTAAGTTCATCAATGTCACTGTCTGCCTGTGCAGACAGATGTATTTAAATAAATATCTTTACTTCTTAATTTTATTATTTTACCCTTATTTATTCAGTTTATGTTAACCCTTATATGGATATATGGTTTTGTACTATATGGTCTGCACAGCAAAACTGATTGACAAAAATATGAAAATTGCGTTATACTTTTAAACTGTATTTTAATTAGGCTCATTATTCTGCCCTTTCTACAGTTAATTTTGAAATACCGCTGAAGGGGAGACTGACCATCATGTCATCTATTTTTGTCCATCCAACATATATGTCCGACTCTTATTTAACACCATTTTCCAGCTTAAAATCACTTGCTGGTGTCTCCATTAACTCCTTAACCCCTGGCACCGCATTTACGTGGCAGGAGGTAGTAGCCTACTGCCGAGCTCTGTAGCATCAAGATTATGTATGATACACTAAAGTGGGTGGTATTATAGAAAGGTAGACAGATGTAGCTCTACAATGATACCAAATAATCTGGACCTTTCATTTGTACTACAAAATACAGAGGGGAAAACCCGAATTTTTTTAACCTGTTTTTTTTTCATTCAAAATACGCCCGTGGTCGGAATCTGATTTTGTGTCCGGATTTTAGACTTTTTGGCCTCAGATCTAAGAAAGGTCAGTCTCAATTGTACACAAACAGATGAACCTTTGCAAAAAGTACGATAAGGTGGATATTTGGAATAAAGAGTGGTCTCGATACAAAAATGATGGGTCCATTAAGCAAAATAAAAAAGAACTCCAACTTTTACTCTTCTGCTCATGCGCATGCAAAATAACCAATGGAAAATGCTGTTTCTAATACAACTACACATTAGGCTAATGGAAAATTTCTTGGAAGTAAATGTATTAGGATGCATTCAGAAATAGCCCCCCAAATGTGTTTCCTACTCGCATTTCGGGCAAAACGACAAAACCCTCCTGGGGTTAATGAGTTAACACTTTCCCAGCTCCAATAATCCAATACTTAATAACTTTAAAATTATTGACATCATCACTACCATCAGCCAGTATTTGCCGAACTAAACCATGCCAGGAATCAGACATTTTGGGTTTTCTAAGTAGCCCGTATTTTAAACACACATTTGTAAAACTTCTTTCATGGAAGTTTCAAACTATGCCATGATAATGCTTATTCCTGGGAACCATGTGCCAATCAAATTTAGTTACCAACCATTCATGACATGTTTGAAGAACCCAAATGTGTAAACAGGTGTCGTGACAAGAATAGTTAAATAAAAATATGATACTTTGCTGAGCACATTTTCACATGCGGGGCTAACTATTTGCGGGAGTTCCACATCACTGTTCTCCAAGTTTGCGAATTCATACAAATTTTGCATGATTCCTGCAATCATACACCCTGATAAAATCTCTATCTCTGTTTAAGTACTTTACATATCAATCAATGACTTCTGCGTGAAGTTTCTCTGTAGCTTTGCCAATGCTTCCAGTTTGTCACGCAGGGAATAAGCGACATTAATTTCTTATTGGTGGTTATTGTTTAACCTGGACCGGAACAAGCAACAACCACCAATGAGAATTCAGTGTATATATTTTACCGTACAACATATCAGTAGTATAGCCTTCAAATCTACCAAAGTAGACTGGATACAATTCAATGTAGAAACTTCGTGTAAAAGTGGTTATTAAATGATGAATAAAGTATTTTATGTGGAACATATTTGAAATGTACAGTATATGCTGAACATGCTGCTGGTTTAAAATAATTAGCATGGGAGGGAGGGCGAATTAAAAACCATGTCACTTTGTGCTAATTTATTGATGGCAAGTGAGTATTCTCAATAGTCTTTTTTGTTTTGCTAATAAAAATGAGTGCCTGTGACTGCGAAAGCTGTTTCAGACGAATTCTAATTTTAAAGAACAATAAAGCAAATTAATAATAACTATTCATGACTGCTGAAGTCTAAAATGACTTGCATACAGTAAGTATCATTTTGTATCGATTCTCTGTCTCTTGTATCGATAAGTGTACTGTTACAGCAAAAGTATCGATGCATCGATATATCAATGCATCAATATACTGTTTCACCCTATTACCTAAATATTTTGCTAACAACGTTCCTCAAGTCTGTGTGTATGGCTTTCTCTCTTTGTCTATATATATATATATATATATATATATATATATATATATATATATATATATATATATATATACCATATTTGCCGGCCTATAATATGATACTTTTTTACCAAAAAGTCTTAGCTTTGTCTTATACTCTGAATCGACTTATATATGTATTATGTCATCTGAATTGCTTTATCATATTTTTCGTATGGAAAATAATTCTCCAAGAGTACAAAAAATAATGTGCAAAAAATATTTCATTTTGGGGAAGAGATCATGTATGAACAAATATAGGATCCCACAGTGAGTATTTTAAACTATTACATGATCATCAGTATTAAAAATTAACATAGATCAGATGTAACTGTGCTAAAGGTGCATGTACCAGTAATGTATATTGTTAGTAATATACGTTGTTTAAATTTAATTACATATACATGAGTTAGAATTTACAAATTAGAATATGAATAACCATGACAAAGACATATTCCATCCCAATTTTCCTCTTGCACCTAATGATCAAATAATCTGTATGCCCCATTGAGAGACAGACAGACAGACAGATGTCTTCACGATTGTAAATCTGTATTGTTCACTTACCTGATGACTGATTTTACTTGTGTACAAGTGCAGTACCATATTCCATTATCAATTAATACCACTAGTTAAGTGATTCCTTCTAATTTTTGTTTCCACTTCCATTATTACAAGAATCACATGGCTTTGTAGTGGTATTTACATGCTAATCAAATATGCTACGGCTGTGTTCAGTCATTCCAAGATAACACCTGTTTGAGGTAAAAATTCTGCAGACCAGATCAGATTAGCGAGGCTACTAATATGGAAATGAGGCTAACCATGGGTATTATGAAAACTGTACCATATAGTTAAAGGAAATGCCAGGTGGTTACTATTTTAAATTTCTCAGCCAGTGACATTTTTTAACTTGCCGACGGAAGCGACAGCAATTTAAAGTACATCTAGCATGAGCAAAGATCAAAAACAGTTGCCACCTAAGTACAGGAAGAGTACATGCACTTTAAAAAAAATCTTAATTGTTGGGAATGGAGAGATTGTTATACTTGCAAAGAAAATATGACAGCATGCAAAATGGTCATTCTTGGGATTTAACCTAATGGAGACTATATGAATATAACTATTGTCAATATTTAAACTCTGAAGGAATATGGTATGTATTTTCTGAGTTTATATTTACTGTTTCATTTATTAATGTTTTCTCTCTTTGACAAAAGCTTCAGCAACATGGGGGCAATAAGATAGAAAAAAGAATAAAAAAATCCACAAAGAGCTCTCTCTCTCTCATATATCGGACCATATCTGATTTTGATCACGAGGTCAAAAAAGAAAAATGCGATGGAATACATATGCATCCTTCTCTCTGTATCCTCTTCTCCTACCCCCCCCAAAAATGCATTTTAGTATTATTGATGCAATTTCCCTTTTGATGGTAATCTGAAATAGCATACAATCATACTTTTAATATTTATGAAACCGGAAGTTATTATAATTTAATTCCACACAGCATCGCAAGTTTTCTCCTATCTGTAACTCAATAAATATATATCCTCTAGCAGGGTACTTGTAGCTGCACTTTATCAAGACATAGACCTTACCTGTTCCTTCGCCTTGTCCTGTTGATCTTCCTCCCATGTCATATCCACTACAAAGTGATGTAAGCATTTCTTGCAAGTTTGTTTGACCTGCAAATGCAGACCCTACTAATTCTAACAACTGGTTAACGGCAGTTGTACCTCTCTGCATGCATTTTGCATCTTGTTCTTTTAACTTTGTGTCAACTTTCTCCTCAAGTGATTGCATGGTTTTCTTTTGTGACTCCACATCCTTGCAAACATTCTCTATGTCTTCTCTAGTTTTCTCCTTAAAAACATTAAGTTCATCCTGACATTTTCTGAATTCCTCTTTCAAAGCATCAATGCTTTCATTGTCTTTGTCCCTGTGGACACCAAGTTGCTGTTGGACATCTTTTACACATTCCCTAAGGGCTTTCACTTCCAGATCCAGATCAAAGAAAACATCCACTGAGGCATTGTTGATCTATAAGAAAATGACATGGTCTGAGAGTTATTTTTATCAAACATATACTGAGGCAAAATGTTTCTAATATTTTTATGTATTATACTCAAAGTTTGGATAAACAGTAGAAATTTATTGTATCAATCCCAGTTAGCTTGAACATCCATGATCTCTCTATTTCAGTTCTTGCAAAATAATATATGAAGTATATATTTGAATTAGTCAAACACAACTTCCTCAAACTCTCTAACTCAGTCAGCAGTCCCTTGAACTAAATATGAACAAGATTTTCTCTTGCTGCATGAAACCACACAGCCACTTTACTGTGAAAATCGGTCTATACCTGGGGACAACATGCCACCACACAACTGGCAGCCCTCCATATTGAGAGTGGAATGAATTACAAAGGCCTGTGTTACAGAGGAAACCTTTAACATTGGCAACAGAGTAGGAACTGCAGCTTATCTCGAAATTTTGATAGACATCACTTACTTAATCTTACATATGGTAAAACTTGTCACAATTGTATCATTCAAAAACAATAATTAGTGTTTTCATTGTTCAAGTTATAAATTTATCTTCTATATAATTTTGGTATTAGAATTATTTAATTTACTCCAAACTTCCAACATTTTTGAAAATCGAAGCATAGAAAAATGAGAAATCTATGTTTTTATCTGCCTCTGATATTTTCCAATAAATAAATTTTCATCACAGATTATTGACAGAGACTTTCATTCATCCTTTCATTGACTATTTGTTGTCATGTCCTCAAGCATTCAATGTTTTCAATACTTGAAGCATAACTCAAACAATAAATTTAAGTTATATTCTGGAGTTTATTCCAATCCTTTTGGTGTTTACTTCAGTGTCAACTATTTCCTTATATCAATCAAGGGTAATAATAGTTTATGTATATAAACCACTATGATAGGGAAGCTATGAGTCAGAAAAAATAATCATTAAAACTATCAAACCTGTCCTGTACAAAAATAAACCAATGCAGATAAAAATAAAATCATTATAATATCCATATACGTATTTTAAAACTTTGTCCACATAAATATTTAAGTGAGACTTAATCAGGGTAAGAATTTATCTCAACAGATCTCTTTCAACAGCAGACAATAAAAGATAAGTAAATAATTTATAATGTTCTTTCAGGTAAATAATTATGTTCTGTTTATTGTGTACTGTAACTGTCCCTCTGCTTCTTATGATATAGATTCTCTTCTAATCAACATACCTTAGACTGTTTCTCCACCTTGAACACATATACATCTTTATGTAATCACACACACAGTATCCATAAAACATACACTTTTCAACATCCAGGATGCATTCTCAATACCACTGATAAAACTCACTCAGAAAGCTCATCCTCATTCCCCTTAACTAGGGATAACTCTAGTACTGATTTTCACCATCCCGATGATCAAATTTGTGCAAACAAGCTGTTTATTATATATTTACATATGTAATGTTTAATATGTAATGTCAAATAGCATACTATTGTAACTGATTACAGTAAACTCCTAATACTTGCCATTCAGATGCAAGGTTACATCACTAATATGCATGGATCTTGTTCTATATCAAACCAATCAAAGATATTGATGATGTAAACCAATGTTCCAAATCTAATCAGATTTGGATCAAAAATATAGCTTCCAGAGTCATAATAAGCTCAGCAATCCCATGCATGATAATAATTAAGACGTGTGCATCTAACAAGGTGTACATCTAACAAGGTTAGCCAATCAGGTGTAAGATCACCTGATTAATATGCATGGACCAAGCTCATAATCAAATCCATTCATGATCTTGATAACATATCTATGTCCAAATTTGTTCAAAATTGTATGAAAAATATGGTTTCCAGTCACGGGTAACAAGCTTAGACAATCAGATCTGGATCAGCTTATTAGCACACATGTACTTTACTCATTATTGAGCTCATCTGAGATTTGAACAATTTAGCATACATGCAAGCAAAATCGAATCAGAAATATGGCCTCCTTCAGTGTTGTAACAAGCTCAGCTAATACGATGACCTAATTAAGATGTGTGGATTTTGCTTATTATTCAATTTATCCAACATTTGAATGATACAAGCAATTTTGATCAAACTTAGATTAGAGATATGGCATCCAGAGTGGTAACAAGGGGAAGCAATCAGGTGCAAGATCACCTCATTAATATCCATGCTCACTAGCACAGTCATTCAAGATAATGATGTAAACTCCTGTGCCAAGTGTGATTAAAAACTGGATCAAAAATATGGCTTTTTGGGTGGTATTAAGCAACTGCTAATGGCTGCATGATGCATGAAGGTCAATACCATATTAGTTCCACTTGGTCTTATGGCCAGGTGAGGTAAACAAACCTATTTTGGAAGGTAAAAGCCATTCACTTACTGTACATGGCTTTTTTCTCATTCGGTGCAAATGTGGTTAATGGCATTTTATCTCCTACATATGATGGTTCAAATTGTGTATTTTGTGAACATTGTTCAGGTGGAGGTAGAAACAATACTGAGTGGTTGAGCCCAACAGATTTCAAAATCTTTAAACTAAAGCTGTTAATATTTCTGATGATTAAGTTTATGTCCTTTTTATTTCTGCAGTCACATTTGGGTTCTGTGACTTTGGCAAGCTTGCAGTCTGGCTCTAAAATAAGCACTTCACCCAAAGTCTGATTGTTGTTTAATTTTGGCTTGCAAGCAATACTCCTCCATACTTGATTTCTCTATCATTTCTAAACATGATTATCAGTGTGATAAGAAGAAAAATCCTTAATTAAAGAAAATTTAGTATTACACCTAATACAGAGTTTTGCACCAAAAGTTTTTAACCATTTGTAATAAGTAACAGGTATGGGTGAAACTAAATACTGAGCAGAAACTGGTCATATAAGTTCAGTCAATGACAATTTACATGATCCTTGCAAAACACTATCTTAAATAAGCTAATACAATTGAAATTCTCTTGCTGTCATTGAGTTTGTGTTAGTTATATTTTAAGATCTGTTTATATTGCTGGAATGAGAAAGATTGGAGAGAGAGGGGAAAGAGAATGAAGAAGAAGAAATATTAATCTGACCTAAACATAAAAATATAACAAATGCAAGGGCAAATACATTTCCTAAATGGGAAAGAAGGAAGTTCCATAGGTGATATCACCACAATGGGGATATGTAGCTTTTTGTTGGATTCTTTTGGGGTAAGAAGGGGAGGCAAACCAATTTTAATTGTCTAATACTTACCTGCCACTATTCCATTGCTTACCCTTTACAGTGAACACATATCCTGTGTCCAAGCTAAAACATTCTTTTCTCCGATTAGCATGGAATGTTCAAGAATGTTAAAGGAACAGTTTCTGACTCCTACATCACAGGCCCACACAGAATACCCTTCTTTGATTTGGACCCATAGTCTTCCAACAGAATCTGTTTTAGATGGAAAGGTCAAATATGAACCAAAACTTTCTGCATTTTCTGATACCAGAAATTCAGGAATAGTAAGCTGGAGACTGGTCTTTTCCCACTCTCTATGTTGTGCCTGTGTGTTCCACCTCTGCTGGGTGAAAATGGCTGGGGTCCTGATAAAGAAGGATGTTTCCAGAAATGAAGTTGGTAACCATCCTTTCAGGTAGAAATGACCCACACATCATCCATTATTCCCATCTAGATCCCTGAAAAATGGGCTAACCATGCACCCACCATAATCTCTGGAAGAGATGATATGGCAGGAGACGGTGCATGTCTCAAAAGCCTCCCTTTTAAAGGAAGGGGGAGGAATCCGAAGACCCTCTCCCATGACCCTCCAACCACACCATCTAGACAATGACAGACAAGCAAAAGCTTTGAGGCTGCTGGGGCTGCACCCACTTGAAAACTTAAGAGAAAGACCCAAGGGGTGCTCAGAGTGAGCATGCATCTAAGCCTATTGGGATGGGCCTGGAACAGCTGTGCAAGACCAGCATTGTTGGTTTCTCAAATCCTGAGATGACATTGGGGGATGAAACCTCCAAAGGCAGCCTTAGCCTCAAGGGAAGCAGCACTTAGAAGGTTATTGCTGTGACCAGCAATACCTTCAATATCTCAAAAGTAATGTCCCTATAGAGATGGAGCTAATCCACAGAATGTGCTAATGGGCACAAAAAAGCATGCTTCGAAGTCTTTGCCACTGCCTCCAGCAAACTTTGAAGCTCACCTGGCAGTCTCTCTAAGCTGGAGAGAATATTCTTTTCCTCTGAGCCCAAATGCTTTCAGCACAAGTCTGGAGGAAGAAGGTGGTAAACTTCACTTACTACGTTACCAAACATCTACATTTCTTCTTCATCCTGTTATGAGTCTATGCTCTTAAAATAAGTAACAGAAAAGAGTGAAAAACAACAAGCTTTGTAAAATTCAACAAATAATTTAGTTACCTAGAATACAAAGTGAAAATGAGAAAAAAAAGAACACAAGTCCTAATAATTTGAGTCCTGAATAAAATTCAGTTGAAGTCCAGAGTAAATCCAAACACCGAAGGTGATGATGTGTCTTTGATAGCTAATAGAATGTTGATGTGTCAACAGTCTTTTGTTGAATCACAGTAATACAATTCCAGATCTGAATTCAATATAAATTCCAGTGAATGCCTCAATCCAAGAATTTTAACAGAGCACTTTATTTTTTCCAGAAAAAATAATCACTTGAATTCAATAATTTGAAGAAATAAAATTTCTAGCCCAAAAATAAACTACTGGATACAACACAACTTAAAAGTGCTAGGTCTTAAAGCACAACTGAAAATAAACTCAGTTACAAAAATATATAGTTCTCTACTTGACCTCAGTTAACATTTTCTAACAATAAAAACTATTACCTAATGGAAAATAACCTACTACCATACCTGTAGTTACATTAAGTATTCAATGTATATGGCTAGGAGCATGTTATACAAGTCTATACAGTAAACAGATGGATGGATAGGTGGATGCGCAGATAAGTGGACATCATATAATTGTACAGATGGCAAAAGAGCATTCAATTTACATGGTAAATCATGTTACTATAAACTGACTTTGCATAAGACCTGTCTCCACCATAAAAAGGAGATGGGCTCAGTCTAAATTGAACTGCCTTCAAATTAAGTTGCTTCTTGTCAAAATCAGACTGACTGGTAAAACACTGGTAACAACAAAGACTGACAGATGAAGCTTGCTAACTGATGATTACATATCAATATAAACTGGCTGTAGATTTAACCAGAACTCAGTGAATCGTTCAGTACATGGGACTGCATAAACTGATTTTCTGAAATTTGGTTTGGCAATTTGTGAACACCACACGATACCACCTTACAATTCTATACTGTGTCCTAATCACTAAGATATTAATCAAATTTTCACATGGTTCCCACGCTTTTCTAAATACAAATTTCCAGGTCTTTTCCAGGTTTTTTCCAGGATGAAATTAATTTTTTCAAGGTTAACATATGACCATTACTGAATGGAATTAAAGAACATTTTGGATTATAGAACATGCATTTTCCGAATTGGAAGATGTTTCTCTTTCAGGACTTTCGAAAACATATATGTCAGAAAAGATAATCATGTATAAAACCACAAAATGAGTCACATGAAACAAATATATTCCTATAAATTTGCATTTAAAGCCATTTCAATGTACAAAATACAAATTCTAACATTACTCTGCTGACCTGCATTATGTTGCTATGTGGAAACAACATAATGAGCATAAATTATTTTGTTTCCTTTTAAACCTCTAATTTCAAAGAATTCAAGAGCAATGTGCGTGTATGTTAAACAAAGTAAACATTTCCTATCACAGTATGAAAAAAAAACAATAAATGCAAAGTATTAGAATCTTATCTTGTAATGAAAAAAGTTTAACCCTGAATTTATGTGTGCCAATAAAATCTCAAACAAGATTTTTCAACCAACCTAAACTCCTTAAGATGATTTGGTTAAAAATTCCATTATTTAAAGACATTTACAAAAGGGTTGATTTAAATTTTGACAAAAGACCTTCACAATTATATATTGTTGGTCTCGAAATAAATACAGAGAGTTTTGTGCTCTTTCATTTTTTATTTTTATTACAACCAGTATACAACTTTCAATTAATATATTTTTCTACAACATTTGAAAATGACAGTTGTGAGATTCTGTGTGCTCGTGCGACTAGCAATCGAAATCGCTAGTACCAGCTCAAATTTCATCAATGCATTAGTTTTATCGTCTTTCAGCAGATTAAAGACATAATGATTTTAATACTCGCAATTTCTGAGAAAATGAATAATTTTCATATCGATCTCATGCAGGTATAACTCAATTAACAACGTTTAAGTTTGCTAGCCCATCCACAAAGCGGATATGCTTTAACGCCACCATGTTGGCCTCTTGCAATGCTACACTGGTTTTCATACCTTCCATATATAAAAAACATACGGATATCGAACTGTCTGTGAAACAAAAAGTCTACCAGATGAATCTAATCCAATGAGCATTTGGATTGTCTCAACAAATTTATTTATGGGAATCACCCAAATGATTCATACTGCAACCTCCTAATATTCTGGTTAGAACTCGATAAATTTAACTAATGATCAGTTCAGTTATGACTCAGTTACGTAATTGTTTCAGGCGTCAAGTTGTGGAAGAAAATTCCCAGGTTTTTCCCAACTTTTGTCAATATTGGTAAAATTCAAGGACTTTTCACAGTCATGAAAAAAATTATTATTTCTCCCAACCTTTTCACGATTTCCCGGTAGCATGGGAACCCTGTTTTCAACAGTTCAGTGACCATGGTGTATTCGATAATATTGTTCTTCTTGGTGAGTACTCTGATAGTTATCTAAGTTCAAGTATTATGATATCAACAAGTACAACACATCCTGCAGAACTTGATCAGATAGCAAAGTTTACACTGATCAAATGTGCATCATTACACATGGACTGTGTTCCAGTGCAGTATCAAGAAACTGACATGTTAAAACACAATGTTTACAATTCAAGTGTCTTGCATAAATTGAATGCATTAAAAAATTCTTTACACAATCTGAGCTGATCTGATTGCATAATCAGCATAAATATGCTGCTGATCTAGAGCTCAGTTTAACAAATAACTAATTAATATAATAATACTTTATTTTCTAAAGGTACAACTTATTTGGTCAAATATTAGCTAATTTCCCAAGAAGACCTAATTGGCATGCACTATTCAACTAATGTACCTGTTAAGTATTTCAGTCACCTTATTTAAATGGGTAAATAACAAAATGTTCCACCTTCTTGATAAACTGCAGTTCATATTTAACTTTCTCAATCTTCTGCAACTAGTCCATGTATAGGTACTCCGTCTCTACGTAAAGGATTTACCTACCTTGTCGATGTTAGCAACAGCTTTCTGGCATGCCTCCAGGGACTTAAGATGGCTTGGGTCTGTTAATAACTCAGTAATGTTTTGTATGTACTGCCCTCTAGCAGAATCTGTTATTTTCATGTCATCAGAATGCATCACAATGTTCCGTATATTCAGGACCTGAATTTTTGGAAAAAGAAAGGAATTACTGCACATTTCCATCTTTCAATCTAATGAAATATAGACTGTTACAATATGGTCCATGTGGAACTACTCTGGGACAAAGTACTCCATGTAATATGGATCTAGAAATGATACGTTATCTCCCATAAAAATCCTCAACTCTTGAAGTTATACTTATTGTGTCTTTTTAAACAAGGAAAGAAATAAGATTAAAAATTGCTTCCATGTTTCATATACCACAGCGTCAAAGAAAGTCATACTATTTACAAGGAGATCAATAATTTTTTATATGGGAATGAAATTCACAGTCATTGTGATGTCTTGGTGAAGAAATGCTTTAAAAACAAATACTTGTTCAAATGAGATTGTAATTTATAAGATTGTTGGGCTATCAACATCATAAATTTCATGTCATTTTCATACTAATTCGGCCACTTGTTTTCTACTCATACTTGCATGGATATAAAACACATTTTTTGAGACTCAAGAAAACTATGGTACAAGTACCTCTACTACATGTACAGCATGTTAGCATAGTTTTTGCATTCCACTCTGAATCTAAATATTGATATAATCAGCTTTTTTACAAATTGTCTTGATGTAATCAATAATATATAAACAATAAACACACTACCATATTTTAGCATCATTTTGAATTAACTGTGTCCTGAGTGAACATGAGAGAGATCCTGAAACAGCCTCATCCATTCTTTATAGACATCATTTGTATGTGTAGTTTTTATTGGTTTTGGTAATGTAAGTGCTCCAATAAGCATGGGCACCTTTACATTTTGCAATAACACACAAGAACATTTTACAACAAATTTAGCTTACTATAGCTAAAATTACAATCAAGACAAACATTAGGCTGACCTTAGCAAGTCATGAAAACAAACAGTAAAGGGCCAAATGTCTGAAACTATTTTGTTATTCTTAACATTCATACATGTCCACCAGGCTGGACACCATTATGGGATAATATCCAAAATTGTTTAATAAATTTGATAGTTTGCATCAGGTGCTTATTTGGTGGTGACAGTGCAGAGTGATTAGCACCCATTTCATGACCATCTAGACATAGTAAGTCTTTTAGTGAAAACCCCATGAGTAGACAAAACCACCATGGTAGCCATACTGGCAATGACCAACCAGATATCATAAGCAAACACCAATGTTGATATGATCATCTATTCAGGAGGAGTAGTGATCAAAAAACCACCAATTTCATTTAGGACTAACAAGAGATCATAAGTCTTTAAGTGTAAACTCTATGTTGATATGACTGTTTGTTCAGGAGGAAGAGACTGAAGACTTTCAAGATCATCATTGCCATATCTGGATGACATGTCAATGAACAGCAAACAAATACACTTTGTTAAATTTGTCAAACTGAAAGTGAAACTTGTTCTTGATCCCCAACTGTAACCACATACACTCAGGAGAACAATAATAATGTATATTGGATGCTTATTACCCTCTGTATCAGACTCTGCCCTTGTGAAGTTAGTTTTGAATGGAATCGCTTACAGCTGGTTATAAGGTTTAGGATGGCTTGTGTATCGCAGTATTCAGGTCTAGAATTGGCTGTGTTTTGGCCCTTATGTAAATACAGCTTGGCACATTCCCATGGGGTGAAGGGCCAAGCTGTAACATCACAGACATATGCTCTTTCATGTTTAAAGCTAACGTGAAGCTCTAACAATTCTCTCAACCAAGCATCACACAGTCCTGATGGACACGGTGGAGACAACATCCACGTCCTCCTGATCTGCTTCACATTCTGAAATCTACAAAATGTACATTGTGGTAAAGGTACTGATGTTCCGCCATAAAGTTTCTGTAATAAAGATTTGTGCAAAGAATCAATCTCTTCCTTCACAAAGGCTGTGATTCCATCTTTGAAGTAATGCAAAGCCAGCACAATTCTGAGCCAGTTCTTGTACTCAGGGTCCTGGATCTTTTCAGTGGGATCAGATGTGGCCATGTTGACACTGTTACGGACAAACAGGATCGTTTTCACAAGTCATAATCTGGAAGAGAAATGTACAGTTTATAAACCCTTTTAAAGGCATACAATCTCTTTTGAACATATTCTATCTTAATACAAAAGTATAACTAGTGCAGTGTATATTCAAATGATTCACTTTAATGAGTACCCCAAAAGAAAATTTGTAGAGCAAACAAGGATTCTAATGACCATTATTCATGGCTGCAAAATCTACTCTGATTTACATTATATGATTTTAAATAATGTAACAAAAACATCTCAAAAAGTCAACTAAATACTAACCAATTTTACTCACCCAGAATAAACTCTTACTTGAACTGCTATCAGAGGAAACTAAAAGTTGACAGTGTTATTGACTTAATCATGTGAAAAGTTGTTTTCCAGAACATTTTTCTGTGGCCCTTTTATACCAGTTGTAAGTATCATAAACCAGTCTGCTCTCCTTCTGGTAAATGTTCATTAGTACTGAGGAGTGAGAGAAAAGCATTTGTATGAGCATGAAAAAAACAAATAGAAAATGAGCATCTGGTATAAAGCATGCATTTTCATTTAACAAAGTCTGAAATCTTCTTGATGGAACAGCCTCTTCATTAAAAATGAAAACACTCATCAGCCCTGAATTAGCACTTAAGTGACTGAAAGATCTGATCATGCACTGGAAATTTTTCTCTTGCCAATTTTTAACCCATGCTGTGGATGATAAAGATACCAAGTTGTCAATGGATGACTCACTACAAGGTAATTGTATACTTTCAATACATGTACAGACAAAACAAATTTAATTTAGTCGAATGAACTTGGTTTTAAAACAACTTCCTTTTAATTAATAAAGCAATTAACAACTTGGATTTAATTAGCCAGCTGTGCCTTTTTTGAACAATAGACAAATTAAGTGATCTAGTCAGTCTGAATTTACATAAAATCAAGTCTTTTTGTCATATGAGTAACATAACTGTACTCAATTTATGTGCTTCATATGTTAAAAAAAAGAGCTGAAGGAGTCACTGCTTAGTAGTCATACTTGGCAAAAAGAAAAGCAATACTATCTTCCTAAGAGTTGTTTTTTTCTTTTACTGTCTGATATCTAAAACAAAACGTTACTATATACTTCCACACAAGACAACCAAGTTCAATATTTTTTCTTCCAACATTTTTTTCTTAACAAGAGTACCACAATATATTAGTGTGCCTGGTACTTAATGGTCTTCTATGTAGGTATAAGGCTTACTCTGGTGATTATTTCCCAACAGGTCTCAATAACTTCGATCTTCGATCATGGCATGCGGTCTTTAACTAAACTTAATGTACAGAAATCATTATTTTCTTACCAGACTTACTATGGCCATAACCTCTGAAATTTTAGACCCAGAATCTATGGATTTCTTCATTACACTGCAAAACATCTTCAAAGTTTGGGCAAGAAACTTTAGTACTCTGCAATGACAGTTATGCTGCAAAACCCTCTTCCATATCTTATTGCAAGCCCTTGCTTAAGGTATGTGGTCAAGAAATAAAGTTATTATGAAAAAAAGCTTATGCTTCTTTCAGTCATAGTGACCATGATCTCTGACACCTTAACCCTAAATCAGAAAGCTTTCTCACCCACTGTGTAAATCATCCACACACTTTGGTGATGGTACATGGTCAAGAACTGACATTTTCATGCAAAAGGCATTTTTCTTCTTTAAGTGTCCTGGACCTTTAACAAATGAAACAGTCGATAGGCTTCCTTTTTTACCACACATGCATGCCATCTACAATGCCTGGTTCAGGTTAGTGATGCAGAGGTAAAAAAATTTCTTGACCAAGTGTGACGGGGTGATGTTTATGGTTGGGAGTAGGGTGATCCCATTATTTTCTTTAAATGATCATAGAAGTCCCACCCAAACTCGATTTTGGTTGGAAGTTAAATTAGTGAAAGATAGATGTAAAGCTTCAAGCCCCCAGTCAGCAAAGCCAATGGTTAAATGACTGAATGTACAAAAAGTGAAATTCAGCAAATAATATTTTAATAACAAATCAATAGTCAAGTGCTTCAAATTTCCCAAGTACTCTCCTTCCTCTCAACCCTGTAATAGCCTATTGCATCACTTGATTAGTAGTGTTAGATATATTTCAACCTGTCCTTGTATTCTACTCATCTTTGTATTCTTCTCTCCTATTCCTCCCAATTCCTTCTCTTCCTCCTGACTTTCTCCAAATTCTTTCTCCTCCTCGACTCCTCTATACTCCTTTCCTCCCCCTCCACTTTCTCCTCCAGATAACTTTTCATCCTCCTCCACCTTCTATCCACCTTCTCTCCACTGACTAGACTTTGTCAACTCTGACTGCTCTGCTAGTCTCACTTTTGTCTCCCCTCTTAGAGACTTGGGACTCAACTGAAGTGGAAGTTCTGTTCCCCAAAAAGCTTCTTTTATGAAGCTTTGTCTTTCCTCAGAATCTGTCCTCTCTAAGTTTTACCACCAAATTATGAGTGGCTTCTTCGAAGTAACCCTATTTCTAAGCAATCTGTATTGGTGCAATGATCCTTTGCTTGCATGGTACAAAGTTATCATTCAGATCTAAGTTGTAATCACACCCTCTATCTCAATTCCTATTGGGTGTCACTCTGACCCAATCCAATCAAACTTAGCAGACAATGTCCTTCTCACTGTCTGTCCACATAGGGATGGATTTAGAACACGTTCCATTCCCCCTCACAGGTTCCTCAGATATTCTTAGGACTAAGTTGTAACACATAGGTGGGAAATCGCATGATCTAACGCCTGTGCCGATTCAAGATGCCGGGCCTTCTCTCTGGTCACAGTAACCTTGCATAAGAGATTAACTCTAGCCTGCGGCAATGTTTAGACATCAAACCATGGCTTGTAATAATACCTTAGTTTATACACGACTTATGAACTGGGGATGAGCAAACATGACACCCAGCAATGACTTTGACCTTTGACCTTTTCAGCCCCAGATGACTAGACTTCTTTCTTAATCTAAGTGCAAGTTATCTACCATGTTTGCTTCTGGTTTATGATGTACGGCTAATATTACAGTGTGGAAATCATTTTTTTGCTTCTTTCAGTCACAACAGCACTGATCTTTGATATTTGGACCTGCAAATCAACAGGATTCTTCCTTACCCCAAGTACAAGCCGTCCACAAAGTCTGAAGACAGTGGACAACTCAATTTACTATAAAGAAACAAATTGCTAAGTGATAAATTGACAGATGGACATGGGGATTATTAAAATGGAGATTTAAAAATAGTTGAAGAAAACTGAATTTTAATAAAGAAAGGATAAAAAAGCAAGAACGTTGTAGCTCACTGTCACTGTAGATTAAATGAAAAGTTGAAATATTTGGAGAGTGATGAATGCAGTTCACTCTTGAGTCATGGTTGGAAAGGACAATACATACCCTAATTTTTTAAACAAACTTCTTTATGTTTCAAAGAATGTAAAATAAAACAATAGACAAGGCACAGATGACTACCTGGTAATTCAGTTACCACAGACCATAATGTTCATCTCTGGCTACAATTACTATACTTTCATAACAAGAATCAGCTAAACACACATATATTCAATGAATACTCCATCCAAGGGTAAACTTGATAAAGTATGAAAATGATATATTGTGCACTTAGTTTCAGAGAAAAATTAATGCAGTGAGATCTCACTGTTTACATCCAGCTCTACCTTGGCGGCAACAGTCATAAAATGTAAATGGTATTATTAGGTTCATGCCTGCAATTATGTAAAATATACCTATACATTGGCTTCTTCTGAAAAATTATGTTATATCTTTCCAGTCCTTATTTTCCACCAATCAGCGGCCTTCATTCTTTGAAAATATGGCATTTAATATGCCACCACACATAAAATGGTTCCATAGCTTATTCAATAATTAATTGGCTGTGAACAACATAACAATCCGGGCAGAAAATTATAGTTCTCCACGTCATACCTGGAAATTCTTCTCACCTATTTAATGGCATAAGAAGTTTACCAAGCTTGTGATTAAGTGTGCTAATGATTCGTGGGTACAATAAATTACATTATTTATTTTTCAGTTGGGCAGGGTAATGTCACTTTTAAATTGTTATTGACATTACTGGCTATATCATGCTAAGGAAATGGGAGGTAAGTGCCTGTCAAAACAGCCAAACTGAATTAGCATGGGTGGGTATCAAACCCACAACCCTTAGATTATGACTCTGATCCGCATGATGATCTTAATGAGGAGCCATGATTAAAAGATAAAACATTCCAGTCTTATCATTATCTTTTATAGCAGCAGGATGAAACATAAATGCAGTAGCTTCAACAATGCAACACAAAAGCAATCTTTGAAATAGAATAAAATACAGACAGCTCAACTGGAAAAGTTAACAATAATTTGGCCTGTGACCAATTGATAATGAGAATGCTGATATTTAGTTTCCTGGATAAATAATGTTATGATTGTTTTTATTATTATTATTATTTGTTTTTATTATTATTATTATTATTATTATTATTAAAGTACCAATAGTTGTAGCAGCAGCAGTATAGTTTTAGTATTGGAAGCCAAGACCTCCTACCCCTCTTTAGCAGATGATTACCATAACAACAACATATTACTACATGTACTAAGTTTTAATAATTTCTGCCATGAGGAAATGTAGTAGTGAACCCATGGACAGAAATGGTTTCACAATAGTCCCAAAGCATGTTTGTTAAAAAGATGGCATAATAATTTATGAGAGAAGAAAAGAAATGGGATATGAAATACATAACACAACAACAGTGACAAAAAAAGCAGTCTGGTAGAGGTGAGCCACAGAATCAAAGGCCTCAGTAAGACACAATTATACATTAACTTTGTGTAAGTCATTGCTAGGATACTTCCATTTAGGCATCAGACATCAGACTGACATATTATGGAGGAAAAGGATGAGACATCAGGAATATAACTGGCAACTGTGACTTGAATAGCATAATAATACACATTACCCCTGGGTAAGAATGACTGGAATGTAAAATATGACTTTCTAAGACAAAATCTCTTTTACTGATTGCTCTCTGAACTCCTTCATACCCTCATGCAATCTTTATTGCAAATGAAAATGTAACATATTGTTGTGACCTGTCACATACTATAGTCTGTAGTTTTCAATACTTATGACAATGGATTCATTTTTCTAACTGAAAAAGCATCATTCAATAACCTAAGCGATGGAAAATGGACATTACCGCAAAGCGTACATGTTGATACATGTATATGATAAAAAGAAAGAATGGGGGTCAGAGATGCATAAGTTGATAGTATATTGTGGGTGACAGGTTAGAGATTTTAGGAACTATTAATACAAACTGTTATCTAAGGGTGCTAGGGAAAGTGTATGCATTAATTTAATGCCACATCCTCTGGCCTAACATTAAATGTCATAAAAGATAAAATACAAAGTGAGGTTAAAAAGTTCCATATTTTTTGATAGCCATAAAAAACAAACATAATATCATTCACCTGATCTGACAATTAAATGGAAGTTCAGGGCAAAATAAGTTTATGCACCCCAATGCCCAATTTCTACATGCATTTTTTGCATCCAGGCCGCTTTTGAGATATTCTACTTGTCTATAACCCACACATCTACTGCCATGAATGGCTAGCTCTGGTTCTGTTTTCACTGTCTAATAACATGAATTAAGTATGCTGCCACATCAATTTCAAGAATAACACATGCCCAAAACACCAAATTCACAAATATAATAAGTACATACCATAAAATACAATTCTTGTGGACGCTAAGGCTGTCAAAAGCCAATCCCTAATAAGGATGAGTAGCCATATGTGGTGCAAGCCAGCACTCCTATCAGCATGACCAATTAACTGAAACCTGCAAAAAGAAAAGAAACAACTGATACTGGTGCATTTTTAATACTCAGAGGAAACATGGGAATTTCAGAAGAAAAACTGTATTGTTTACTCCAGCAAACTTTCTCAATTAATTAGAATGTTTCAATGCCATGAATGTCAAATTGTTTTTCCTGCTATGCCAATCAATGAGGGACAAGGCAAGTATCTTTATGTTCAGTTCATAAAGGCAGAGTAACTCTGACTTTGGCCAGAGGAAGTGGCACACCTTGAAAGAATGAGCAGCTCTTTCTACAATTTCTGTTCTATGGATAGAATTGTTGATACACTTCTTTGAAGAAGTCAAGATTTTGGCAAAAAGAAAAACTGGTACACCAGTCAAAAGAAGCAAAGTAGTGGAAAATTATAAGCAACTTCATTTTAAAGGACAGCTGAACAATGAACAAGCAATGAATATACACATGGAATAAACCCAACAGAATATTTACCTCACAGGATACAGCTGGTTCAACTGTTATGTCAAATACATTCTCCACATATCTTTAAGCTTTTCCCTTTTGAGAACTGACCCTTACTTTGATGCAGCTCTTGCTTTCAATTAGGTATGAGATAAGAATCTCTGATGTCAAATTCATAATTAGTTTATGGAGGGGCATGAGAAGGAAGTGTCTTCTACCTTTGGCTTTACCTTTACAAGGTGACAGAGATGGGAAACTGTTTAGTTTAAGTTGTGTCTATTAGTTTGCCACGTATAGCAGGCTATTAGAACCCTTGCTTTGATGGATGCTTCAGCTGCTGGTTTTCAGCAGGTTAAGGCAGATATCCACAGGTGGTGTGCCTGTAGCAGTAGGTATTTCAGTGTAGAGATATCTGAGTTAACGTCTGGATAATCTCTTCCCATGTCTTGCTCAATTAAGAGTTGCCTATTAACCACATTTTTTCAATCTTGCTTGCCTGGCAGGTGGGTGTATCTAAGTGATGGCAAAGGATGAAAGGAGTATTTAGACTTCAGGGTAATCCTTCATTAGGTAATCCAGCAGCTGCTGCTCATCTTTATTGCAAGCTGACTGTGGGAAATCTCCAAGTACACTAATTTCCACTTACCTGATAATGATGCAGAATAGTGTCAGGGCTTTCATCCCTGTGTATAAATCTATGAGGGTTGCTCCTAGAAGCAAATACCTTTGGGCTGTGGCACATATCGTTAGGGAAACTAAATTTGACAAAGAATATTTTACTCAGATTATTGAGGATGTGGATCATTTTCTGCTTTGCTTGATACCCTGACTAATGTAGAAATTGTTATTGTGCTGGTTCTAGTCACTTAACTAGCTAACCAATGCCATTTGTAGACTTTTCAGGAGATGGCCTATAATACTGAAATAGCTTCCTCAAAAGACTTTTGTGCTATATATCAAAAGCTTTTTCTGTATTGAGGGTGATTAGGATGAATCCCCAGTTTACTTTACCATTCCAATTTCAAATTATACCTCATAATCCCCTCTCCTGTTTTTTTCTTTCTTTTTTATGATAGAAATTCATCATCATTACACCATCATCCCTAGTACTAATATTAGTACCCTTACTCGTACCTCGTGGACAAATCAAGTTGAGGCTACGACATCGTAGCTACATCATCCCCACTTTACTTAACGCTTCGTACCCAGGGATCGTCCTGGGCTTCGCCAATGTCGCAAATTGCGATTTTTTTTCCTTATTGGCGACAAAAATATCCCATCTGGCGATTTTTTTTGGCGACAGACTTTTTGGTTATTTAACTTGTACATACAATCATAGATTTGGACTGGATAAATTAAAAGGGAGAACGAAAGGAAGCCACAAACTTGACTAAGCAATGCATTGGAATCAATCTGTTACACAAACAATCCTTTGTTCGTATTGACAACCCCATCTTTACAGTGCATTGTTACATCATAATCTGCTTATGCTGACATCTGGGCTGAGTATTGTATGCTGTGATACAGTCAATCATGCTACCGAACTATACCTACAACTGACCGACTTCTGAAGACGCGAATAGAACAGATACAATTAATTGAATGGCTAAATCTTCTGTTGGTTTTTTTTTTTTTTTTTTTTACATATACCAGTACAATAGTTTTGCTGAACCTTCATAGAAAACTGATAACCTTTGAAGTACCGCCTACTGTGTATAAATACAAAGCAAATGGAAAAATCTCAATCACAATTATGTCTGTCGCCAGTGCAGCATTTTACTCATTGATCTTTTCCTTTTGCCATCAATCCGTGTTACAGCTGCTGAGCCTTCAACTCCGAAACAAGAAATAGCACAAAAAAAACAACAACCAGTTTTGCATAATTAATAATAATTAACAAGAGTGAAAGAATCTCTAAATTTGGTGTGAATTTATGCTTATATATACGGTCCAATATTGCCAGGTGTTGACTCGTGTAAGTTTCATTCGTGGGAATGTAGATCCTATTTTGTTTGTCGAGAAAATTTATACAGCATTCAGTGATCATTCTTGGGATTTAGGAAGCAATTCACTACAAGCTTTGTTAAGCTAGCCATAAGTGGGAGGGGGGGGGGGCTGCTGATAGACTACTGGTGTCACCTGTCAGTGCTGTGGACTGTGAACGTGGATTCAGTAAGATGAACCTCATAAAAACTGACATCAGAAATAAACTCTGCATCTCATCTCTCGAGAATTTCATGAGAATCAGCATGTACAGATGTGAAAAATTAGACTTTGAAACTGCATTCAACAAGTGGGCAGCCCTAAAATTGCGATGGATCTTCATGTAACACTTTGTAACATTTTGTTAATGCTTGTTGTAAATAAAGAATTAAGTAACCCATCTTTTGTAATTTTCATTACCTGTTACATTAATAGACTAAATTGACACTTGGAAAAATGTACACTACTTGTTCTGGCGACAAAATATTGAGGTTGGCGATTTTTTTGGCGACAGCTTTTTAAAAGCCAGGACCATCCCTGGTACCATTCTGATTTCATTTCATACCTAATAATCCCCTCTCTCCTCCTCTTTTTTAAATAAAAAAATCATCCCTATTACACCGATGGCTCTACTCTGATATTCGTTGTTAAAGAAAATTCACTCAGTGTGGTATCAATGTATGTAAGCTGAGGCAATGTTTTCAGTAAGTCATGGAAGCATTTGCGCTAGTGAAATAAAATATTAATAAATTTCTACTTATTAAATGACGTTGGAATTCATAAAATGTCATGGTCCGCAAAGTCCAGTACAGTCGCCCGCAGTGTCCACTGACAAAACCCCAAATGTCCACATAAGTGTGGCGAAATGTCCTGGGCCGAAACGTCCATGGCGCGCAACGTCCCTAATGATAAACCACGGAATACATTTTCAAAACGAAAGTAGAACGAAAGTCATAAATCAGCAAACTAACTGACTATAGTAATGGTTTTGTAACAAATGTAGCATCTTAAGATGACATTCAACTTCAGAAAATATAATAATGGTGTTCAATTTTAAAGTGTCTGGATCCTAAGGAGGTTTCAAAACTTTCATGCTCATTCCCGAAGAAATTGCTTACCACCGTCGCTGCGTTTGTGCCATCATGGCTAAAAGTGGATGTTTCAAATCTAAGCATCCTCGGCCTTTTCCGTTAAATCGAGAAAGAATCTCGAAATGTAATCAGGAGCCATTGAGAACTATATTCATGCCTACTTTTGTTCACAATGCTTAATTATTCCAAATAAATGTTTGGGTTATTTCTACGATTAATTAAGTAATTGTAAGAGTAACGATTGAGATACAAATTAAATAGCAAGTCTGGTTCCAAGACCTTCTCTAAAGTATTATTCTTCATAACGTAATTAGAATAAAATAAAGAATTGATGGAGAACCAACACAAACGAGTTCGGTGCATTCGGAACTTTTCGGTCAATTCTTGTTTCATAAATAGTCGAAGTGGACCAAATGAAGTATTGGGAAGGGGAACGTTGCTCGGCCATTTCCGTCATAGCCTGGAACAAATTCCGAAGTAGTAGGAACGCACGCCAATGTTGATGAGCTTGGGATTCGCCTCAGGCAGAGTGCACCAAATATGGACATAGAACACAATTAATTTTACTATATGTTCTCTACATTTGTTTCTCAGTACTGACCTTTCCACTGTGTGGCAATCAATGCAAATCATATGTTAAGTTCTTGTCAAAGGTTGACCTGCTCATTTTTGAGATGCTGGACTGTCAACATAGCAGCATGTAAACAGAACACAGATTTCACTTCCGGATCATCACCAAGGCCTTATTATTCACTGTGTACTGTCGCCGAAATACACACAAACAACAAAACCCTGAGCTCATATTATCAAGACTAAACAGTTACCTTTAAAGCCCTACCAAAAATGCATAATAAAACTCTTCTATCACCACCAAAATGAGAGAGGAAAATATGTTCTAAAAATAGACTAGAACTAAATTCGTACTGAACTGGAAGTATTAATTGTGACCCGATTCCATATGTTACAACAGCAAATGCCGATATTAATCCGACTGTGATATTGTCTAATTCCGTCACATGAATGAAAGTAGTTCAAATTATTGTTCACTATGACGACGAATTGCATTCCAAATTTCTCGACATTACAAAAAATACTAAGACGAAGAATGTTCCGATTACTGTCGGCCTGCATTCCATTAGGAACAACCTTAGCTATATTTTGAGATAAATTTATATCTCGGATATAGGTCAGCTAAGTAATTTGCAGAAGAAAAAAAAAACATAATTTATTCGGATAGCCTCGGTTATCTCTACAATTGGATTGACTAGGATTAACTGAGAGAATACGGATGAAAAGAGAAGATTCTTGCAAATAATTTTGGTGAGGAAGAAACGATACATATGACATATCATGAGAGGTGAAAACGTATTACTGGAAGTAATAGAAGAGAGAATGAATGGAAAGCGACCAAGATGGAAGCCAATAATTGTGCATCTGGATGACCTCAAAGATGGACAGTCATATAAAGTGATGAAGCGTAGAGCGATGTCAAGAGTAGAATGGAAAAGACTCGTGTCTCAAACCTGCAATATGGAAGAAAATGAATGAATGAATACGAATAAAATAAAAACAGTTCGATCATTCGTAACAACTCGGTCAATCTTCGTTTCGTAAAAGGCCGAAAGAGTCCGAACACCAGTTATAGACATACATTCGAGATATAATCCGTAAGATTGACCTCGAAGTTGCGAACGCATACATTCGTGGCAGGATTTGATCTCGAAGTTGCGAATGCAGCGGAAGGTAACGATATTGACGTGAAACATTGACGGCATTCTCTGTCGTAACATATAGGGTGCACTCCGTCGGAGGCTAATCACCAAAACCCGTCAAATTAATGTATATTCCTTCAACTACGTACGAAGTCATTTCTCGTCTGGACATGTTAGTTAAATACATACTGATTGTTTAACACAAGCTAATTTATTTTAGCAGACGGTATAGTGTGAGATTTAGACTGCTGATTCCCAAGTGGAATTTTAATTTATGTCTAAATGAAGTGAAGCACTTGGTGCGAGAAAGAAAGAAAAAGCATTTTACGCATGATATTTTTCAATATTTTTTTTTGGGGGGGGGTGAAGCCCAATAATTTCGATATGTTGCAACATTACATCCCGTTCCGACAAATCATCTCTTTTCTTGTGTTTAAGAGACTTCTAACTATGATTAAGCTATGTTTTCCTTACCTGTGAAATTATTTTGCCGCAATAACATCTTCAAGGGATAAAACATTCGTATACATCTAAGTAACAAATAGAGAGAATGTGTTTCACATGCGAATCAACTCAACACGCGTATTTTTATTTATTAAATTTCATGACTACAAACCATAATATTGTTGAACTACGTAAAATAAATAAATACAATAATAAATAAATGGTACGTCACGGTAAGCAGAAACATTCTATAGTTTATATCCAATTTATATCTTTGTAAGCCATGCATTTATTAATAATAATAAGTACAACAACAAGAACAACACTCCGCATCATCATATGATGTTGGTTATTATTATTATTATTATTATTATCATTGCTGTGAAAATGAAACGGGATTCAGTCAAAATGTAGTGGGACGGGGGAGGGGTTTCCCCGTTGTATCTCCAGATTTTAGTATATTATTTCCAAATCAACACGAAAGTGTTTTCAGTGTTAAACCACAGTTTACCGAGATTTAGTGAACTGATATATAATTTATTTATTTAATAATAATAATAATAATAATAATAATAATAATAACAATAATAATAATATAAATAATAATAATAATTATTATTATAGCAACAGCAGCAGTAAATCTATTTAATAGTTATATTTTTAATGCAGCAATGGAATGGGCATGTTTGATTTACTTAGAAAAGCATTTCCAGAGTTGTGAGCCCGAATATTTAGCTTCAGGAATATTGAAGTTCTCTCAATAATTTGCGTAGAGTAGGTGTTCTGACATATTCTCAGTAATGATGCATATCCTTTATAAAATTTGGAACAGTGTTATTTAAACTTTAAACATATATTTATGCTTTTGGGGTAAATATTCTTTATTAGACGATTTAATAATTCGGGGGATGAAGACTGGGATTTGGGGGACAAAAAGTCTCCAGACCCCAATTTGCTTGAATTTTTTTTAACTCTGATTTTAACATAGAAACAACTAATTACACACATTCAAATAGTTGAAAACAACATTATCTTGAGAAAAACGAACAAAATACATCCCGGTTTCATAATCACCTACCCACCCCACTCCCCTAAAATAATAATTAAATGGTTGATGCCTAATTCTAGGTGGGGCAGTGTCCTGTTTAGTGCCCAACGCTGAATGTACCCATGAACATTTTAGTTACGAATCCGTGTAGATTTTGGAAATCTAGCAACCTGTGCACATACACAATGTTGCATATGGTAAGAAGAGTCATAAAGGTCGTTTTGGATGGAGCTTATATTTATAGGTCAACTCCTTCTATTCCCCATGACTTGACTACTGTCACCCTTAAATCACACGCAAGTGTATGATTGAACCAAGTGCACACGAACCTATGGAGAGCCTTGTCCAGCGTACGCACGGTGAAGGTACTATACTAGATGCTGCAGTGGGGCCATTACACTGACAAACATGTTGACAGACCCATCAAGATAAACTAACAAACAATTACACGATTTTAACTGCCTGAAACTCAATTACCTGGTGTTCTTGCTATCACCCCGGTTCCAATCTGTGCGCAGAGACGTCGATGGTTTTCCATTCCCACCAGCACCATTTCGAACTCAACAATACTAACTGTTTTATCCTCAAAAGCCATCATGTAGAGTTAACTAATATTAAGAGTAATTTTTGCTGCTGTGAGAAGTTCTGAATAGATAAGTATTCGCGAATACAATTTTATCGAAATTAGTTCATTAGTACTACCAGAGACACCGGTTTCTATTCATATAGCTCCGACAATAATTCTGGCTGGTGTACTTATGCTTGTTGCCGTGGTTACAATTCCAGCAACACCAAGGCTAACTATTGTTGCTGCGGCGAGTCCACAAACATCACCAATGACCATGCACACGCGTTTGTATTTCACGAGAAGCACGGTTCTTTTGGTAATTTCATCACACAGCTGTTGTTCCGCTTCGATTCTTTTCTCAGGTCGGTAACATCGAGAGGCCATCATAGTTCTTCTATTAACAATGCGATCACGAACTATAATTGCTCAATAGGCTGGTCGTCTTCACGTGAAACACACACACATACTTTTAACTTTTTTTTCTTTTTTACTGGTACTAATGTCACAGAATCATAGAAAATATATTTTGGGGGAATATTTAAATTTCTGGCGATTGTGCATCGTAGGGGTTTGGCATTGTTTTCATTAAAAAGAAACATACTGATGACGCAATTAAATAATTTATGAAAACGCTCAATCGCGTCTTTGACCAGAAATTGTTACAAAAACATGTGCGACCTTGTTTAATAATAGTTGAGATCTTCTTCATCTGGGCCGAGTCAGTGTTGGTGCAACATAATCAACGGGGAATGCAAAAGGAAGGATTTGTCAGTAAATTCCACCCCATCGTTGTATAAACAATCTCTCAGTCTTTTTTATGTCTTGTTTGCCTTCTGCGACCTGGTGTTTATGCGTGTTAACGCTATAACACCAAGTTAGATTCGAGTTAGTACAGGTACATAGTGATTGTCCCAACGATTGATTTATATTTAACCCTGAACAAGATTATCTTTCAGTGTATTCGTGGGTTGGTACATGTCACTCTGACGCAGATGTTCGTAGACAAGTGGAAACAAATTACCATCGACATTAGCATCACTGGTCAGCCAATCCAAATTTAAATTCCAGATCACATCAATGTAATTCCTGATAAATGCAGTCAACACATCAGACTTTCTGATTCCTAATATTTCATTGATTTCATCCAGTTTCTTAGCGACGGACCTCGCAGCTTCAAAACAACATCTTGAATGTCGAATTTAATGTTTTGACTTTTCCAATATAATCTTCAAAATTCACATGCTCGCCATGGTCGACGTCAACAGCAACCCGGTTGGTAAACACAGTTATATCCGCTCTGGTGGTAAACACCTCGCTGAAAAGTTATTTGCCAGGAGAATTCTCATCGGACATCAGTTTGCTTAGAGTCTGTAGTCAGCACGTAAAATAAAATAATTAATGTTCTGCCAGACATCATAAATGATGCCAAACAAGCAGCAGGGAAGGCGTACAGACCAGGTGGCACAGACTAAAATAAGCCTCCCACACAACATTTCTCCGTAGAAGCCTCAGATTTCAAAAATAACGCCTCCTACGAAAATTAATCCGCAAAATTCCGACCCAAAGTGCATTTTCAGACATAAAAAAAAAACAGCATTTTTTGGGGGGGATATTGTAAAATTTATTTGTGATTGCAAATTTGGGCTGCGGATATTAATTTTATTTCACAATAAAACAATATCTTTGAAAATAAGATGAGCCGGAAAACTAGCACAGTTGGAGAACCTCATTCTGCCAGATTAGCGCGAGAGCAATTAGCGGCATTAAAGAAGTTTATTCCGACAAAACAATTATTTAAGAAAAATGTTCGTGGTTACGAAGATATGCAACATGGAATTTTAGAAACTTCGGCAAAATGGTTGAAGCCAGTTACTAAAACAATTGAACAAACTGTATATGGTGACGAAAAAGATAAGGAAGATGAGGAAGCCAGAAAACGTGGAATTTTTCGTGCGTTGAAAGGTATTGAGGAGCAATCACGAACGTTACCCGATCGATTAGCAATAGCAGCAGCGGCAGCGCAACAGGGTGGACAACCTGCAATTGCCTTTAAAGTAGGTCGTAAAGGAAAAACTGAAGCAAGACCTAGAGGGAGAAAACCTGGAGTAAAAAAAAGGAAATTTGATATCGATGATTTAAGAGAAAATTTCACTGATGAGGGATGGAATATAATATCACAACCGCTATCTACGATATATAGTTTAGATCAATTTGGTCAACTTGCTGAAGATATGTTCAGTATTCGAAATGATTATTTGTCTGATATAGGAAGAGAAAGATATCCAACTCGTAAAAGTTGGTTTAGTATGTTATTTAGAATTTATGATGGAAAAACGCAAGCGAGTGAAAGGGATCCATCTTTTAGAAGATTTATGGCAGCAGCAGACGATAGATATGATCATAATAAACAAATGGCGGAAGAAAGAAAACAGCAAGAGAAAGAAAGAAAACAGCAAGAGAAAGAAAGAAAACAACAAGAAAGAAAAGAAAAAACTAAAACACGAGGAAGAAAAGCAGCACCACAGGAAGATATTCAACTACAGGAGCCAATATTTCAACCAGAGGAATTAGGAGCTAGACCAAAGGAAGATATTCCACCACAGAAAAAAGAAAGAAAATCAAGAAAGAAAAAAGATCAGAGTGATGAACCAATAATTGTTCCCGAATATGTACCATCACCGGCTAGTAGTTCGTTTATTTTTAGTCCTAAAATATCTGCTGAAAATTATTTGGATAAAAACATGTTGCATTTAACTCGCAACTATGATTCAACAGTTCAGATGGCTGCGGATAATTCTCCGGAAAATAAAAGATTACTTTTGCGAAAAGATATTGATGCTGATAAAATTGACGAAATTGATTGGCTAGCAATGATGTATTTTGGTAGTATAGAAAAACCAGTAAAATATGATGATGAAAATTTTAGAAAATTTTCATCAGATGTTATTCAATATAGAGCTGCGAGTGCGAGAAAGACAATTTCGCCACCCAAAAGTAAAAGTTCATCACCTAAAAGTAAAAGTTCGTCACCTAAAGATAAAGGTTCACCACCTAAAAGTGATAGTCCTGAATCATTTTCCTTTGATCTTCATCACCCTCTTCTCTCTCCTACATTATATCCAAGGGAACCTTCTGCATTCCCCTCTTGGCGACCCCCACCTGTGGAACCAACAGCGTCAAACTACAGGGGTCCCACTGAAAAACCAACAAGATGGGGAATCGACCCCGGGGAGGGTAAAACACTTAGGGGCGGTTCACCTTCACCTCCACCAGAAATATATTTACCACTGACGTCGTCGTCTAGTTCGTCAGGAGAAGTATTTGAGGATCCAGAAAAAAAATCAGGAAAAGGATATGGAAGCGGATATTCAGTTTGCCCTGACAGTGTTGTCAATGATGTATCTCGCCTCGAAGTATTAATCGGAGGAAAACGAGCCGGAAATAACTCCCGTGAGATAGTCAACGAAGCATCAGATATTTGTCAGCGATTATTCCGTGGTGGTATCATTAATTCTCACATTTATAAAGAGTTTGTCGATGAACTCATCGATTAAATCAACACAATTGAAATAATATGATTGTTCATAAACATCAACGCAGACCTAATCAGGTCCGCATAGTAAACTCTCGATTGCCAGTATACAAATATATTCACGGTAATGGATTTGGCGATATCATTGGAAGTCTTGTCACGCGAGTAATACCTAAAATTGGACCAATGGTAAAACAACTAGGATTAAAAGCAATAGGAAAGATAGGTGAGACTGCTGTTTCTGGTATCGGTAATTTGGCCAGTAAAGGCTTCAACGCTATCAAAGATAAAATATTAAGTTTAGTACGTAAAAAGCAACCCGTCAAATTACCCATTACCAGCGAAATGCCACCCGAAGTCAGTAAGGCCATAAATGATGCGGCAAATAAAAAAATAAATGATCTAGCACAGGAAGCTGCTATAACAAATCTAGCACAGGAAGTTGCTAAGACAAATCTAGCGCAGGATGTTGCTAGGACAAATCTAGCAAATACAAGTTTTGTTTCAGGCGATGGTCTTCGTTTTAGACGATATTATTAATAATAAATGTTCTCACAAGTGTCAAATGAAGTATTTGACATGGATGAATCAGTAGGTAGGGATACATCAGTGCGAGATTTCCAGTATTTCTCGTACGACACAGTTACACCAAATACTGATAATCGCCTGGAAATTCAAGTTCACGATACAACAAGATATTTTCTTCCATCTGAGGCATATATCGAAGTTACCGGTGAAATTACTAGAGATGACGGCGTTACTCTCTATGGAGCAGATTTTAGAGTCGGATTTGTTAATAACGGTATTATGGCATTATTCAAGAGCGCCACTTACATGATTGATGGAAAAGAAATTGAGTCAATTACCAATGATGTTGACTTAGCAACAACGATAATAGGTCTAGCGAGATACTCGGATGATTTTACCAGATCAGCTGGTCCGGGTATGATGTTTGCCAAAGATAATTCTGATCGTCCCGATAGTAGACCGCTTGATATTAGACAACCTGGAGATCGCGCCGTTCCCCCAGTCCTTATTAATACTGTCCAAGATCTTCCCCTCGGCACTAATCCTGATTATAATCTTGGATTTGCCACGAGAAAATCCATGTTGTGGGATATACGTAGAAAATTCTCTTGTGCTATTCCGTTATCTCATATATTTGGATTTTGCAGGCATTTTAGAAAAGTTATTTACGGAGCAAAGCATACCGTAACATTTATTAGAAAAGCAGATAGTAATGATGCTATTTGGCGAGAAGGTGATATCAATTACCAAACGAACGTGGTAGGTGCAAATGATACCACGAATCATGGAGGTAGGGTAAGATTACTAAAATTTACCTTGTGGATGCCAGCGATGACTCCATCATTAATCGTGGAAGAAAAATTATTATCATTTATGAATCAAGGTGGTAAATCTATCATGTCATGGCTAACAACAACAACAGATTCCACAACTACTGATATTGATGGTGATTTTACTTGGCGCATTGCATCGCAGCAAGGTACCTCTGCGCCACGTCATATCTTTGTCGCTTTTTTGCATACACGAAGATATCATCAATTATATAGCCACATGATATTCGATAATATCAGCGCAACAAACGTGTCACTGAGAGTAAATGGCCAACAGGAGCCATCCGAGGAAATATCCATCAATTTTGAAAATTATTCGACAGCTCGCGCATATCATCGATTGTTAAGTTTCATGGGTCGCGATCAAAATATCGATACTGGATTGCAAATATCACAACTAGATTTTAATAAACTTTATCCTATTTATTACTTTTCCTTGGAACATCTCGATTTGATAAAGCAATCCGTCGTCGATATTCATTTCAAAGCTAGAATTCGAACAGGAAATAATTTATATAAGGTATTCGCAGTAATTCTCAGTGATAGAACAATGTTCCTGGAAGGCATCAGTGGTAGAATGAGAGTTATCGACGCTCCCGTAGAGAACATGTAACAAATTCTAAATTTAGATTAAGTGATTATTAATATGCCATACGATCACGTCAGCGTAACTCTGACCCCCGGTCAGGTGAAAAAACTTCAATCAGCAACAGCAGCGCGACGAGGTTTAAGTTTAACTTTGAAAAGTAATCAACTTCACGGTGGACCTAACAAACTATCGTTAACTAAAAATCAACACGGACATTTCACCAGAGCCAGATCGGCAAATACTGGTATTCGTCTGAATATCTCAATAGGTGCAATCAGAGATATGATCAAAGTAGGCGGTTTTTTTCCATTGGCCGCGCTTATACCAGCGTTAATAGCAGGTGCAAAGGCAGTAGGATTAGGTGCACTTGGTGGGGCAGGTTCTGCAATAGCAGGAAAAGTTGTTGGAAAAATTATGGGAAAGGGATATCGTAAAAAAAAGGGCGGACTTCTCCTCCCTCTTATTCTCACAAAAATGATGATGCAGCAACAACGACAAGGATCCGGCCTTTACCTAAGACGACCCCCGTACGGATCCGGGTTAAATCGAGCCTACCAACCTCAAATTTAGATTTAATCAGTGAAGTAAAAAAAAAGAAAATAAAATTTTTTAGAGGCGTATTTATGCGAGATCAACTACCGGACAAACCAAATTCAACCGAGACAGGAATAATAAATCTCGATAAAAATTCCGGTCCTGGCACTCACTGGGTTGCGTATGCGATTAATCCTCGCGAAATCATCTATTTCGATTCATACGGATTAGCACCGCCGAATGAATTTATCAAATATGTGTCAAAATTAAAACTTCCAGTTTGGTATTCAACACTTCCAACACAAACACTAGTAGATCCACCAATATGCGGCCGGGAGACAATTAATGTCCTTGATGAAATTTCAAAATCATCCAAACCTTATCGCAAAATTTTATTTGAATATACCGTAGATAAATATCATGGTTGACATTTACGGTAGATCTCTCTTCAGAAAAGAAAAAAAAGACGCAGTCGACATCGATACATCAAAGTTTGCAACCAAGAGCGATATTAACAATCTTTTATCGCTGTCAGAGGTGGATCCTGGCGAAGTTGCTGTATTTCAAAATGCAGAAGGGCGATTACAAACTAGCAACGTTAAAATAACTGATATAATCAAGCGAGACGAATACCGCGATCACATTAGTCAGTTTACTCGCCAATCGGAGATGGTATTAAAATCTATTGCTGATATCGCCGATATTATAGCGAAGTTACCCCTGAAGGCCGATAAAGCATTACACGACGATCTTCAGGATAGAATGACAAAAAGACTTAACAGGCTAAATAATGACCTTAAAAAACTTGAGGATGCTTTAGCTAAATTTAGCAAAAAATTTGACGAGGATATAAAAACATCCAGCGATTCTTCCTCCGCATCAAATAAGAAAGCCGATCAAGCATCACATGACGATCTTAGCGAGAAAATAAAAAAAATCAACGAAGATATCGAGAAAATAAACGCATCTCAAGGAAATGATGCAAATTCCGAAGCGATTAGAATAATAAAAGATAATCTCGAAGTAATTCATATGTTATTGCAACATAAAGTCGATATAAAATCACATGAAGAAACAAAAAAAACCATTAAGGAAGTTAACGACAATATCAATAAAATGTTTGAACTAACACATAAGAAACTCGATCCATCAGTGTATCACGGAGAAATAAAAGCTATCAATGAGAAATTTCTTACTTTAACAACAAACATCAACGAAATCAGCACAAAATTATCATCAATGAAATTTGGAAGATTATCGCGAATTTCGATACCAGAGGAAGTAGAAACAAAAAATCTTACCTGCAGTGTGCCATTCGTGTTAAGGACAAAATCCTATATTTGGAGTATTAAAAATGCCACAACCGATTTTAGTCTCACCGTGCCAATTACCGGTATATATCGAATACATATTATCTCTGATACGAAATTTAGAATCCGATCGTGGCATAAAATCCACGAATTTTATCCCTCATCTTTTATTATTTCACTAAAAAAAGATGAGGATACAGTATGCAATCTGGAACCACCAGATAGAACTACCACAGGACCGGTGGATTATTTTGTAATTTTCGAATTTTTGTCGGGATTGGAAGTATTTGGATAAATAATGATTATGCAATTGTTATCGTAGGATACTAATAAATGACAGCATCGGATTACCGTTACAATCAGGCGAGATCATGGCAGGATTCGTTGCGAAAACAACTTGACGATTATCAGATAAAAATAAAGAAATACCAGCGCAAATTAGTTATCATTGATGTTGCAGTGTACGCGGTATCGGCCGTGGTCGTCGGCGCAGGAATAATTCTATCCGCGATAACAACAATTGCGCCAATCGTAGCAACAATAATAATATCGTCAACAACAGCAATCGCGGGTGTTCTTAATATCATCGCGAAAAAGATATCCTCTTGCACGAACGAGAAATTATCCCTGTACAAAAGTAAACTAACTAAAATCAATGACGCATACTCGAAATTATCATTGTTACTTTCTGAGAGCCTCAACGATGGTATTATATCCGATCTAGAATTTTCTTCAATGATTAGTATTTACTCGGAGATTGAACAAATGAATATTAATAATGTCCGAGTTAGCCAAGATCGTGACAAACACGACACCACCAACAACAACGTTAATATCGCTAAGTTCAACGAAACCCGAGTTTAGCATTAATTTCTCAACACCAATCAGCGTCAACGAAATTGCATTAACACAGTTGCGTGTCTACAACAGCTGGCCTAATGTTAGATCAAAATCATTCGGTAATTTGATGTCAAATAATTCACTAGTTTTTGCAAATAAGAATAAACCCGATGGAACACCGGATTGGATCGTTGTTGGTATACCAACGGGCAGTTATGAAATTGATCAGCTGAATAATGAGTTTACCACTAGAATATCAAATTTAACCGGCGATGCTACTCCGGGAATAAAGATATCTTCACATGATCCAACATTGTCATCGATCATCGAAGTAAAATCGCCGTATATTGTTGATATTTACCATTCGTCGATTAGAACCGTATTAGGTTGGCCCGAGGTTGCACCTCTAGCAGAACCAAAGAAATCGGATGTTATTATTCCAGGTTGGTATGATGAAACCCTTCCAGAAATACCGGAACCAAAAAAGGAAGATTTTACAACCGACGAAGGATGGTATGGAGATATCAAACACAAACCTTTGATCCACAGCGCCATCAATCTCATGAATAACCACAAATTTAACCTAGTAATATTCGCTTTCACTTTTATTAACGAAAGAATTCTCTCATGGCTGCCTCTTCCTAAAATCCCCCCAGATGTGAAAATCTTCGACGCTACCCACATTAACAGGATAATAGCCCCCATAGACGGTATCTTGGTAAGAAGAACCCTCGACGAGTTTATTCAAGAACACGAATTACAATTAAATTTATTGCGAGGATCATTTCATGAATGCATCCTAAATAAATCTGGTTCATGTAGCGAAATTATAAAGCACGTGAAGATTTTAAATCAACTCGCGAATGATATTGAATATTATCATGATATGTTTATTCGGGCGATAGTCGACGATATATCAATTGCCGACTATGTTCTTCCTATTAGCAAATTCGAGTTGATCAAGAACTCGGGTGAGAAACAAAAATTCATGAGAGTATTTGAATTAACCGAGGAAACACTGCCAAATTTCAAATTTCCCAATTCTGATTTTGATGCGATGAGAAAATCCGTCACTGATACCATTGATGATTTATTTCCAAAATTACATGCTTCATGGACCAAAAAAATATATTCAGAATTGATTCTTAAACACAATAATGATCCTTCCAAACTTGGACGACATATATCGCCGGGTATCGTTAATATAACGGAAGTTATCGCGATTTATCTTCACGCGGATGTTGTCGAGGGTAGCTATAATGTTGATTCGTCAATGTCGAATCAAGCGAATCAGGGATTTGTATTGTATTCATTTTCACCTAGCGCATCTCCCGGTTATTTGATAATAAAAGAACCAATGAATCCGTTTTACCTGCGATGTCATAATCGATTATTGACAAGAATAAATTTCAAACTAACGGATCAGAAAGGAAATTTACTTGATATACGAGGAGAAACTGTAAGTATCAATCTTTTGGTGAAATCGTGAGAATCTCTGATTCTTGATTTTTAAATCGCAAGTGAGATTTTTCAAATCTGTATCCGTGGGAAAAATAGGCGAAAAAAATAAATAAAAACCAGGGGAATATTCAAAATTAATCTTTTTTTTTTGTTTTGCAGAAATTATTCAGGATATAGATGATTCCCTAATTTTACTTTCATCGACAAGTTTTTTCAGTTGCCTGACACGCGAACTTGTAATTTTTCGTGATTCATAAGCGTCTGATAAAATCAATCTAGCATTTTCTACTAGCATCGATAATTTAACAAAATCCTCGATACGATCATCGCTGACTGTCGCAAGTGATTGATATATCGCGATTTGGATTTTCTTTATTAATTTATATTCCGACGGCAGCGTATATTTATATTCAAGTTTTCCTTGAACAATCATTTCAAATTCAGATCGAATTTTATTTGTGTCTAACTCCGATGGAAGATTTATCTTTTTCTTCAGATCATCAATCGCTGCAATGATGTCGTTTATTATTTCTTCGTCCATTATATTAATTTTGTAGTATTTAATTATTCTTCGTCGTCGTCATCATCATGATCTTCGTCATCATTGAATATTATTGGTACATAAGAGAATCTGATCCACTCGCCGAGATTGTAGGAAAATGTTCTGTGAATTATTCCCTCCGCTGCTCGCCACACCGATATTACATTAATTTCATAATACTTTGCAGCAGTATTTATCGACTCAAATATAATTTTTTCATTTGTTTCTAGATTTATCGACTCAACTGATTTGGCATATTTCGGATGCCTTCCAGAATTACCTGAGGAACAATTTTCACTTTGAGTCACAGCTCGAAGATTGGAAAGTTTGTTGTTGAGTTTATTTCCATCGATATGATCTATAACCAAATTATCATTGATGAGTCCATGAAAACATTCGAATGTAAATCGATGAACGAAGTAATGTGTGCTTCTTCGTATATTATTTTTATTGATTGTAAATCTGAGATATCCATTCATATCAACAAAACCAACAAGATTCTTTGTTCTGATGTGTCTGACATTTCCATCCTTGGATGCTTCGTAACCATCAATGATGGGATGTGATTTATATTCACTCATGGGAATCGTTGATTTCATTTCCATATATAATATTTTATAAGTCTAAATCATAATTTGCTTTGAAACGATTAATATAATCTTCTTCACAAGAAATTACTGATAAAGATTTCTTTTCATAATATCTTCGTAACTCACGATATTTCTTTCCACCACAAGAAAAACACAATCGAGTCTTTCCTCGAATGCCAACTTGGCAAACTAAGCATCGTTGTGGTCCTTTGTTACCTCGTCGAACTTCGTATATATGAGCGCCGCAATATTCACCTCTGCAGGATTTGTCACATGACTTTGTTGATCCGACTATTATCCATTTGCATTGCATATTATAATTTAAACATTTGTCTAAAATATAATAATGGATTTATTTGATCTTGATGAGGCAGAATATATCATTCCTGAAGTAGATCGTGCAAAGAAAGAATTTTTCGATGATGGAGCGATTCATACCTGGTCGACATGGAAAACTAATTTTGTTGATGCTACGATGAATCTGGAGCGAGCAAAGAAGATAATCGAACATATAAAATCTGAACACAAAGAGGAGCGATTTATCTTTGGAATAAAATTTATCGCACAAATGCCCGATGACACTTGGATTATTCGCGATAAAAGAGATCCAGTACGCGGCGGTAAGAAAAATGTTGTTCTTGATAAAAATTCGAATCCGGGATTGTTACTGGGGATTGATGGTCCTTATTACGTTAGAGCTTATCCTTCTAGTGCTGTAGTGTATGGAATTTATCGGCTGAATAATAATCCTGATGCGAAAAATTTACCTGCGATGAAAGAATCTCCGATGATAAATTGCGTGGCTGAACGCGTTATCGAGCATATGAAAAACGCTCGTCGTGGATCTGGTCTGACTCAATTAAGACTGGATAAAATTAATTTATGGGCAAGGACGGTTACTGATGGCGCATCAATTGACGATGTTGCTGCGCTGAGCAAGAAACTTAAATTTCCTATCACAGTAAAAACGTTATCGGGTGAAATATTATATTCGTCACCGTATAAGTCTCGAGGAACACCAATCGAAATTGTTGATCATAATTCACATGCGTGGAGTCAGTCGGTAATGATATTTCCACGAGATCGTGTTGTTAAATTTTATCCCGTGGAAGAATCCAAAGACAATTCTGATGCAATGTTTAGGTTTATCAAACTATTAGCCAAGTCCGATCCAATATCGATTTGGTTATTTTCTAGCGAAGAAAGATACGATCAATTTATCTTACCACGCGGAGATATTTACCGAGATGAAATATTACACGAAGCGATGAGAAATATCGCGGAGAAGTATTCGTCAAATCCAGATCGATTACTGACAAATTGCTTTACTGTTCCGTCTGTTGCTGCTCATGCTGCCAGAGAAAGAAATTCGTGGAAACCTACAAGAAATGAATTTCTCAATGATATTCAACTTAGTTGTATCGAATACGGCCATGGAGGATTATGGAATACCAAATATTATTTCGAGGATATGATTTCCGTTGATATGAGCGCATGCTATCCTGGAAGTTTCCTTGGATACGGCGATTGTGCAGATTACTTTGCTAAATTCGGTCATCCCACCAACGAGATGACTAGAGTTGCAATTAACGGACCGTTACCCGATTTTGTCATGACCGGATTCGCTCATGTTACTTCGTTTGAACTTGCTGAAAATTTGCATAAAATTTGTTATATTTGGTTTGGTCGGCATTTATCTCAGCGAAGATGGGTCCCTACGGTATTATTGAGGTATATGTTGGATTCGTCGATGTTAATATCATTGACGGTAAGTGAAGCAATTATATCGTATAGAAAGCAGACCGAGGTGTGGTTACCCACGGATTGTGAGAACGCGAAAGATATTGGAAGAAAAATAATTGGTAAATTTACTCAAGGAGGATCAGTTGATCATAAACATCGCCATGCTAGGTTATTTATCAATGATGCCGAGGTGGATTTTATTATTGCTGATACAGTATCGCGCGGAATATTCTGCAACAGAGAAAATATTATTATTGATGGAGAAAAGTTAGGTACCGTGATTAGTTATCTTGATGGAGAGTCAGCACAATATACGCATTTGAGATCGTCAATGCTAGCTTATGTCAGTATTAATTTACTGTCGATGATAAATAAATTTGCTGATATCGCGGTAAGGGTTGCAACGGATTCGTTTTATATCGATAAAAAATTCCAATGTAGGTTGGAGAATTTAATCGCCGATGGTTCATGGGGAACCTGGAGAATAAAGAATGAGGATATTCTAGATTATTGTGAAGACGCTGATGTGGAAGATTGCAATAAGTTTCATAAAAACCAATATGATGAAATATCAACAGCAGCATCCGCATTCGATCCGATTTCACGAAATAAATTTGTTTACATGAATGGTCCTGGCGGTAGTGGTAAAACTACACGAGCAATAAACTTATTTTCAAATTCTGATATGATCGTGTTAACTCCAACTCACAGACTAGCAAGAGAAATAAAGCAGCGTGGTGTTAATTCTTGTACTTATCACAGTTATTTCAAATATAGTGGTGGATTGTGGGATCCGGCTCGAATGGGAAACAAGTACGTTAATAAGATTATAATATTTGATGAAATTTGCACAGTAAATTTAGTTATACTAAAATCATTCCTAAGTTGGTTGGAAGAGAAAAACACCGCAGTAATAATGTGCGGCGATCACGGCCAACCTGATCCTATTGATGGCGAATCTCCTCATAGATGGCTTAGAAATTTTGTGGATTATTATGAAGAGATTGATGCTGATTATAGATCTAATGATATTTTACTGACCGAGTTTAAAAAAATGATTCGGTTGCAACCTAATAAGTTTCAATGTGATGTGATGAGAAAAATAATTGATGAGACTCCGATGGATAATTTTCTAACTTTGTGGCGTCCAGATCATTTGATTGTTGCTAGCAGAAAAATTATTCGCGATACTATTCAGGAAATGTTATTCAAACTTCATTGTGAGAAATTTCCAACATTGCAGGTTCCGTTGTGCTACAGGCCAGCTGATACTAGGAAACAAAATATTAATGTTACTTTGCCATGTGGAGAAGAAAAAATAATGGTTTTAAATGATATTATTTTCGTTGATATTAATCTTGTCAATGATGCGATAAATGCCGAAAAATCACCATGGAAACTCGGATACGCAGCAACGATACATTCATCACAAGGATTAACAGTAGATGGTCAAGTCTGGATTGTCGATGATAGAATTTCCTGGTCAAATTTAGTTTATCTGGCCGTGTCTCGAGTAAGAAAATTATCTCAGTTAGGTAGAATTAAATTTCACATTAACGACGATGGTGGTAATTGAGTATCCTTTGGTATTATTTGTAATTCTTCTTTGGTAAATCCGCGTTGTGGCGCTAGTGAATCTAGAAAATAAATCGCTGGCCTTCCTGATGATCTTGTTACAGCTGATATTTTATGTGTCGTAACACTCCAGTTTGGATCAGTTGCTCTTTTTCTGCCACCCTCGGCTTCTCCTTCCTTATACAAATATCTAACCGTGACACTACCTAGCACAGATGGAATAGTAGAATCTCGCTTTAGTGGCATTTTTGTTTTTGTAATTGCAATTGCGGGTTTCATTGATATTGTTCGTGTTACTTCGTTATTTAGCGCATTAATCACGTGAGGTAATCTTGTTACCCAATCGTGAGATCGTTTATCTTGGATAAATTCTCTCGCGTACTGATATCCGAATAATCGTTCTGCAAGAGTTTTATTGAATCTCTCAACGATAGCTTGATTGTGATGAACACCTACAATACCGCGACGGATTTTAACATTATTCTTTTTCATCAGTGAAGTAACCGCGCCAAGAAATTCTCGACCTGGATCAACCTGGAGAAGCTTCGGCCATGTTAATGGAGATCGTGAATAAATTTCGCTAAACGCCTTAGCAATATCTGTTGCTGTTTTATTCGATAACGGTTCCGCTTCCTTGTATCTGCTAGCAATATCAACAACCGTCAGAACATATTTGTATATAACTCCGTCAACGGTATCGTAAGGAAGAAACATAAGATCAGCCTGATGGACTTCATTAGGGACGCTGACAGAGAAACTCGCATATGATATTTTCTTAGGCGGAGGAAGATAAATTTGCCAAACTGCTTGCCTCGATAGCCACGATTCAGCGACAGATTGCTTTACTTTTGCTGCCTTAGCAAGTTTGGCTATTGCTGATTTTCCTCGCCAAAATCCTCGCGGAGAATAATATATTTGCTCCATTATAAATTACCAGCACCTAGTACTAATTTACCTTTCATTGCTCCTTTTATTAACCAAGTTGCCAATTTCTCTTTGAAATTTTTATCAGGAATAGCATCTATTGCGTGAATTAATTTAATATCAGCGAGATGTCTTTGTTGTAAATCTCCGCTGCGATATGCAAGATCGTGATAGTAGCATGCGTTATCGATAGCGTTTACTGGATCCTCGCCAGGATTTGGTTGATTATTATCGTTAAGTCTTATATCTAGCCTCGTGCCGGGTCCGCAGTAATTATATCCTGGTAAATGTTTCTCTCCGGGATATTTCGCCCAAGGCAATCCTGGCAGATTTGTTAAGGAGGCAGCGATGTCTCCTCCGGTTCTACTTTTTTTTTTTACAAATCTAAACTTAATTGTCTTACAAACCGCGCATTCTCCCTTAATTGCATTCCTGTTGTTGCGCGTAACGACTTCGATTGGATTTAGTGTGGCAGTTCGAGTGCGACACTTAACACAATATGAATCCATAATATTCTAATAACATGAATGTAATTGATTTTTCAGCCACGAAAAAACGCGAGCAAGTAAAACACACCGAGGCATTACCGAATTCGATTAGAATGATAATTATTGGACCATCTGGTTCTGGAAAAACGCAATTGTTGCTAAATTTGATTATGCGATGGTTGAAATGGGATAAATTGTATTTGGTTGCGCCGTCTGTTGATGATCAGCGATGTTATCAGGTATTAAAAGAATTTAGTGATAATATTGAGGATGGCACAATAGAATTTATAACGGATATCAATGAGGCTCCATCAGTGGAAAGTTTAGACGGTGATGCTAATAATCTTGTTGTTTTCGATGATGTAATGCTAGATAAACAAACTAACCCAGCTAGGATATTCTCGCGTGGCCGACACAAGAACACCGATGTGATTTACGTGACGCAGCGATATACGCAAATTCCGAAGGTTATTAGAGACAATTGTAATATTTTATCAGTTTTTAATGGCGTTGATACTCACACGCTGAGAAATATTCATCAAACTTGGTGCAACGGCGACATGGATATAAATAAGTTTAAAAATTTCTTCAGTAACGCTCAGGCAACACCGCACGGTTTTGTCACGATTAATCTTCATGATCCGCGTAGTAGGTATCGTGTTGGTCTTGATCAGATTTACTCATAAAATTGCAACCCAATCCTGCAATAACAAATAAATTTTACAATATCCCCCCCAAAAAATGCTGTTTTTTTTTTATGTCTGAAAATGCACTTTGGGTCGGAATTTTGCGGATTAATTTTCGTAGGAGGCGTTATTTTTGAAATCTGAGGCTTCTACGGAGAAATGTTGTGTGGGAGGCTTATTTTAGTCTGTGCCACCTGGTCTGTACGCCTTCCCTGCTGCTCCAAACATGTGTCTGTGGCCACTGATGGACTTATTCATGGCATCTAACAAATTTGGATGATACAACTTTACCAGAATGTATCATTATCGTTATCCTTTATGTTTATCGTGATTGTGTTTGGCCTCGAAAATGACCTATTAAAAGTCTCTTCAGAACCAAAATATGTGCGAGAGTGAAATTGTGCAGGAAACCTCCCGAGTTAGTTAAGCTGGGTTCGACGCTGTGCAAATCCACCGCTGAAATTTCGATTGGTGAGTAGTGAATAGGGATAGTATACGTACAATGGAAATTAGCATTACAGACCCCCTTGGGAACATATACGTACAATGGAAATTTAACATGGCGAAAAATCGTGGGAACATATACGTACAAGGGGAATTTAACATGGGAATAAATCGTGGGAACATATACGTACAAGGGGGATTTAACATGGGAATAAATCGTGGGAACATATACGTACAAGGGGAATTTAACATGGGATTTTTTTTAAAATTTAAAAAAAAAAAAAAACGGGTAGGCAATTGAAAGGCTATCTCTTTTCGAGAAATATGGCTGGCCCTGAAAAGGGCCTTTGGGTTTTCTTCTTCTTCTAATTTCTTCTTTTCCTCCACCAAGTTCTTATTTTATCTCCTACACTCTTCTTCTCTTTCTTTTTTTTCTTCTCCTCCTCTTCTTTCTTCTTCTCTTCCTCCTCTTCTTTCTTCCTCTTTTCATTTTCTTCTTCTTTTTCAATTTTTTCGTTCCATTTGCGTATTCTTATTCTTTCCTCTTCATCCTCCTTCTCCTCCTTGATCTCTTTCATGACACCACTAATCTTGTCCTTTGCTTTTCTTAAGTTATTAATTTCCATCTTTACACGATGGGGACTATAGGAATAATGGTCTTCAACCAGTCTTATTAGCATCTGTTCCATTATTCCTAAATTGTCTAAAACCTCTTGCAAGGTTTGCATCTTGTCCATTTGGTTACAAGCCATCTTCTTTGTAGAATGGTTCCAACGAAGAACGTGGTGGGTTCTTATACTGAAAGCGCGGACGTGATGGAAAACATCCCCCTAAAAAACATAAAATGGATCTTACCTAGATCATGACCCAACAACACGGACGTGAAGGAAAACATCCCCACTTTTCTCATTTCATATAATATAACCCTAACTATACTCTCCACATACGCTAAGAAACAATAAAGAAACCCATAATCTACTATTCACACTAACTTACGTTATCACTTACAAACACAAACACAAACACACAATCACATACACTTCCACTATTAATAAAGAGTTAGTGTTTATATTCACACTACTCTACCTACACACATTGGCAAATTGATGGCTATTTCTTTTCTAGAGTATTGGGTAGCCCTGAAAAGGGCTGTTTTTTTGGAACTTCATGGACACCTGGTTAATGGTGGCACCTTCCAGGCCTGGCGCCACATACACATCTTATCCCCCAGTTACTTTTTACCTTTTGGGGGGAGAGAGCAGAGGCAGGATATGTCGCTTCAGAATCCCAATTTTCGCTCTCTGGGATTTTGAAATTTCTTCTCTCCTTTTCCTCCTCCTCTTCTTTGTTTCTTCTTTCCTCTTTATATCTTCTTTCTTCTTCTTCTTCTTCTTCTTTATATCTTCTCTCCTCCTCTTCTTTGTTTCTTCTTTCCTCCTCTCTTATCCTTCCCTCCTCGACAATGGCTTCCGCGGCCAGTTCATTTAATATGCGCCTGGCATATTCCAGATGCACATGAAGCTCCAACAGTTTCTCAAGTCTCGTGTTCATTTTTTGGTGTTGATCAATCAACAAGGGTAGCTGGACTGCCGAACGAGTTTCAATTTATACTGAAAGTGCGGACGTGAAGGAAAACATCCCCCTAATAACATAAAATTCATCTTACCTAGATCATGACCAAAAAAAACAACAACGCGCGGACCTAAAAGAAACACTCACTCACTTTTTATGCTACCCATTACTATTTAAAATTTTTTATAAATCACTTCAATAGACTATCCACATACTCAAATCAATCCAATCTAACCCCAAATATACACCTCAAACACTAAGAAAAGATATCATTTTAATCTACTATCCACACCAACTTACTTGAGCTCTTACTAACACTAACTCACCAACACATACCCTCACATTTTTAATAGCAAGAGTTAGTGTTTATTTTCACACTACTCTACCTACACACATTGGCAAATCGATCGTTATTTCTTTTCTAGAGTATTGGGGTAGCCCTGAAAAGGGCTGTTTTTTTGTTTGCTATGGCATTCTTTTTTTAGTTTCTAAGAATGCGATGTTCTCTGAGGATAGACTTTCTGGCGATAGGTCTGCTTCTTCGGAAAGAGAAGAAGAATTCTTTGGTGTCGATACGACAATCGACAAAGCCTCTGTCAGCTTCAGGTTGCTGCTGCTGCTGCTGCTGTTGTTGCTGTTGTTGCTGCTGTTGCTGCTGTTGCTGCTGTCTCTGAAGTCTGTACTTCTCTGTCCATTCTTCTTTTTCCCTGTTCATTTCTTCTCTGAAGAGCTCTTCTATCAGGTCTTCAGTGATTTTTAACATTCTCACATTCTCTATTTCTTCTGGCTTCGGTATCAGACTGTGTCTGACCCTATGCAGATTCACGTAGGCTTCGTTGAGCTTAGCTAGTTTGGAGCACATCTTCTTAGGAGGATGAGTCGACAATGGATGGTTAGACTGGGAACAACCCCAGTTCTTAAAGTCAAAGCGCGGACGTGAAGGAAAACATCCCCCACACGGTTTTCGAGCCGCAACGTTCAGTGAGTGTCATGAGAGGGATAGTAAGAAATGAAAGAGCATCAATCCAACATTCTTATAGCTAAACAAACCACAAAGGCATTTTTTTCAAAACACAACATTTTTTTATTCAAAAATCACTTAACACTAAACAACAACAACTCAAAATTTTTTAACAATAATCCAACACTATAACATCAAACAATTTTTTTCTAATCACAAACATTTTTTTCTCAATGAACAACCTACTTTAAACAAGGCTGACAACGTTGTGAATGAAATTGTGATTTCCACTGTTGGAAATCATTAGGCCATTGATGGACACTACGTTTCCTAGCTTGAGACAAAAGATAAGCATAATGGTCACAAAACCATCTATCTACTTTCACATCATTTCTAGCAGAAGAACGAGGATCGAAATGAGTCACTAAATGTTCTAAGGAATAGCCCAGGCTGCGATGATGCAGAAAATACACACAGTACTGTCCACACACCAAGGAATCTGTGCCTTGTAATTTCACATTATTGAATCGGGTGGTTTGAGCATTTCTTCTCATAAAATCGATGATATCGTCTTCCAAAGGGGGCAATCCGTACGAATCGAAATATTCCACACATCCTTCTTGAGGAAAGTAAACGACTACCCAGTGGGTTCCTGGGAGATGACTGTCGTCCGTGTTGATCACGTAAGCTTGATGGTCTTTAGGTTTGCGATGAGGGAGTTCATCTTTAGCACAGACGACAGGATTCCAAGAAGCTGTATACGAACTGTGGTTCAAAAGGTAATAAAGTTCCCAGGTATCCATGTTTTTTTTCTTCTTCACAGGTAATAATAAGTCGTCAATTCGATCCTGACTTTTTGCTTGAAAATGTCTGACGAATAAACGGTTATTCGTTCTGTTTCCTCACTCTGATTCAGGAGAGCTTCGATACGATGGATCTCTTGAGTGGTTAATGGTGGACAAGAATGTTCACGCAAGTCTTTATACCACTGGTGCAACACGTCTTCGTCCGAGATGAGACTCCAAGCTTCGTCCAGATACTCGTCCAATTTTTCTTCTTGACTCAACATCAGGCATTTATCGTGTTGAATTTGACTGGGATGATCGTTTTGACATCCATAGCAATTTTTCTTGATCAATTCCGTCATTTTTTCGACCAAGTGTTTGGCAAAACAGGAGACTAAATGGGCTTCTTGTTCTGGCCATCTCGACTTCATCACGATCACTTCTTCGTCTTTGTCTTGAGATTCTTCTCCTTCCACGGTCTCCTCACATTCCATGTCCAAAGTTTCTCCACTAGGTAAAGAGGGATAACAATCTTCCATGACTTCTAATAATCTAGAATGACTTCTCTCAAACTGTTGATTTCTATGGTATTATCGAATTCTGCATAGAGGATGACGTTCACTGTCGCTGGTAGTTTATCTGCAAACTGAAGTTCCACACGAATCTGGCCTGATTTTATAGGGTGGAAATGTCCCTCGTCGCTGCCTTGGTCTGGAGTGAAATCGAAAGCCCACAAAGCATAGCCTCCTGCGTAATCGTCGTACGTAATGCCGTGACTGGTGTTGGTTCCTAACTGGCCGGTGGCTTCGTACAGGGACAAGTACGATCTCAAGTAATTCTTCTTGGTAAAGTCAGGTTCAAAAGGTCGGGTACACAAGGTCTTGCCATCGCGACTGACTTCGATTTTCTTCACCTTGAAGTGTTGAAAGTTGAAAGGATTTTCACCGAAGGCTCCGTTGAAGGCTGAATTCGAGACCATACCAAGGATCAAACGTTTGGGTAACTGTCCTTGAAACAGATGATCTTCGATCATGGAATGATGGTTAGCAGGAATGGTGAACGTTTTCACTTCCACGCGTCGTATGGGATACTTGGCGGTCGTTCTGCTCAACGTCTGACTGATGTCGTTACCTACTTTAGGTAACACTTCCACGCGTCGTACGTAGAGTTTGGCCTCCTCGATTTTGCTTTTAGGATTGCCAGCAGTAGTATCAGCCAACAAATGGAAAGCGGTACTGCTGCGATTCAGTCTCAAGCGGATATTGACCCCGTTCAGCAAATATTTCTCTTGCAACCACATGTCCAAATGCAAACGATCCATCAGTTCTAAACTCTGTTCACCTAGGATTTTCTTTTGTCTTTCCACAAAGCCGTCATTGTCTTTATTTAGTTCGTCAAACGCCTTCGCTTCGTCAGGTTCCCATAGCACACAGGCATTGAGATGAGTATCCTTGGCATCTATTCCGTACGTCAAGAGATTTTCCAGGTAGGCACGGTAAGGGTAAGTATCCATGCTGCTGCTGACCAGTTTGTTATTCAAGTACAAGTCCACTGAGCTGAACAAGGAATGCATGAAATTGTTGACGGGAGCTATATTCTCAGTGTCTTCTACTGCTTTATTATCCTTATCTAGAACTTTGACTTTCAAGTACAAGTAACTGCTATTCAAATCGATGTAATCTTCTGGTTGTCCTTTGATTTCAAACTCGATGGGAGCGGAATCGGCCAGTGAGGAAACGGGATGAAATTCCACCCATTGGGATTCTTGCATGGTCATCATGGTGGGGGGCATGGCAAACAGATCCAGTTCCGTCTTGGAACAGGCGCAAGACTCTTGGTGCATCATTTTTTGTTGTTGCTGTGTCTCAATAATCGAAAACGTCTAAGTCTCGAACGGTTCTTCTTTTCTTGGCCTTTCTAGCTTGAAGTCTGGTGAAAGGGTGTTTTCTTCGTCGTCTCTTTCTGCCTTGTCCTTGCTGAATGCCTGACTCGGTAGCGTGCAGGGCATTTATAGGTGTGTCTCGTCGGCCTAAAATGTCTTTACCCGTTTGCAGCAAGACATTTTTGCCAGCCCTCATGAAGGCTTCTTTAGGGTTTTGTTTGTCGATGATGACATTTTGGAGAAATTCTTTGCCTTGTGTCAGTGCCGCATCTTTCAAGGCGTGCAATCCGCGTGTCACCATCGGTTTCAACACCGGGGCCACCGAACGAAAGGCCGATTTTAACATGTCTCCTAAACCGTGTCCTCGCTGTCGAGCAACCCCTTGGTACACTGGATACATGACTTACTTACGAGTCGTGAGAAAACCGTTTTCGAAAATGGAGTTTCACCGTGACTTTTCCTTTGGTGAATGGAATATTTTGTCCCAGATCTCCTTTTATAGTAATGTTGACCGTGTCCAAATACGACTTGCTGACAGGTGAATAGTGAGGATGGACAAATTCGCGGTGGACGTGGTAAGTGTTTCCACCTTCCTCGTCAGTGACCGTGGCAGAATTTACTTTGAAAGGAATGACACGCAGTAACGGTACGGAGGTGTGTCCCACCACGTTGTACTCCACCACATCGGAGTACACGAACATCAAATTCAGTCCTTGGTTCAGTTCTACCGGGAAACGAAAATACCTTGCAAAATGCATGTCGTTGTCAATCTCTGCCATTTTAATTTTTTTGGTCTGCTTATCCGTGACCAAATTGAGGTCTCCACCCAAAATGTCATACAATCCAGGGCAAAATTTAATACGTATACTTCTTTCCTCACTATCAAATTTGATGAGTAGACGATGAGACTGTTGATGGTACTGAATGGTGACACGTTTATTTACTTTGGTCAGAACTTTGTCAAAGGTTGCATAGAATTTGTCAGCGATGGTCTCCACCAGATGTTGACCACTAAAATAATGGCCTGAATTAATTTTAAAGCGATAAACGAAAAGAGGAGGAGAAGACTCACTGCTGCGTGGTAATAGCTCCTTTGCAAGATGTGAGTTATGTTGAGGACTGCCAGTCATGGTTTGCTGCAGTGCTGTGTCCAAAATTTCGACGTCAAAAGTGTTTTGCGTTTCAGTGATGTTTTTGATTTGTGTAGGGTGAATCATTTCTACCAAAGCCACTTCCCAATGGGCTTCGTGATCTAAGGGGATGGCCTGAGGTAATTTGGCCGTGTAACAGCACAACGTGTTGTTGGGAAACACTTCCATGGAACTGTCACTGGGTAAGGTTAAGTAAAATTGGTTTTGGTGACTCATAATTCCAGAGTTCTGTGGCTGTCCGAGGGGTTATTACTGGACGTCAGAGGCGTGTCTCCACCAAAAATGGGGTTCTGGTTGTGGTTGGAGTGGTGACTGGCACTGGCACTGGACACAACGTTCCCGTTCGAGGAAAATTTCAGGGAGGGATTGGGAAGCAGGTAACCGATGCAACTGCTCAATAAAATGGTCCACAATTGTTTGTCTTCTTGTTGCAAACTCAAATTGGCGATGGCTGCCCCGATGACACAATACCCCACGAAGATTTGGCAGAAAAAGACGATTTGCGTTTTAGGCACACGCTCTCCACACCACACCCACAAGGGTTGTTTTTGTAAATCTTGCACAGAAGAACTAGGGGAAGAAGGAGTGGTCGACGTAGCTGCGTCTGCTGTGTGAAAGGGCATGATGGTCACTTCTTCTTTTTATAGTCGATGACTTGCGAAGCGTCGATCCAAGAAATAAAACTGGGTGGATATCCTTTCCAACGTACTTTGACTTCTTTGACACGTCGTTTGCCCACTTTACGGGTTCTGCGTTCGAGAATGCTTTCGATGTCGTACACGTCGTCTTCTTTTTTGGTGACACGTTGTAACTCGGGCAAATAAAACGTTCCTTTGAGTACTTCTCCGTTCATGTCTTCCAATTTATAGACGGCAGGATGACGGCCATGCACTCGTCCAGTGACGCGAAACAATTCGGTCGTCCAGTTAGGTAAGTAACCTTTGTCGAAAGTGCGTTTGGTTTTGCCAATGCGCACCCAATCTCCTACGGCCAACTCTCCACTTTTCTTGGGGACAGCCCTCGTCGGGGACGTACCAAACAGACGCTCAAACACCAGCACTTCGTTGTCGGGAGTCACGTCTTGCGGGGCACGTCCGATGCTTCGATGGTAAGATTGGTTGTACGCTTGCACCAGGTGCGGTAAGATGTCGATGTACTTCAGAGTGTGGTGATGCGTAAAATATTTCCACATGCGTTCTTTCAAAGTGCGTTGAAAACGTTCCACGATGCTGGCTTTGGTTTCGGGATTCTCGGTGGTAAAAAAATGAATGTCACGTTTCTTTAATTCTTTTTGGAAAGCTTGGTTCAGAAATTCGGTGCCTTTGTCCGTTTGCCATCGAAGAGGGTGACGACCGCTTTGTTTCAACACTCGTTGCAGGGCTCGCACTAACTCGCTGCTGGATTTGGAAGTCAAGGGTACGACCCAGGCAAATTTGGAAAAGACGTCGATGACACAAAACAAATATTTGTAACCACGATTGTAGCTGGCCAAATGAGAGACATCGGCTAAATCAGCTTGCCATTGATGATCGATGCCTTCCACTCGGGTGCGACTTCTGGCAAACTTGCGTCGAATGGGTTTGTGTAAAGTGTAGGTAGCTTGTTCTTGTAACCATCGTTGCACTTGAGGTAAACGGAGACTTTTCAGTCGCGTTTTGGCAGCACGATACAATTTTTGAACTCCTGCGTAACCTGCAGGATGGGAGGGATCGTAGTAAATGCTGGCTAAGACTTTTTCCATTTTTTTTGTGTTGATTGGTGTGTTAATAAGGCACCCACTCTTGGAAGAGGCTACTCTTTTTTTCTTGGGGTATTTTCTTGGATTGCAAGGCTTTGCGTGTGCGACCGGCAATAGGTGTCGAAGAGGAGGAGGATGTCTGAGCGGGGGATATCGGTTCTTGTTTCACTTCTGTCTTCACTTCTGTCTTCACTTTCTTTTTCTCTTGTGAGGAAGAAGGGGTGGCCATCATCTTTTTAATCCATCCAATTCTGGAGGTAGGTGGTGTTGTTAACTTGCGTACTTTTTCTGGTGGAGTTTGAAACCCTTCCTCTTCTTCTCCTTTTTCTGTCTTGGTCACTGGTACTGGTGGTACTGGTACTGGTACTGGTGATGGTGCTGGACTTTTCATCAAGGTCTTAAAATCTTTCAAAGTGGGTAGAGCTGTTTCGTCTAAAGCTTTCTGGTGAAAGAGTTGCAGTCGTTGCAAGAGTTGACCGTACTTTTGCGATTTTTCTGTTTCGGACAAATCTTGGCGATCCATCAAGGATTGCAATTCGTGTTGTAACTGGGACATCTCGCTCAAATTGGGATTGGGAGGTAAATGCGGGGTGCGTTGTTCTTGCCAACGATGGTATTCCATCCATCGTTTGTAAGGCACTAAAGCTAGTTTTCGTCCTTCCATGGGGTTGTCAGGGGTCGATTCTGAGATTTTGGGACTTCCGAGGGCCTTTTTATCTTGCTCCCATCAGTCCTCCCAACATGGTTCCCAAGACTCCTTTCAGTATGGGGCCTAACAAGAGGGGCAAAATGCCTCCACGTTGCACTAACATCTTCTTTTTTAGACGAATGGGAATTTTCTTTCGAACCATTTGGCGAAGAACGTGACGATGTTTGCTTAAGCATTGTTTCTGGTGTTTGGACAAAGGGATCGTGCCTTTCAAAACGTTCAAACAACATTCGCACACGGTATCGATGACCTCTTTGGAGGCCGTTTGAATGAGTTTTTTTCGTAGGGGTGGAGAAGCTTTGGACAGGACAGATAACAGGTCCCCATGTTTGGCTAAACGTGGTGGCAGTCCTTTCCTTTTCTTTCCTTGGGGTTTTCTGGAGGGTGACATCTTTGAGTCTTCAGGAGCACCAAAAAAACACTGATACCCTACTTGGTCACAGGCCTTTTTTATACTGGAACGCGTCGCCACTGATTGTCTTTACGTCGTATCAATTTGAGGACAGGCATGACACGTCGTGCAGGGGTACGCAACGGACTAAATCGAGCCAGTTCTTGCTTGGACAAATCCAGTAAACTTTGTAACATGCCCGATCTTTCATGGACTTTGATTTTGGGAGAAGGTACTTTGTGAGCAGCAGCCACTGCCGCTAAATTGGAAGGTCCTGCCACTGGGGAAGTTCTTTTGGGGGTCATCAACGGAGAAGTTCTTGGTGTGATCAACGTCTCCAAGTACTCTTCAGTTCCTGGTGACATCAATGGAGAAGTGGATAAACGTGAGGCTGCCGGGGACGCAGTCACCGCTGTGGCAGGCCGTGGTTTGCGAGTGTAAGGTTGCGTCCTGGCCGAAGTGCCTCTCTTGCGACTAGTTTTCTTCTGTGGACTTTTCTTTTTCTGGGGACTTTTTCTCTGTTTCTTTTTCTGGGGGCTTCTTCTCTTTTTCCGGGGTGGTGTCTGGTAAGAGGAGGGTCCTGCCACTGGAGAAGTTATTCTTCTTGGGGACTTGGTCTTTTTCTTTTTCTTCTTGGGGCTTCGTTGGACTTTTGTCTTGGGGATAACTTTGGGGGCATTAGGATCCCATCTTAAGAGAGAGCGAATGATGACCCCTCCTAAAGTACCGCTCCCTCCAGGTATCAAAATGATTTGTTTTTTGGTTTGAGTGTCGATGCGGGGATCGGCCAGTTGGACCAAAGCGACTTTGTTTCGATCGAAAAAGCCTTTGGTTTGATGAGGAATCTGAATGATTCCTTGGAGTAATTGACGTGCTGTCACCGTGAACCATCGTAAGACTTCTTTGAGACTAGCTTCTAAGACACGAGCTCGTGTTTGTGGATCTTTTTCTCGACTGATGCCATACAAGGCACGAATCAATTTGACGGGAAGATGCGACTGAAGGGACGTCATGTTCGCACTGTGAGTGAGACAGACGAAAAAGGGTCTGAGGTTTTTATAGATTTTTTTATGGGGAGTGAAATGAAGTCGAGGACGGAGACGTGTACAGGACAGGCCCTCCGTCTTGGCACCAGTGGTGAAACAAGTGGGTACGAAATCGCAAATCCTCGGGGGTCGTAGGTTTCAAATCGACGAGTAAATAGGCGTGTGGCGTTTGAGTGGCATCGTCGTACGCCTGAGTCAGCCAAGGCGTTCCTAACTGTTTGGCTAAGACTTGCACTTGCGATTTATCTCGAGGGCTTTTAAACAAGACCACGTAATGCGCATTGAGACTGATGGTGCGATGGGCTTTACTTTGTTGAAACAAATTTTGGGTGATGTAAACGACACTGGCATTACGGTGATGCCCTTTGCGCGTGAACCACAGTTTAATTTCTTCTTCGTCTTCTCCTAACATGTCGTCGAAAATGACCAAATGGGTTAGACGGGAGTCAGAGACGATGCCGTCGTCTTCTTTAGGAATGCCTTCCACAAACACGATGGAATCTCCTTGACTTTCTCGCAAGAGGCTGTACGCCGATTGCCACTCTTTGTAACACCACACGATCCGTTGAGGGGGCCGATCGATCAAATGATGTTTATGTTCGATCAAACGTTTGACGAATTCGGTTTTGCCAGAACCGCTAGGTCCAGCAATGAGCATGTTAAAGGGATGGCGAAGATACAAAGCCTCCCAACTGGCACGATCTAAGTGTTCGTCGATGACTTTGACATTAGAGGAAGAGGGAGCAGAGACAGCAGAGGTAGCCATGGTGTGAGAAATGTCACTTGTGACACGAAAACAAACAAGACAAGAGTTTATATACTTTTTTCAGAACACGTTTATTGAATGTTTTTTTTCAAACATGAATACGAAAGACAAAAATACATAAAAGCCAAAGGCTTAAGTACAACAATAAAAGGCACATGATAACGATGAACGTGGAATAAACACAAGTGTCTGTACAACAATCACATGTTTTGGGTAATGTTCTAACCAGTTCAACAGGGGGTAAGGTCACACAAGTGTCCTCCCGAAAGGGTCTTTCAGGTCTGTCCACGACAGTCCTGTCCTGGGTGACGGGTTCTTCTGGCACCGTCACTAACACGGGTTGAAAAGTAACTTTTTTCCTTGAACAACTCTCGTGCATACTGGGCCACTTCTTGGGTCCAAGCCTCAAAACCCCATTCTTTCCAGGCACGGACATCTGTCCAATGGGGATGTAAGTCACAAGCTACACACACATCGTCATACACGTCTTGGGTAGCTAAAAGTTGACGAATCTTTTTTTCCTGTTGAGGTCGAGAAGTATCCAGATGAAAACGCAAGGCTTTGAGCAAAAGGAGTTTTTCGTGACCATTTAAGGCCATGGAGGTGGTAAGTACTGATCGTAAAGAGTCCACAAAGAATCGGCTGGTAAACGAAATCCCAAAAAACAAGTCACTAAGACACACACCACTTGTCGTCCCAAATTAAATGGATACAGTTCTTGTAATAATCGATGGTAATGATCCACGGTTTGAATATGGTCATTGAGTTCCTTCCACGGAATCTGTTGAATGATATGTGACATAATCCGTGGCATGGCAACTTGATTTTATAGTGTCTTTGTTTCGGAAGCAATAAAGGTAATTTCTAACCAAACACGTTCGTTCTCCAGTAGGGAATTTAAATGTTACATACTGTAACTGAAACGTCAGAGTTTGTCTAGATGTTTCGTCTTTTTCTAAGCAGATTCCATGTAACAAATGTTGGTAATCCTTTAACTCGTCTTCCTCAATACGTTGCAGTAAGTGAATCTCCAAGTAACCAAAATTACGAACGTCTAGCCCATCATCATTCATATACTGAAAGTATTCAACAAGGTCTGACCAGTGAAAAAATTTCTGACGAATCAGTCCTCTTATACCATTCAGGTACCAGTGGTTAAAGATCTGGTGACGTAACGGATGCAATTGTTCTTTACGTTTGACTTGTATTTTGACCAGCTCTCGATAAATCCTTTCTCTCAACTCCTCAGGCAAGCCCAAAATGTTCTCTTGTAAAGTATCCATAAGTATATACACTGTTTTTTGAATCGCTGGGTGGTAGCCAATAGCCTCGTTTAACTTTGTGCCTAATGTAATATCCACTCATAATCAGTCTTCTTGTAGTTTGGAACATAGCATAATTTAAAAACGGATGAATCACTTTGAGTTTGCGTTTCACTTGTATTTTGATCAGTTCTCGGTAAATGCGTTTTCTCAACTCCACAGGCAAAGCACGAATGTTCTCTAGCAAAGTATCCATGAATAGGTCATACTAAATCCTCTTTGGTCTGACACAAGAAATGTACTGTTTGCACAAACATGGTTTTAATTCATTGTCGAATATAAATCGTTTCACCACTAATCTACACATTACAATTCGTTCAGAAGTTTCCTCTTTCACTAAGTTGACATTGCGTGAAAGATGTTGGTAATTCGTTAACTCTTCCTCTGGAATTCGATGCAGTACGTTTACAATGTAGTAGATAGAATCGTCCATACCAAACCATTCCTTTTTATAACCAGGAGGTCGTTGATCAATGTCTGTCCAATGGAACACTTTCAACTCAATCAGTCCTTGTATAGCCTGAAGGTACCAGTGGTTCAAACACCGGTGACGTAACGGATGCAATTGTTCTTTACGTTTCACTTGTATTTTGACCAGTTCTCGGTAAATGCGTTCTCTCAACTCCACAGGCAAAGCACGAATGTTCTCTTGTAAAGTATTCATGAACAGATTATTATGGTAAGAAGTTACTTCAATGTCTCGGTCCCACTAAAGGTAAGTAATGACAATTCGGTGACCATCGAGCATGTTCAACGTAGGCCGAATCTTGCGGTTCCCAGTGGTGAAGTGACACACCGCAACTGAAGCACTTGACTTTATCTCCTTCGCCCAAGTAGAAAAATCCGGCTCTGGCTAATTCTTCGGGGGTCGGTCCTCCCAGATACTTAGGCCATTTTCCTTTGAACGATTGAAGACGATTTTCAAAGTCGCAGTATTCCGACAAACGCACAGGGAACGAATATTCGTCTTTCACAGGTTCGTTTCGATGAGGGTTGAGTGACATGGGTAGGAGTTTGCTCAGGGCTGGATGACATCCGTAGGGGGGTAGACGTGAAGGTGAACATTCCCCTTTAAAACGAAACCCAGTAAAATGTCCAAGAGGACGAGCAGCATCGCTTTCGCATCCCACAGGTTTGACACGCACAGCATCCCTTTCCATGATAGGGGTAGGGGCACTAAAGTTCCCATGATGCTTTACGGCATCGCTCAGGTCACAAGGTACAGCATCGTATCCATCGCAAGGCTCACAATCGCACTCGTCTGCAAACTCCGTTACGCAATTACAATGGTAACCACATGGACAATCGCAGTTTCCTTCCGGACATTTTCCGTCGCAATGTCTGGGTCTTATCCATCCAATATTAGTCACACTAGAGGAAGATACAACTTTTTTACAATCCCCAAACTGGAACGATGTCTCTTTCAAAGTATTCATCTTGTTCGCTTGGTCTTGGTAGTCACGATGAACTATCAATTTTGCCTAGGGTTCCTTTTTATATACAGACCAATACCGACGTGACCGTACGGTAAGGTGAAATGATTGGGAAGTCGAACTCGCTTCTGGTATACGATTTGATAGATTTTTTCCAAGGGTCGACTGACGATGTGGTGAGTGGGTAAACGTACAATCTTGTTCGGTTGATAGGTGGTCACTTTAAAGTTTCCATCCTCTCCCGATTGCAAGGCTTCTTTCAATACCCCAAAGTTGACCACTCGACTGGTACGATAATTCAGAGTCAATCCTTTCACTTTGCACGTCGTGTGCACTTCTCCTTGTGGGTCACGGTATTCGTAGCCGTAATTTTTGGGACCGCCACTGACGAAACTTAAAATCTTGTCGTCGGGATGCTCGTCTGTCCAGGCTCCTAAACGGTCTCCTTCGATGTTAGGGTGATGTTGAATCGGGTGATGGATGTAAATGCAACTGTCCGTGTCAAAGTACAGGACGCGTTCCCCTAACAGTTCTAAAGCTTCGTACAATTTTAAGCGAGCATGGGCTGTCACGTAAGCCGCAATGATGACATTTCCAAAGGGGTCGTCTTGTACAAAGTCCAGATCTTCTTCGTAATTGACCAAGATCAAATTCTCTCGAACGACGTCCACGTGTTTCATGTATTTGGTTTTGTCGTGAATCATCTGGAAGTAACGGGAAGGTTCTGTCAAATATTCCGTCTTGGGTAAACACGGTCGTTGTGCCATTTTACCCCACAAGCAATTTAACATCACTTTGGCAAACGATCGCCTGCCTTCGTTTTTCTCGATGTGGTCTAAAGTGATGCCTTCTTGTTCGTAGTATTTCTCTTTGAATTGTATTTGGTCTTCGGGAGTGTGACACCAGGAAGGATAGCCGCTGGCTTCTTGCTTCAGTTTCAAAAAGGCATCCACGTAGTCTGCGAAAATGCCTTTCTGCGTGGGGTCGCCCTTATGGTATTGTTGTGTCTTGGGAAAGTGGCAAATTTCGTACACTTCTAACAGTTGGTATCCCATGTCCAGAGCTTTGAACAATTCTACGCTGACCCAGGTTCCCGTCAAGGCACGTTCTTCCTGGCTGTGATGGCAAGGTTGGTCTTGGTTGCACGTTTCGGCACAAGTACGGCACAAGGGAAACATCAGTTTGCCTTGACAATGGTGAGGTAAGACGGGATGGTATAGGTTCGTGGGAGGTAAAACTTTACACTTGATCAAGCCTTCGTATTGTCGAATGTTTTTCAGGTCGATGTGTTCCGTGAACAATTGCGGGTGCCCTACAGGAAAGCGACAATATTTGCACACGTAGGGATACAGCGAACACACGTCCAAGTATTTGATTTCTTCTCCTTTCTCTTCGTCGGCTTGGTACAGCAAACAGGTGGCATTGGTCCTTCCTCCGTACAAACTATCCCTCGGGTTCAGCGGGTCCATGAACTGGTAACTTTCCACGAGGCGTTTAAACTCGGGATCGGTTTTCAAACGGTGATCGTACTCGTGTTCCCACATTTCCACCACTTGGTATCCTTGCTGTTCTAACTTTAGGCGTCGCTGACAAGTGTCCTGGTACAAGTCTTCCATGGTTCGTTGCAAAAACTGATTTTTAGTGCCACGGTCAGGGTAACAGACGGGACATCCGTGAAATAAGCAACCGTTAAACTCGTACACGATCTTGGGGTTTTCTAAGTCCCAGCCATCGACCGAATACGTTCCGATGGTCTTTTCGCCCCCTCCGTTGCGGGCATGCTGAATCCACTTGTCTTCCTTGTCGCACAAGTAATGTAACCAGCGTAGGGCTTTGACCGAGTATTGACGTTTGACAAAGTGGGTCGTTTGAGGGCTGATGACAGCCACGGTGTTTTCAGGCATGAATCGTTGTCGATACACTAAGGAACATGCTTTGGCAATGGTGCAAGCTTCTTTCAAAGGATCGACCCCTCCGTGTTCCATGAACAGTTCTCGAAATTTTCCACAGCAACGTCGTAAAATGTCCACGTCGGAACGACAATACTTTAGCATTTCTTCCTGAAAGTCGAAAGGGTCCGAGGCGTGAGCCTGGTACCAAGCGTAGAAAGCTTCTCGTTGTTCGGTACGCATGTTGTCGGGGTCGTAATAGTGAGCCTCAGGCAAATGGGGTAGAACGGCATGTTGATTGGCTTCCGTATTGAAAAAGTGTGGAAAGTACCCTTTAGCCATTTCTGTCATTCCAAACGTTTTAGGCATTCGACTCAAAGGCATGGCCAAGTAGCTCATCGAATCTTTAAACTGCACTTGTCCCACTTGCATGAAAATGATTTTGGCTCCGTTCAAAGTCACTTTAGGACGCTCGGTGCCTTGTTCCGTATAGTATCTGAGAAGAAACTGTCCATCGTATCCGGAAAAATTGTGAGCCATCACCGTGGCATGACGATGACAATCTCCGTAACGTTCGATGTCCTCTTGGCTCCACGTCTTGTCGACGGGGTCTAAGACCCATTGGGCAAAATCGGCTAGCGTGTTCGGTCCCCGAAAGATTTTTTCACGCCCTCCAGGAATCTTGCTGCAGTGAGGGCAATGACTGAAGATAGGTTCTTGAATGCACTTCTCGCACGCTCGATGAGCCACGCAGAAATTAGGAATGTGAATGCCGGTCTCTTGCATGCATTCGAAATCGAAAAAGATGAAATTGCCTTTCTTCTTGTGACCGTCCTCTTTCTCTGGTGGGGGTTGGTATTTTTGCACGTAACATTGGTGTTCAAAGTCCACAATGTGGTGACAAATGTGACATTTTTTCTTTCCTCGACATACGTGTGCCTTGGCAGCATTGGTACATATGACTTGTTCACACGTAGGGCACAATCTCAGGAGTTGACAAGCACATTTCTTCTGTGAACCTTGCGTTTTCAGATGTTGTTGGTAACAGGTAGGGCTGACAAACGTGCGCAGACAAGTTGAACAAGGCACTGGTTCTTCGCTCAGACAGGGTGAAGAGGCCAAACATCCTGAGCATTTCAATCCACAATGCTTGTGTTGCTCTCGATTATTATAACCATGGTCACATTTCTCACAGTAATAACCGTATCCCAGGAATCCGGTGATACTGGTAATGGTATCGAAATGGTCATCGTGATAATAAACGTGAATGTATTTTCCGTCCTTAAAATCTTGCCCTCGAAACAACAGAGGCCCGCGCACTTCTTGAGGGTGCACTTTCAAGGTGTATCGTGGAGCTAGGGCATCTTGCAATTTTTGCATCTCGGGAATACCACAGGGTGTGTCTTTGGACAGGCCGGCTTGTCGTAACAGGAGTTCTGCTTCGTTTCGTTGTTTGGCTCGATAGGAACGTTGAATAGTGTTCCAGGTTCTTTTCCATTCTACCGTGTCGTTCTTGTTGGCATAGGTTCGTCCCACCACGATGGCACGGGCTAAACACATCTGGTCATGAGGATTGTGAATTTGGACAAGGCTACGCTTAATGCTGCGAAGGTCGTTCACCAATAACATCTTTTTGCGTCCAGTCCCTTGAGGAGGAGAGACGTGGGTCATGTCCAATGTGGCTTTTCCATCGGTGATGTCAAACTGGTCATTAGATTGTTGCACGTGTTGAATCTTGTCCATGACTTTGGAAGCGGTCAATTCTGCAGGGGTGCTAAACTCGATCCAAACAGGGGATTTCAAACCGGTCGTGTTGTATGGAAAGTCTCAAGCGATCGTCTTCTTTGGGTTGACATTGTTGCTTGAGTGCAGTGAGCAAAGAATCCCACACCTCAGTGATGAACACTTCTGCTTTCTCTAACGGCACTTCAGCCTTGAAATCTTTAAACTTCACCGTGTATGTGTAAGCCGTGGTTCTAAATTTTCTAGAGGAGCGCTTTTCCGTCTCTCGAATGGAATAGTATTTTTCAGGGTTGACTAAGGGTGGTGAACTTGTTTTAGAGGGTTCTGATTCTGGTTCACTCATGTCCTCTTCAAAATCACTGGCATGAATTTGTGCCAAGATTTCAGCTCTGGTACGAGGCGATAGATCACGTTTCTGCCTCTTAATTTCTTCTTCTTCCTTCTCAAATGAATTAGATCGTTTCATCTTGAAAGCAAAAAGTCAAATGACTCAAGTTCAAACACCATGAGCTACTTTATAGTCATAGCAGACCAGTGTATATAAAAGGGTGTGTGTCTTGTCCTTTCACTATTCATTTCACTCTCAAGCCGAGCACAACGATGGAAGAGACTAACCAGATGGAACGTTTCGTCAGAGCTTTGCGAGGGGTCATTAGAAAATTCTCTTCAGACCAGCCTACGGACTACTCTCCTTCCTTTCGAGATAAAAGTCAAGATACTTGCTATATCTGTCAGAAGAAAGGGCATTGGTCTTCAGAGTGTCCAGACCGTCAAAAAAGAACAAAAACAGGGGCTAAAAAAGACAAAAGTCAAGATACCTGTTATTATTGTAAAGAAAAAGGACATTGGTCTCCAGATTGCCCAAAAAAGAAACAAGAGGAATCAGAAGAAAAGAGGGATTCTTCAGAAGAAGAGAGGGGTTCTTCAGAGGAAGAGAGGGATTCTTCAGAGGAAGAAAGCAGACAGGTGAAGAAAAAGAAACAGGAGAAGAAAAGAAGAAGGGAAGAAAGTGAGGAGGAAGAAGAGGAAAAGAGTGTGACAGTGAAGAAATTCAAAAAACAGAGAGACTAAACAAGGAGACAGAAGAAGTCAATGAACTTTTAATTAAAGTGTTGTGTTGAGAATTGTGAATTGGATTGTAACAATGGATAAAAGAATAAATGAATGATATAAGGTAAGTGTCTTTGAGTTATGATTTTAAAATAAGAAGCTACACTCACGCACTCATACACAGACACGTACTATAGGGGTAAAATGGGTGGGGTTTTTTTGAGTTATTGGCAAATTGAAATTGTATTTCTTTTCGAGAAATGTGGGTGGCCCTGAAAAGGGCCTTTTTTATTTATGGTGCAGGGGTGAGTTTAAGCAATCAACTTTAACTGCCTTATGCCTTTGCCACGGCCAAGGCCTACTTCTGGACTGCGTAACGTTGATGATGATGATGATTGGGTTGAAATCACTAAGGGTGGTACGGTAGGCTTAGTCACAGGGTTGACGTGTTTAGCTCGGGAAGGTCGTATTCTCTTCGGTCGTAATAAAGAAGTCTGATACATTTGTTTCAAACTTCTTAACTCCGCTAAAATGTCCAACAGTACCGTGACCGTTTGATTTTCACCCTCCTGTTTCTTTGCTGCTACTTCTTCTTGCTGTTGTTGCTGTTGTTTTTTTCTTACCTCTTCTTCTTGCTGCTGTTGCTGTAGGAGAAAAGCCTGTTCCGCTTCCTTTTGTCGTTGTATAAATTTCTCCAATTCTTCTTTCTGTCTCTGTCTAAAATTCTCCACTTGCGGTAATGAAGAAGGTAACGAAGGTTCCGGAACAAATTCTTGCGAGGAGAGAAAATCCACAAAATCCCAATTCACCTCTTCTGAAAGTAAGTCCGGGTTCCCTTGGGCAGTCTCCCCTGTTGGTGCACCCCAATGGATCGTTTTCTGAGTTTCCGTCATGTTGAATCACTGTCGCATAGATTGACTGCACACAAGCGCTAACGAATCTATATAGACCAACTGACGTCACAGACTGCTCTCTTCGGATTGGATGCGGGGTAACTGAATTTTGTAACGCGTGTTCGGATTGGTGAATGAACTCAATCCGTTTCAATCCTACCTCTGCCTATAAATAAGCGCAGTTCAGTGCATTGATTCACCTGTTCTCGTCGCTTCAAGATGTGGACCACAGTTGAGTCATCCACCCTTGTGTCTTCCATGATGTTTCGGACAGACTTGCTCATGTATGTCCGATCCAAGTGGACCGTTGTCCACAGGACAAACACCAGCCTGTGGATACGTAGGATTTACGTGGAGAGGCAAGGATGCCTGAAAAGAGTGCTAATTTACGGGCCAACAGTGAGACGCAGCCTAAGGACAAGAAGAAGACCAATGCGGTGCCATTTATGTTAATGAATACATTAACATAAACCCAAAGGCCCTTTTCAGGGCCAGCCATATTTCTCGAAAAGAGATAGCCTTTCAATTGCCTACCCGTTTTTTTTTTTAAAAATTTAAAAAAAAATCCCATGTTAAATTCCCCTTGTACGTATATGTTCCCACGATTTATTCCCATGTTAAATTCCCCTTGTACGTATATGTTCCCACGATTTTTCGCCATGTTAAATTTCCATTGTACGTATATGTTCCCAAGGGGGTCTGTAATGCTAATTTCCATTGTACGTATACTATCCCTATTCACTACTTTGGTGCAGACAAATATGGGTTGTGCATCTGAGTCTGTATCATCTGCACGATTTTGAGGTCACCTACCCACATACTGCACATGATCAGGATGGCTGATTGTGTCTTTGATAAAACAGACGGGTCAGCAGCGACATCAACGTTGTTGTCGTTCTTGTTTCAATTTCCTTTCCGTCGAAGAGATAAAGTGCGCTTTTAACAAATCCGTTATACCATTGTTAACAAACCCGATTTTATAGTTGTCATCGCGTGGAAACTATCGTTGGACTTCCGAAAATGCACCGCCCAGAGGAAAATATCGAGATGTATATATACGAATGTGTATTTACATATCTGTATAAAAACGCATCGCAAATATGTACACGTGTGTATTTCAGTTTATCTGTCTTCTTGTGTGTGTGTGTGTGTGTGTGTGTGTGTGTGTGATCAGCAGTCCAATATCATCTGCAGCATCCGGATCTTCGGGTTTGTTAGTCAAGATCAACTGTTATCCTAATGTTGGTCTGCTGCTATCTTAATCGCACTAGTGAGAAGATCATCGGATAAACTAAGATTCCTTGCCTGATGCCAGAGTCAACAAAGAAAGAAGGAGACAAGTCTGTTTTGTGTATGACATAACAGGTCCTGTCTTTGTCGGGGCACTGGATAATCCTGACAGTCTTCTCTGGGATGCTGACATACCTCAGAATTTTCCAGATGCTGCTCCTATCCACCATGTCAATAATTTTCCTCAAGTCCACAAAATCTGTACACAGCGGTGACCACCATTCCAAGGACTGTTCGATGATAATGCGGAGTGTTGCTACCTAGTCTGTATACATCCTCCCAACCATGAATCCTGCTTGTTCTTCTTTCAGCCTAGAATCCACTGTACACCTTGCCCTCTCCAAAATCAGCCTTGTGAGAATCTTGCACGGTAGGGATAGGAGTTGAACACCTGTTCATTTCTGGTAGTCGTTATAGTCTTCTTACTTTGGGAACTTTGACAATTTTGACCTTCCTCCATTCCTACGGTATTTCTTCTTTGTCCCATACTTCCTGTACAAGGTCAGCCAAGTTGTCCGCTGTAAGTCTGGCATCTATTTTAAGGCTTCTGGTGGGATTTTGTCCTGGCCAGGTGACTTTAGTACTCTTTATTTTCCTGATAGACTGCATAACCACTTCGTTGGTAATAAGTCAGAAGTATCTCCTTCTTCTGTGATGGGCGGGTTTTCCACTGTTGTGCTCCTGAACAAGCTGATGAAATGTTCCTTCCACACGTAGAGCTATTTTGCCCATTAATTTGGCGTACAGGCTTGTTTGAATTGATCTTCCTACCATGCTGTGCCATCTTGTTGAGGGTCATCATGCCATATGTTTTTGAAAATATCTCTGCATCTGTGGCAAGTTTGGCTACATATTTATAGGTCACTTCATTTGTATGGGAAGATATGAACGAATGTTTCGGAATAATGCTTAACATCCTTGCGAATGAAGTATTACTCCGAAAAAAAGAGTTCAAATTTCCCATACAAATGCAGTAACCTTTTTTTGTTATATTTTCATTTTGTTTTATGCTTAAGGCTTACTTATAAAAACACACTACGAGAAACAAAGTAACTCAATTTATGCTGTATTTCAAAATAAATACACAAACGTAGATTCATCAACACACAATAACAATATTAATGAACACAAAGCACTCCCAGCGACGTTTGAACTTCTTTCGCATTAGTTTTGAAAAAATTATCGTTTTGCTCTACTTAAATTTGAAATTTCGAGTCATAATGTGAATGAATGTGCACTGCAACAACTTTTCTAGTTGGTCTGGAATGGATGGATATTTTTGTCGATTTTACTCAATTCTGCTTGTCATGGACTGGATTTGTTAGCTGTATCAATCCCTCACATGTGATTTCAGCAGGGAGCGACCCAACTTGAATCAGCTGCATGTGAGTTTCTGTTCGGTCACTGATTGTTTGTAACCGTAATGTGAGAATATATGAAATTCTTTCAATTTAAGTTATCAAACTAACGCAATGGAATTTAGTTTTGAGTGCAATAATGAGAACGTGATTGCAGGTGGAAATATAGTCGACACTACAGTACAATTTTGCGATGTGGTGTGTAGTAAAGTTTCACATCCCATGGCATACCTCGTGTAATTCGGATTTGCAGAACAAACAAAGAAAGTACATCTTAAGGACATTCAAGATGCAAACATATAAGTATACCGTTTGCTATTCTTATTACCAGCTAAAGAAGACATGTTTATGCCAGCTCACTTAAATGCTATTTGTAGGGCCACAAGCATTATAGTGCCCTCTACTGTAGTATGGCGTCTATCGCTAGCCTAAATCAGAAACATTGTTTCCAACAAATTAACGTGGGAAATTGTATTGCACCTGGTGTGAGACAATCCATTCATTCAACGAAATAGGAATTCTTCATCGTCTTGGCTTATTGACTCTTAGTCCCTTAATCTTCTACGAAAACTTTCAGTTGCATTTCCTTTCTCTAATATAGTACTTTGACTTTTAAATGGTTCTTCTCTTCTTAACTGTTTCAATTATAAAAGTGGTATTTTTAAATCATGCGTCTCTCACGTTTCCTATAGACATTGCGAATATCACGTTCATTCATTTACTTGTTTCAAAGTTTTATTGGTGACTCGCTGAACTCTTACACGTCGATCACTTTATGATCTCTACTTTCAAACAGACGAAACAGTTTTGGTTCATCCACAAGTAAATCTAATAAACTAGAACCGAAAGCGTCTACTACTTGACTTTACATGCTTTGTTTACAAAGTAGTTTCTAATACACTATACTAGTTTTAGATGCACGTGTCGTGCAATATGGAAAAATATGGCTCGACTCTGACAAGGTAAAGTTAACGGAGAAAAAAATGAGCATACAATAATCCTGCTTATTCTTCCTCGCACTCTTCTTTACTTCCTTATTCTTTGTTTTGTATTCCTCCTCAATATGCTGTCTCTGTGCTCTTGCCTTTGCATGTACAAGTCTCTGCTTGATTTCTCGATTGTCTTGATTCTTCTTGAGAGTATCCTTTGACAGTCGACTATTCAGCTTCCTTCTTCTGAATCCCAACATCTCCTTAAAGGCTTGTGGGAATGTTATTCTAGCTCGTTTCCACTTTTGTTCTATAAATCCATCATCAAGGTCAGCAAGAGCCTGAAATATGTTGCAGATGGAAATGACGAACTCCTCTTGTTTCTCAACCGTCGTGAGCATTAGGTGTCGTATCTTGGGTGTTTCCGCAGTCCAGTCTTCATTATACTACTGATTTTGGTATTCAGTGTTGCCATCACCAGCGCATGGTCTGAGCCAAAATCTGCTCCTCAAGAAGCTCTCACCTCCAGCAGAGTCTTCCTCCATCAACGGGAGATAGCAAGGAAGGGAGATAGCAAGGAATTCTTTGTTGCTAAATCTCTGTATTGCCACGTAACCTTGTGGATCCTACGATGTGAATAAACTGCCACACCAATCATAAGGTCGTTCAGCCCAAAAAAGTCAGCAAAGAGCCCTCCATTGTCATTCATCTCTCCTACGCACTCTTTACCCATGATCAGTTCCCGTCCGATATTGTCGCTCTCCACTTTGCATACCTGTCGTCCATCACACATGTACGATATATCCACGGTACTCTGTCACATACCCTTATACATATCCTCACATAAACCCGCTTTGTCTTCCTGGTCTGCATGGTTCGTTGGAGCCTAGCACTACACAGTGGTTATCTAATGGAATTCTGACTGGAAAGAAGCTGTCAAAATTCTCTCGCTGACTGGTTCCCACTTCATCAGACTTCTTTTTGCTTCGTTGCCAAATACTAGTCCAACCCCATTCATGCGGTCGTCGTCCTCTTTTGGCGGTCCTGAGTAGAGGAGGAGATGTCCTGATACCAAGATGATTTCATCTGATCTCATCCATATAAAATAACACAGACCTAGGAACTCCAACCTGTTCGATTACCGGTCGATGTCTCCGGCAAGTTGTGCTGTTTTCCCTGTCTGGTACAGTGTTCTCATATTCGATGTACCAGTCCTTGTAATAGTCTTGGTGGAGAGAAGATTTGTTGGCAAGTGAGCTCCCTCTTGTGCTTGACTGACCTGTTTCATAAACCCAACCCCACCCCTACCCCACCCCCGGGTCGTTTCCACTGCTCCAATGAAGTTTGCACTCTGTTTTGTTTCTGTACCGTAGCTCTTGTATGTGTTGAGGGTGCTAGTCCAATGCACAACCCTTCTCCTTTCTCACCCGGCATTGAGAACAGCATGGAAGAGGTGTATGTATGTATAAATGTTCATGTCTATCTCCATTTTAGATTCTTTTCTAGAAAAACGCCTACAAAATATGAAGATATTCTTCGTATCTAAACTGGGATGGTAGAGAACAAGAAATAATAATATTCACGGACAGAAAAACAAACATGTTTGTAATTATTTCATTACATTTGTCTCCAAGCCAAATGTTTGCTAATGTGATACTGCTCTCCACTTTGCATACCTGTCGTCCATCACACATGTACGATATATCCACGGTACTCTGTCACATACCCTTATACATATCCTCACATAAACCCGCTTTGTCTTCCTGGTCTGCATGGTTCGTTGGAGCCTAGCACTACACAGTGGTTATCTAATGGAATTCTGACTGGAAAGAAGCTGTCAAAATTCTCTCGCTGACTGGTTCCCACTTCATCAGACTTCTTTTTGCTTCGTTGCCAAATACTAGTCCAACCCCATTCATGCGGTCGTCGTCCTCTTTTGGCGGTCCTGAGTAGAGGAGGAGATGTCCTGATACCAAGATGATTTCATCTGATCTCATCCATATAAAATAACACAGACCTAGGAACTCCAACCTGTTCGATTACCGGTCGATGTCTCCGGCAAGTTGTGCTGTTTTCCCTGTCTGGTACAGTGTTCTCATATTCGATGTACCAGTCCTTGTAATAGTCTTGGTGGAGAGAAGATTTGTTGGCAAGTGAGCTCCCTCTTGTGCTTGACTGACCTGTTTCATAAACCCAACCCCACCCCTACCCCACCCCCGGGTCGTTTCCACTGCTCCAATGAAGTTTGCACTCTGTTTTGTTTCTGTACCGTAGCTCTTGTATGTGTTGAGGGTGCTAGTCCAATGCACAACCCTTCTCCTTTCTCACCCGGCATTGAGAACAGCATGGAAGAGGTGTATGTATGTATAAATGTTCATGTCTATCTCCATTTTAGATTCTTTTCTAGAAAAACGCCTACAAAATATGAAGATATTCTTCGTATCTAAACTGGGATGGTAGAGAACAAGAAATAATAATATTCACGGACAGAAAAACAAACATGTTTGTAATTATTTCATTACATTTGTCTCCAAGCCAAATGTTTGCTAATGTGATACTGCTGGATCATATATAGATTTTATTAGAGATATGAGAACATTAAAAACCGATCTTATTACTTCAGAGGGTAATTAGACAATTAGTGTTTTGCTCTCACCTAACTATCATGTCATAAGCCCAGAGATATAATCTGGCTCTTATCAATTTACAAATTAAAGATTGTTTGCTTCAAGCTGCAGCAGAAAATCAATGTTGCACGAGAATCTATACCAAAATTATACAGTATTATATAGGTAGCTTTTGCATAAAAAATTAATATTTCTCGCAAGATTTTAAAATATACTGCACAACAACAACTCGTTCTGTAAACCGGCTAATTTGAAATGACCTAAACAAATGCTACAACAATGGTTTTGATTAAAGAGAATGTGCAAATGTTTGTATTTGAATGTTAAAGATTAGAAGTAACGAGGCAATTGTTTCATAGTTTTAGTAACTTAGCTGGTCGGTCTAGGCGTAATTCACAGCGACAAACATTTAGTTCCGCTCTTGCACGGGTTTAAAAAGATCCTGTATATTTTCAGAGCCACTGCACTGCCTCCAGATGGTGAGAGTTTAAGAAAGCAAATCAAATATACTCTGTGACTGAAAAAATATAGGCTCTGTGATTAGAAAATGGTTTAAAATGAAAGTGTAAAAAACTAGCATTTGAGGTTGGTGCAGAAAAATTGCATGACAATCTGCTCACTAGAAAATCGCAGGTAGAATAAATAATGCAGCTAACGCACACGAATACGTAAAATTCAGAACATAAAGTGTCATTACGGCGAGTAGATGAAGGTTCACTATACCCTTCCCTCCTTTAGCGCAGCAGAATTTTTAGACACTGAGATCTGCACTTTGCAAACATTTTACAAGGTTCAAAGTTTTAATAGCTAAATACACACGAAAAATAATTCAATTGATTTTGCTTCGTTACATGAAATACAATATGCAAATCAATACCAAAACAAGTATTGAAAATCATGTTCCACCCAGTCACAATATCCTGACACCAAGCCAACCAGTTCTAAGAATATCCTCTTAATGCTGCGCGCAAAGCGAGGCAGCTGCCGAGCTTCGAAACCCGTGACTTCTAGGAAAGAATTAAGTCGTGTGAAGAAGCAAAATTTGTACGGAATCATGTACGAAACACAAAACTTCAGCTAATATAATTTTTGTGACTGTAGATATTATGGCTGTAGCAATCAAAATTTATATGAATGTTTCAATGACACTGGTCCATGTCTGAAGAAGGACATAGAAAACATTGGGCCATTTGATCATTGAAAGCTGAATGAGATAGTATGGTTAGACTTGGGAAGCTACTGACTGAAGTACGACATCAAGAGTTCTGAAATATTTACTACAGATCAAATTTTCGAAAAGCCTTGAACTGAGATGAAATTGATAACGTCACAAACGTTTATTTGACATACAGAAAAGAAATGAAGTATATTATGTATACTTGACAGGACTCGGTCTTAGACATTGCATATTGTTATCAATCGCTTGAAGGATTCTTATGCATACATTCTCGTACGATTAAGAACAAATGTAAGAAATATAAAGGGGACACTGTTGCTTCTCTGCAGTGGAATCTATATCAAATACACCAAGTGATCATGTAGATAGATCATCAAAGTTCTATTTAGACATACTATCATTGGTTCAAGCGAAGACTCGTAAAATTAAGGATATTTCAAAATTGAAAATGAATTATATATATGCGTGTGTGTGTGTGCGTGTGTGTGTGTGTGTGTGCATGAAGTATTGGAAGTGTGAAACGGTAAAACTTAAACTGACAGAAAGTGCACCTAACCGGTTAGGATAGCTGACACAGTAAGAAAAAAACCATCCTGAAATTTTAAAAATATTTCAATATGGCGGCCCTATATAGTACAAAGATGGAAAGTACCATTACTTCCATTAACTTGGAATAAAACAAATTCAATATTAGTATTATCATAAATTTAAGGGAGAAAAAAACATGTCGAACAGAAATATATCTATAAAATATCTTTGCATTTTTCTTATATGACAGAAAATCATCTAAACATAACAGTCTATGTTACAGTGTAGATTGCTCAATAGATATAATGCCTGAAACATCATCAGTTGTAAAATTAAAGACTGTCAGCATCAGTTAAAAGCTCTGAATGTTTTTTATTCTGTATTTGTTGTTGTTGTTGTTGTAGGGTTTAACACCATTTTTTAGCACAAGATTGGCTATACATGGCGGCAAGTATAAATGGTGAAGGAGGAACCCGTGAAAACCCCGGAAAGAAAGACAGACCCAAGAGAAGATACTGGCAAGCTTTCTCACATACCTGCATTGGCTGATTTTCTCCATGCTTCCAAGTATTCGTTGCTTGAACATTCGCGAGTTCAGGCAATTTCAATTAGGCTTTCACCGGAATTTCAACGTTGTCATCTGTACGTTTCTTTTTCTGAAGGGTTTCTATGTATCTTTTCCCGTTCAAAGCAGCAGCTTCTTCTTTTGCTTTAGATGTCACATTACTTTTTTCATTCATTTATACATTGTTTTTGTGTTTCTGAGGCGATATTCCTCTATCAGGTATACATATGGATTAAAAAACAGCCCTTTTCCTTTGAAAGATATTCTTCTCTGCGGAGTACCTTTGGCTTGTTGATAATAAAGTCATATCCTCCCTTTCGGGCTATATTACTCTGTTCGGAGTACTACTGGATAATAAAACCATATCCTGCCTTAGGAAATCGTGCTCGCACGCATCCGTCCAAATAACTTTCCTCTGCGCCCGTTTTCTAGTAAGGTCAGACAACGGCTCCGCAATCGCACTGAAATTGACCACATACCTCCGGTAATACCCGGCCAATCCCAGGAATGACCTCACCTCAGTTTTGTGGTGGGGCGTGCGGAGTTTCGCAGCTGTCCCATCTTCAACATCTCTGGGGACAGCGTGCCATGACTCTGCGTATGTCCCAAATAATCCAACGTACGGAACACAAGGTGACAGTTGGAAGGGCAAGCCGTCAATCCCGCTAGACGTAGCCGTTCCAAAACGTCAGCTTGCATAATGAGGTGCTCATCCCACGTCTCTGTGGCTAGGAAGAGATCATCCATGAAGTTGTGAACACTTCTATCGCGAATGGGTTCCAACATCCCCCGCAAGTAGTATAGTGGGATACCCTAGCCTCAATGGGACTGTAATGTTAAACTAGAAGGGTTGTACCCTAGCCTCAAGGGGAATTTAACATGGGGAATTATAACATGGGTGGGACTATAGAGGGACAATGGGAATGGAACATGGTGGGACTGTCTAGCCTCAAGGGGAATGGAACATGGGAAATACAGGACCGTCACTTTAGGGACAATGGGAATTGAACATGGTGGGACTGTCTAGACTCAGGGAGAATGAAATATGGGAAATACAGGACCGTCACTTTGGGGACAATGGGACTTACCATTACAAACACGGTCCCGGCACTCTGGCGACTATGGGAATTGAACATGGGAGATTTATATAACACAGACAAGAGACAAATACTGATACTACATTTTGAAGAGAAAAAAAAAACAATTTTGGAGGGTTAGGCAATAAAGTCATTTCTTTTCCAGACCAATGAGGGGCCCTGAAAAGGGCCTTTGGGTTTATGTTAACATCATTTCGTTAACACAGAGGGCATGGCATTGGTCTTCTTCTTTTCCGCAAACTTTGTCTGACTTCTTGTCCGAAGATCATAACTCTCTTTAAACAGCCTTGTATCTCCGCATAAATTCTTACTTTTCCAAACGCTTGTATCCGTCCTCCTGACAATGGTCCACGACGATCTGACATACATGGGTAAGTCCGTACGGAACAGCATTGACGATACGAGAATAGAAGATTCTACGTCGGTCCACATGTTTGTGACGAGAACAGGTGAAGGGATGCAGCGAACTGTGGTTATTTATAGGGGAAAACCATATCTTCCCTTGGAGCTATATTTCTCTATATAGAGTACTAATGGATAATACAACCTTATCTTCCATTTGGGGTTATATTACTCTGTTTGGAGTACTAATGGATAATAAAATCATATCCTCCCATTGGAGTCATATTCCTCTATTCGGAGAACTAATGGGTAATAAAACCATATCTTCCATTTGGGGTTATATTACTCTGTTTGGAGTACTAATTGATAATAAAGTCATATCCTCCCTTTCGGGCTATATTACTCTGTTCGGAGTACTACTGAATAATAAAACCATATCCTGCCTTAGGAAATCGTGCTCGCACGCATCCGTCCAAATAACTTTCCTCTGCGCCCGTTTTCTAGTAAGGTCAGACAACGGCTCCGCAATCGCACTGAAATTGACCACATACCTCCGGTAATACCCGGCCAATCCCAGGAATGACCTCACCTCAGTTTTGTGGTGGGGCGTGCGGAGTTTCGCAGCTGTCCCATCTTCAACATCTCTGGGGACAGCGTGCCATGACTCTGCGTATGTCCCAAATAATCCAACGTACGGAACACAAGGTGACAGTTGGAAGGGCAAGCCGTCAATCCCGCTAGACGTAGCCGTTCCAAAACGTCAGCTTGCATAATGAGGTGCTCATCCCACGTCTCTGTGGCTAGGAAGAGATCATCCATGAAGTTGTGAACACTTCTATCGCGAATGGGTTCCAACATCCCCCGCAAGTAGTATAGTGGGATACCCTAGCCTCAATGGGACTGTAATGTTAAACTAGAAGGGTTGTACCCTAGCCTCAAGGGGAATTTAACATGGGGAATTATAACATGGGTGGGACTATAGAGGGACAATGGGAATGGAACATGGTGGGACTGTCTAGCCTCAAGGGGAATGGAACATGGGAAATACAGGACCGTCACTTTAGGGACAATGGGAATTGAACATGGTGGGACTGTCTAGACTCAGGGAGAATGAAATATGGGAAATACAGGACCGTCACTTTGGGGACAATGGGACTTACCATTACAAACACGGTCCCGGCACTCTGGCGACTATGGGAATTGAACATGGGAGATTTATATAACACAGACAAGAGACAAATACTGATACTACATTTTGAAGAGAAAAAAAAAACAATTTTGGAGGGTTAGGCAATAAAGTCATTTCTTTTCCAGACCAATGAGGGGCCCTGAAAAGGGCCTTTGGGTTTATGTTAACATCATTTCGTTAACACAGAGGGCATGGCATTGGTCTTCTTCTTTTCCGCAAACTTTGTCTGACTTCTTGTCCGAAGATCATAACTCTCTTTAAACAGCCTTGTATCTCCGCATAAATTCTTACTTTTCCAAACGCTTGTATCCGTCCTCCTGACAATGGTCCACGACGATCTGACATACATGGGTAAGTCCGTACGGAACAGCATTGACGATACGAGAATAGAAGATTCTACGTCGGTCCACATGTTTGTGACGAGAACAGGTGAAGGGATGCAGCGAACTGTGGTTATTTATAGGGGAAGGGAGGATCGAAACAGATTGAGTTGGTTGACCAATCCAAACACGCGTAACGAAATTCAGTTACCACACGGAGTCATTCGTCCAATCCGAAGAGAGCAGCCTGTGACGTCACATTCCCTATATAGAGGCGCTAGCGTCTGTGCGCAGTCAGTCCATGCGACACCGTTTCCAATCATGACGGAAACTAAGAAGACGCTGAATTGGGGTGCACCGGTCGTGGAGACGAGAAGCGATGAAGTAGCAACAACTACCCAAGTGAACACGGAGCTACTTCTGGGAGAAGGAATTAGAGAGACAGCGGGAGCCACGGCAAGGGCAGCATCCTCGGGTGTGGCATAGAAGAAGGAGGGAAGTCTTCACTATCCCAGAAAGTGAAGACTGTGGTAGTGAAGCGAGTCAACCTCCCTCAGCACTCCCAAGGACACGAATCAATTGGGAAGGGGATTGGAGTCGACGTTGTGCCTGTGGTGCCAGACCCGGAAGGTTCAACCAGGTGCATATGGAGTTCCAGAAAAACAGCCCTTTTCAGGGCTAACCAAATCTCTAGAAAAGAAACACTATTCAATTTGCCAAATGGTGTGAGTGTGGAGTAGTGTGACTATAAACACTTACTCCTTTCCTGTGGTGATACTCTGTGTGTGTGTGTGCGTGTGTGTGTGATCAGCAGTCCAATATCATCTGCAGCATCAAGATTTTTGGGTTTGTTTGTCAAGGTCAACTGTAATCCTAGTATTGTTCCGCTGCTATCCTTGATTCCTTGCCTGACGCCAGTGTCATCAGAGAAAGAAGGAGACAAGTCGGTTTTGTGAATGACATAACAGGTCCTGTCTTTGTAGAGGCACTGGACAATCCAGACCGTCTTCTCTGGGACGCTGTAGTACCTCAGAATGTTCATGATGGTGCTTCTATCTATCATGTCAAACGTTTCCTTAAAGCCTACAAAATTTGCACAAAGAGGTGACCACCATTCTATGGACTGTTCGATGATAATGCGGAGTGTTGCTACCTAGTCTGTATACATTCTCCCAGCCGTGAATCCTGCTTGTTCTTCTTTCATCCTAGAATCTACTGTACACCTGGCCCTCTCAAAAATCAGCCTTGTGAGAATCTTGCTCGGTAGGGATAGGAGTCAAACACTTCTCCAGTTCTGGTAGTCATTATAGTCCTCTTGCTTTGGGAATCTTGACAATTTTCCCCTGCGGTACCTCTTCTTTGTCCCATACTTCCTGTATAAGGTCAGTCAAGGTGTCTGCTGCAAGTCTATCATCTATGTTAAGGCTTCTGGTGGGATTTTGTCCAGGCCAGGTGACGTTAGGGCTCTTTATTTTCCTGATGGGCTGCATAACCACTTCGATGATAATAGGTTCTATTTTGATGTCTAAATTATCTCCTTCTTCTATGATGGGCGGGTTTTCCTCTGTTGTACTCCTGAACAAGCTGATGAAATGTTCTTTCCACCTATCGGGCTATTCTGCCCATTCTTTCTGCGTACAGGCTTGTTTGAATTGATCTTCCTACCATGATGTGTCATGCTGTTGAGGGTCCTCGTGTCATTTGCTTTTGCAAATTTCTCTGCATCTGTGACAAGTTCGGCTACATATTTGTAGATCACTGCCATTTTAAGGGAAAATATGAACGAATTTTTTGGTGTAATACTGCACTACCATGGGAATGAAGTATTACTTCGAAGAAAAAAAGAGTTCAAATTTCCCAAACAAATGCAGTAACCTTTTTTTTAATTATATTTTTTTTTGTTTTTCTACTTAAGGCTTAATTATAAAAGCACAATACGAGAAATAAAGTAACTGAATGTATGCTGTATTCCAAAACAAATACACAACCGTAGATTCAATACACAATAACAATATTAATAAGAACATAGCACCCCCAGCGACGTTTGAACTTCTTTCGCATTAGTTTTGAAAATATTATCGTTTAGCTCTACATAAATTTGAAATTTGAGTCATATTGTGAATGAAAGCGCATTGCAACAAATTTTCTATTTGGTCTGGAATGGATGAACATTTTTGTCGATTTTACTCAAATCTGCTTTTCTGCTTGTCATGGACTGGATTTATTAGCTGTGTCAATCCCTCACATGTGATTTCAGCTGGGATCGACCCACGTTGGATTATCTGCACGTGTTTTTCTGTTTTGTCATTGATTGTTTATAACCATAATGTAAGAATACGTGAACTTCTTTCAGTTTAAGTTATCAAACAGACGCAATAGAATATCACTTTCATTTCGTTTTGAGTGTATTAAACAGAATGTGAATACAGTTGGAAATGTAGTCGACATTACAGTAAAATATCGCGGTGTGTACTCAAGTTTTAAAACCCATAATATAGCTCGTGTAATTCGAATTTGCAGAACAAACAAAGAAAGTACATATTGAGGACATTCAAGATGCAAACATATAACTATACCTTTTGCCATTCTTATTACCAGCTAAAGAAGACATGTTTATGCCAGCTCACTTAAATGCTATTTGTAGGGCCCCCCATCTATGTAGTAATATCCACTGCAATATGGTGTCTATCGCTAGCCTAAATCAGAAACATTGTTTCAAAAAAGGTAATGTTAAAAATTGCAGTGCACCTGGTGTGTGACAATCCATTCAGCCAGCGGAAATAAAAATTCTTCATCTTCTTGGCTTATTCATTTTTAGTCTCTTACTATTCTACCAAAACCTTCAGTTGCATTTTCTTTCTCTAATTTAGTACTTTGACTTATAAACTGGTACGTTTCTTATAGCCCTTAGCCTTAATATGCGTTTCTGTGCTTTTTTATATATCTCGTAGAGCACTGGTCATAGTCTGAACCATTCCATTTACGAAAAGTTACGATGGTTTCTCCTAAATAATGGAATGATATTTTAAAATAATGCGTCTCACGTTTCCTGTGGGCACTGCGAATATCACGTTTGCTTGTTTGAAAGTTTTACTGGTGACTAAGTAAACTCCTACACATCGTTCACTTTATGATCGCTACTTTCAAAAAGACGAAACGGCTTTGGTTCATCCACAAGTAAATCTAATAAACTAAAACCGAAAGCGTCTACTACATGACTTTACATGCTTTGTTTATAAAGTAGTTCCTAATACACTATACTATATTTAGATGCACGTGTCGTGCAATATAAACAAGTGCAATATGGAAAAATATTGCTCTATTCTGACAATGTAAAGTTAAAGGAAAAAAAAAATTAGCATACAATAATCCTGCTTAACCTCACTCGCTCTCATATTTCCATCTTTATTCTTTGTTTTGTATTCCTCCTCAATACGCTGTTTCTGTGCTCTGGTCTTTGCTTGTTTGATTGATTTCTCCATTGTCTTGATTCTTCTTGAGAGTATCCTTTGACAGTCGACTATTCAGCTTCCTTTTTCTGAATCCCAACATCTCCTTCAAGGCTGGTGGGAGTGTTATTCTAGCTCGCTTCCACTTCTGTTCTAAAAATCCATTATCAAGGTCAGCAAGAGCCTGAAATATGTTGCAGATGGAAATGACGAACTCCTCTTGCTTCGCAGCAGTCGTGATCATTAGGTGTCGCATCTTGGGTGTTTCCGCAGTCCAGTCTTCATTATACTACTAATTCTGGTATTCAGTGTTGCCATCACCAGCGCATGGTCTGAGCCAACATCTGCTCCTCAACAGCTCTCACATCCAGCAGAGTCTTCCTCTATCAACGGGAGATAGCAAGGTGGTCGACTTCGTTCTTGTTTGCTCCATCTGTGTATTTCCATGTAGCCTTGTGGAGTCTACGATGGGGGTAAACTACCTCACCAATTCAGCCCATAAAGGTTAGCAAAGAGCCCTCCATTGTCATTCATCTCTCCTACGCACTCTTTACCCATTATCAGTTCCCGTCCGATATTGTCGCCCCCCACTTTGCATAGCTGTCGTCCATCACACGTGTGACATATCTCCACGGTACTCTGTCACATACCCCTCTACAGATGCTCATACAACCCCGCTTTGTCTTCTTGGTCTGCATGGTTCGTTGGAGCCTAGCACTACACAGTGGTTATCTATTGGAATCCTGACTGAAAGGAAGCTGTCAAAATTCTCTCGCTGACTGGTTCCCACTCCATCAGACTTCTTTTTACTTCGTTGCCAAACACTAGTCCCACTCCATTCATGCGGTCGTCGTCCTCGTTTAGCGGTCCTGAGTAGAGGATATGTCCTGATACCAAGGTGATTTCATCTGATCTCATCCACATAAATAACACAGTCCTAGGAACTTCAACCTGGACCGGCCGACGTCTCCCGGCAAGTTGTGCTGTTTATCCTGTCGTGTACAGTATTCTCACATTTGATGTACCAGTCCTTTTAATAGTCTTGGTGGAGAGGAGATTTTGTCGGCAAGTGAGCTCCCTCTTGTGTTTGACTGACCGGTTTCATACGCCCCACCCCACCCCCCGGGTCGTTTCCATTGCTCCAACGAAGTTTGCACTGTGTTGGTTTCTCTGCCTTAGCTCTTTTATGTGCTGAGGGTGCTAGTCCAATGCACAGCCCTTATCCTTTCTCACCCGGCCTTGGGAGCGACGACGGTAGAGCTGTATTTATGTACAACTCGTATCTATCTCCATTTCAGATTCTTTTCTAGAGTAACGCCTACAGAATTTGCATATATTCTTCGTATCTAAACTGGGATGATAGAGAACAAGAAATTATAAATTCACGGACAGAAAAACAAACATATTTGAAATTATTTCATTACATTTATCACCAAGACAAATTTTTCTAATGTGATACAGCTAAATCATATATAAATTTTAGTAGTGATATGAGAACATTAAAAACCGATCTTATTACTTCAGAGGGTAATTAGACAATTAGTGTTTTGCCCTCACCTACCTATCATGTCATGAGCCCAGAGATATAATCTGGCTCTTATCACTTTACAAATTAAAGATTGTTTGCTTCAAGCTGCAACAGAAAATCAATGTTACACGAGAATCTATACCTAAATTCTACAGTATTATATTGGTAGCTTTTGCATTAACGAGTTAATATTTCTCGCAAGATTTTTAAATATAATGCACAACAACAACTCGTTCTGTAAACCAGCTAATTTGAAATGACCTAAACAAATGTTACAACAATGGTTTTGATTAAAGAGAATGTGCAAATGTTTGTATTCGAATGTTAAAGATTAAAAGTAACGAGGCAATTGTTTATAGTTTTAGTAACTTAGCTCGTCCGTCTAGGCATAATTCACAGTTGTTGTAGGGTTTAACGCCATTTTTCAGCACAAGATAGGCTATACATGGCGGCCAGTATAATTCACAGCGACAAACCTTTAGTTCCGCTCTTGCACGGGTTAAAAAAAATCCTGCATATTTTCAGAGATACTGCACTGCCTACAGATGACCAGAGTTTAAGAAAGCAAATCAAATATACTCTGTGACTGAAAAAAAATAGACTCTGCGATTAGAAAATGGTTTCAAATGAATGTGTAAAGAACTTGCATTTGAGGTTGGTGCACAAAAATTGCATGACAATCTGCTCACTAGAAAATCGCAGGTAGAATAAATAATGCAGCTAACGCACACGAATACGTAAAATTCAGAACATAAAGTGTCATTACGGCGAGTAGGTAAAGATTCTCTATGAACACCACCACCACCACCCCCATTTTTTTTTAGCGCAGAAGAATTTACAGACACTGAGATCTGCACTTTGCAAACATTTTACAAGGTTCAAAGTTGTAATAGCTAAATACACACGAAAAAAAAGACAACTGGTTTTGCTTTGTTACATGACATGCAATATGCAAATCAATACCAAGACAAGTGTTGAAAATCATGTCCCACCTAGTTACATTATCCTGACACCAAGCTGGCCAGTCCTAACACTATCGTCCTAATGCTGAGCACCAAACGAGGCAGCTGACAAGGCCGAGCTTCGAAACCCGTGACCTCCTGCATCCGAGGAGGGCGCTCTAACAATATAGGACACCAGAGTGGTTATACAACATCTTTTAATATGTATTACATCTAGAAAAGAATTAAGTCGTATGAAGAAGCAAAATTTGAATGGAATCATGCAAGAAACACAGAACTTCAGTTAATATAATTTTTTGTGACTGTATATATTATGGCCGTAACAATCAAGATTTATATGAATGTTTCAGTGACACTGGTCCATGTCTGAAGAAGGGCATACAAAACATTGGGCCATTTGGATCATTGAAAGCTGAATGAGATAGTATAGTTAGACTTGGGAAGCTACTGACTGAAGTACAACATCAAGAGTTCTGAAATATTTACTACAGATCAAATTTTCTAAAAGCCTTGAACTGAGATGAAATTGATAATGTGACAAACGTTTATTTGACATACAGAAAAAAATGAAGTATATTATGTATACTTGACAGGACTCGGTCTTAGACGTTGCATATTGTTATCAATCGCTTGAAGATTCTTATGCATACATTCTCGTACGATTAAGAACAAATGTAAGAAATATAAAGGGGACACTGTTGCTTCTCTGCAGTGGAATCTATATCAAATACACCAAGTGATCATGTAGATAGATCATCAAAGTTCTATTTAGACATACTATCATTGGTTCAAGCGAAGTCTCGTAAAAGTAAGGATATTTCAAAATTGAAAATGAATTATATATATATATATATATATATATATATATATATATATATATATATATATATATATATATATATATATATATATATATATATATATATATATATATATATATCTGTGTGTGTGTGTGTGTGTGTGTGTGTGTGTGTGCATGAAGTATTGGAAGTGTGAAACGGTAAAACTTAAACTGACAGAAAGTGCACCTAACCGATTAGGATAGCTGACACAGTAAGAAAAATCCATGCTGAAATTTTAATAATATTTCAATATGGCGGCCCTTTATAGTACAAAGATGGAAAATACCATTACTTCCATTAAGTTGGAATAAAACAAATTCAATATTAGTATTATCATAAATTTAAGGGAGAAAAAAACATATGTCGGACAGAAATATATCTTTAAAATATGTTTGCATTTTTCCTATATATCAGAAAAAAAAACATCTAAACATAAAAGTCTTTGTTACAGTGTAGATTGCTCAATAGATATAATGCCTGAAACATTATCAGTCGTAAAATTAAAGACTATCAGCATCAATTAAAAGCTCTGAATGTTTTTTATTCTGTTTTTGTTGTTGTTGTTGTAGGTTTTAACGCCATTTTTCAGCACAAGATTGGCTATACATGGCGGCCAGTATAAATGGTGGAGGAGGAACCTATGAAAATACCGGAATGAACCACCGACCCAACAGAAGTTACTGGCAAGCTTTCTCACATACCCACATTGGCTAATTTTCTCAGTGCTTCCAAGTATTCATTGCTTGAACATTCGCGAGTGAGTTCAGGTAATTTCAATTGGTCTTTCACCGGAATTTCAACGCTGTCATCTGTACGTTTCTTTTTCTTAAGGGTTTCTATGTATCTTTTCTCGTTCAAAGCAGCAGCTTCTTCTTTTACTTTAGATGTCACATTGCTTTTTTTATTGATTTATACCTGGCTATTGTGTTTCTGAGGCGATATTCTTCAATGGATTCTAAAACAGCCTTTTCCTTTTGAAAAATATTCTTCCCTACGGAGTACCCTTGGCTTATAAAACCACATCTTCCATTTGAGACTATAGTATTCCATTTGGATCACCAGAGCTTAATATAAAAAAAACCGAGATCTTTGCTTTGGGGATATGTTCTTCTATATGGAGTACTAAATGGGTAATTAAACCATTTCTTCCCTTTGGGGCTATATTCCTCTATTCGGTACTAAATGGATAATAAAACCATATCTTCCCTTTGGGGCTATATTCCTCTATTCGGAGTACTAATGGATAATAAAATCATATCTTCCCTTTGGGGTTATATTCCACTATATGGAGTACTAATGGGTAATAAAACCATATCATCCCTTTGGGGCAATATTCCTCTTTATGGAGTACTTATGGATAATAAAACCATATCTTCCCATAGGATCCATATTCCTATATATGGAATACTAATGGATAATAAAACCATATCTTCTCTTTGGGACTATATTCCTCTGTTCGGTACTAAATGGATAATAAAACCATATATTCCCTTTGGGGAAATATTCCTCCATATGGAGTACTAAATAGATAATAAAACCATATCTTCTCTTTGGAGCTAGATTCATCTGTTCTGCGCACTAATGGATAATAAAACCATATTTTCCCTTTGGGGCTATATTCCACTATATGGAGTACTAATGGGTAATAAAACCATATCTGCCCTTTGGGGCTATATTCCTCTATAAGGAGTACTGATGGATAATCAAACCATATCTGCCCTTTAGGGCTATATTCCTCTATCCGGTACTAAATGGATAATAAAACCATATATTCCCTTTGGGGCTATATTCCTCTATATGGAGTACTAATGGATAATAAAACCATATCTTCCCTTTGAGGCTATATTCCTGTATTCGGTACTAAATGGATAATAAAACCATATCTTCCCTTTGGGGCAATATTCCTCTGTTCGGTACAAAATGGATAATTAAACCATATCTTCCCTTTGGAGCTATATTCCTCTATATGGAGTACTAATGCATAATAAAACCATATCTGCCCTTTGGGGCTATATTCCTCTATATGGGGTACTAAATAGATAATAAAACCATATCTTCCCTTTGGGGCTATATTCCACTATTCGGTACTAAATGGATAAGAAAACCAAATCTTCCCCTTGGGGCTATATTCCTCTATATGGAGTACTAAATAGATAATAAAACCATATCTTCCATTTGGGGCTATATTCCTCTATATGGAGTACTAATGGATAATAAAACCATATCTTCCCTTTGGGGCTATATTCCTCTATTCGGTACTAAATGGATAATAAAACCATATCTTCCCTTTGGGGCAATATTCCTCTGTTCGGTACAAAATGATAATTAAACCATATCTTCCCTTTGGGGCTATATTCCTCTATATGGAGTACTAATGGATAATAAAACCATCTCTTCCCTTTGGAGCTATATTCCTCTATATGGAGTACTAAATGGATAATAAAACCATATCTTCCCTTGCAGGTATATTCCTCTATATGGAGTACTAAATGGATAATAAAACCATATCTTCCCTTGGAGCTATATTCCTCTATATTGGGTACTAATGGATAATAAAACCATATCTTTCCTTTGGGGCTATATTCCTCTATTAGGAGTACTAATGGACAATAAATCTTAATAATCTCTTCCCTTTCAGTCGATTTTCTTCTCTATTAAGAATCAGTAGTTATTAAAACCACATATCGTCATTTTAGGGTTATTTTCTTATATATGGAGTACCTTAGTCTCATAAAACCGTATCAACCATTTTCTGTTTCAGTGCATTCAGAATTTTCCTCTTGAATTTACTTCTTCTTTTTGGATCTAGCACGTCTGTTTCCTAGGACCTGGTACGTGTGATAATGTTTAATATCGGAGACTTCAAAATTGTTGCCCTCTCGACAAAGGCGCTTGATGGCCCTATCGTTTCTTAAGAGGACAGACTGAAAAAGGAGGTGACACGGGTTCATCATTGATTCTTTTCTCGTAAGAAAAACACAACTATTAGAATTTGCTGATGCTCTCGCCTTCCTCAGACTTTGCAATTAAAGTGATGCAAAACAGATAACAAAATAAATTTCAAAGGACTTTCATCAAATAAAAGATTCCTTTGCAGCGCTATTTGGAAAACTACAACATAGTGGTTTTATTATTATCCTAGAACTCGCTACTCTGTGTATGATAGATTTTATTGAAAATGATTGTCACACTTAGTTGTCACATTTCTCTGTCACATTTCACAGTCTGAGATCAAAAGTTTCTAATTGGAGGATATGTGATGATGGATAATCGTGAGATCTCCTTTGATCTTGACTTTAAGAATCGTCTGATTTTAATTACTTTTAAACTTTCAACTATTGAAAGAATTGTTGTCGTGGACATTGCTAAACTAGTCTACCACGATCATCAGCACGTTTGCTAATATCATTATATTCAAGATTTTTTATATATATAAGACATAATTTTCTAATACAAATTATTCGACGGAAAAATCTTATTTGTTTTTATGTGATTTTCCATGTAGGTCTTAAACATTATTACAACTAAACCTAACTTAAAATTTATCCATAAAATCAGAAAAAGAAAGAAAGAAAGAAAGGAAGAAAGAAAGAAAAGAAGAAAAAAAATGAATGATATACATACAAAACATTCTGATGATGACAATATTAGTGCTAATGGTTACTAATGATGATAGTGAAATTTGTGTTTAGCTTGGTTTCATACTAACTGTATAAAGTTAAATCTAATTCTTACCACTGGACAACTCGTCTATAAAATAAAGTTCTGAATCATAATTGGCTACCGCATGAAATTCTACTCAAGTATTCTTTGAAGAGAATGTTGTTTTACTGAATTTTGGTCTATGTTCGTGCGCATATCACACATTTACATAAATATGTATCAGTCTTTAATTTCTTACGTCATATGTTAGCATAGCATCAATAAATGTTCATTAGGCTCAGGTCTGTTTCTTCATCTCTGAAGACGTAAGAATATAACTCCGCCTTTTGGCTCAACACTTAATTCATAACTGACAGAAACTCTTTCAGCAATAAATCCAACATTTATATCTGATTTGTATCTTTTTCGACAAATTAATGTTTAGTTGCTTGAACGAGAAGATCAAAACCGAATTCTTTTTCAGCTCCACTGGCTGGAACTTGAAATTTGAAAACAAAAACCCCTTAAAGCATTGCTTTTATGTCCATGATTCTGTGAGGAAAATCAAAGTATTTAATTTTATGGGAAATAAGAACGTTCCTTATTTCTCCAACAAAGCATTGCCCTTGTAGCATGTTCCTTTCCTTGTTGTTGACAGGATAGAGAATAGAGAAATAACTCATACACATTTGTCGTTTCAACAGGCTGCTCAGTATTTATTTTGCTGTGTCAGTATGGCATCTCAGACCAATCCCAACATGTATGCGTGTCCTTACATCCCTGCCACAAAACAGACATCCTTCCTCCTTTGTATTTTAAAAATATTCTACTTGTTTTTGTTGCACTTCTTTCGGTTCTGGCTCAGGCATCCCGCGCTGTTGTGCACTGGTACTGTTAGTCCCCCACTGTACCACAAAATCGATTCGACACGTAGAGCGAAGTCGGCCTGGTGACCTAATTGGCTCTTGAATAGTCTATTTGATTTGCTTCTTGACTGCTGTGTGCCATGATGTATGAAGCTTGAGCTCAAACTTAGTAACCAACTGAACAATGATGTAACGTGGTACATTACACTTTGTATATTTAAGGCTACATGGATATACATGTAATAATACGGTAAATTCTCAGCTGTCTATACTGTTGGCTTCGTGATCTAACACTAACGGACAATGCCTAAGTTGGAGCGACTGGAAATCATCTTGGAACCACACCAGCTGGTCTATCTAGCCGGACAGTGTGTGCAGGGGAAATTAGTCATCGTGCTAAATGCAGGCATGAAGATGAGAGGTAATTTAAAGTACCGTAATAAGTGTGATTGGTATTCTTTCAGTGTAGTTATCCCAGCGTTAATAATATCATTTCACATGTAAGGGTTCGTGTGCAACTCTTCTTAAAGACAGTATAGTAACATGAACAAGACTTTGTCGATTTTTATAATTTAATATGCCCCAGGCAGGGCCGCAGACAGCAAAAGGACAACTAGGGCTCACAACAGTCAGCGGCCTACCGCCGTCACAATTTGTAATTCATAGGGGCCTACTAGAGATTTTTCAGAGCGCCTACGAATCCTGTCCGCGGCCCAGTTCCCAGGAACATGTAAAACCTAGTGGAAGGGATCATTACAAGTTTTGGCAGGGGAAAGGTCAGGAAAAAATATAAATTTTTAAATACTTAGCTCCCCTATGCATTTATGGGCAAATTCATTAGCTCTCAGTAGTAGTAATAATAATAATAATAACACTCCAGCTTACTGAATTTTCACACACAACCAACCCTTTCGCGAAACCCAATATACTATCGTTAAATTTAGATCCGAAATTAGATTTCAGCGCGTTGCTCTTTACAGAAAGAAATATTTCGTACAAACATTCGAAGTGTCAAGTGGACTATATGCTGAGAGAGAGAGAGAGAGAGAGATTATTCTTCTCAGTCGAAGTCTGACTCAAATGAATGTTCCTGGCATTCTTCACCCTTTGCTCTCAATATATGCTTGCACTTTACAGATTTTTGCACTCAAATACAGCTGAGAGTCTATCGACATAAGTATGTTCGTTTAGTTCATCTTTATATGCTTACCTGATATACCATTATGTTCTTGAGCTGCAAAATTATGCTCTAATCTGTTCTGAGATGTGGCAGTCTGAAATGTTGGGATTTTAACAGGCACGAGGGTAAATTAGATAATTTCACTCAAACATACCTGTTTCATGTCAATCAAGCTAGTCTTTTACTTACCTTGACTTTAATTTTTTTCATACGTTTCGCAAGTGGTTAATGTTTTTCTTTTAATTTTTCATTTCATTACGAAGAATTGTAGGTCTAGTTCATATTACCAGATCTTTATTTCATTATATATATATATATATATATATATATATATATATATATATATATATATATATATATATATATATATATATATATATATATAATGGACAAGTATGACAACATATGTATGTACGTACGGTACGGGTTGAAGTGGGCGTAAAGGAATGGAAATTGTTCTCTTTTGTGTGAGGTATGTCTTTTGCGTTAAGAAAGTGAAAAGTGTCATTCAGCTAACTATTAGAGGCCAACTATATGCCTGTCCCACGTATATACACATTTTAATCCTTTAAAATGATACTATTACAGTGGACGATATATATACGATTTTCAATTTCGCGATCAAGATTTACTGATAAAAACTTTAAGACTCTGTTGGATATGCGAGTATGATGTAACATCATTTGATTGCATTCTTATAAAGTTTGTTGGACATTAATTAAATGTCACATGTATATGTACTTTTCCTCGAAATTAATTGATATTTGGTACCTAAAGTATTTTTAGAAGAAAAAAAATTGTTTACATTGCTTTCAATAAATAAAGGTGTTAGATTCCTTTTAGCAGACAATCATCAAGAACGAACAGGGGGTGAGTAAATGTAGTTCTCTTCCACCTGTATTGTAAAAGTTTTTTTTGTAAAAACAAAATTAATTCACGATCAATTTTGCTTGATGTCCTATTCATTAATTTTCAAAAGTAAAACCTGATTTAAACAAAACTACTAAAATTGGCGAAAAGGTGGCACTGCCAATGGAACACGAAAGATAGAAAAAGACTGATTGTCCCAAAGATGAAAGTCAAAGCCAACTATCATTACAAGGGTCATCGGAAAATAGTATACTCCAAAATCTGTCAACACGAAAGTAAACCACCCTTTACGTTAGAATGTGCTTTGCCTGCAATTTTTAAAGTCATAAATAATCCTCTCTCAACAGTAAGCCATCAAACATACTCATCCTGCTCTCACGCATACGTATGGCAGAGAGAGAGAGAGAGAGATGTTTTGAACCAAAGTTAAGGTATTTTCAGTAATCAATTGTATAAAAAATAGATGCATGTTATGATTATGAATTATTGATAATAAAAAGATCATAGACAAACTAAAGAGCTAGATTATGGATATTTGCATCTGTATTCCCATGGAGTGAAATGCTTGCATTCGTGTTAATCTTCAAAATACTAGAAATGGCGAATATCGAGAGTATATTAGTTTTTAAAGTAGGACACATGATGAAAGGAGGAAACAAGTCTTGTAGCCGAGTTCGCTAAAATTTTCTTAAACGAGGGAAGATCATGCAAAATAACACATGTTTGATGGCTTACAGATGTATGTGAACTAATAGATTTCTGACACGAGTGTGGCGTGAAAAGACAAGCTGTGCCAGTGACAATGTCTTCGATTTGTTCATCTGCCCTGTGCTACATTTTGTGTTGTTACCTGAACTTACTTTTATTTGCGACTAGTAACTGTACGTTTCTCCCTCTCGGAATATCTCGCAGCTCATGAATATCACAAATTTCAAACAACTCGCATTATTAATTATTCCAAGATTTTCGTGACTATTTAATGTCGCTGATCAAGACAGTGTATAGCATTTGTACCTATTTCACGGGTGGTCTGGGATATCTTCTAAAGGGATTGATCTAAGAATGACTGGTCAGATAGTAAATTGTTGCGTTTTAAAAAAATACTGCAATTGCATTTCCGTGGGTAATCATCAAATTTCGTACCCCCATGAATCCAGGGAATGTAGGCCCGATGCGACATTTCGATTGCCATACGATGAAACTAATCGAGCCAACAGCCTTGATGGTTCGGGCGTTGCTATGTCAGACTCGTGACCAAAAGTTTGAGGGCCTACCTATGTATCTGTTTGGGTTGGCTACCTTTGTACGTCCTTGGGTATGGTACTTTGCCCTAATTGCCTTGGCACCAAATTACATTTGTGTATTGCTGTGCCGAAAAAGATCAAGCCAAAGTTAACTTCGCGCTTTTTTTTTACTTAGACCTATGAACGGAAATGATCCAGATTAGATAGTGAATAGGTAAAATGGGAGTTGTAGAATAATCGGAGTGTTTATTATTAGTATTATTATTAGAAATGGCCCTATTATTTGCTTGTACTATAAATGGTATGGTTCTGTAAACGAACGAACTTGAAAGTTTAGAGTCACAGGATCATGGCGATAGATGCAATATTTTTATTTTTTTTATTTTTTTTTATTCTAGGGGTGAGGATTCGTTTTCGTGGGAGAGCCCATGTGTACTGGGAGGAAGGAAGTGGAGATAGCAAGAGGACCTATAGTGCATCAGAGGAATACTTCGAACAAACCGCTGTTGTGTTTGGGAGAGGTATGGGATGTCCTGTCCATGCTATATTCATGGCAAGCTTGGTCCACTATCCTCGCGTTCAAATCTAACCCATACAAGGCATGCACATCATCATACCAGTTCCTCTAGTTGTTTGAGTCCTAATAACTACACTTATGAAAGGTCAAATGGACAGGTTATTCCTCGGCTTACAGGTCCTAATTATACATAGGACAGTTATACAGAGATCTTACACGTGTAAATTCACATAATCTCTCTCTCTCTTTCACACAAACACACACACACACACACACAAGCGCACGGATTAGCTTAATTTAAAAACTTGTTCGGCCTGTATTATGTTATGCTTGCTCTCAAATTTAGCCAAGTTTTGTTGAGCGCCTTTTTAGAAATCATGTAAAGTTTCTTTCGTAAGCTCAACTGATCATAGACCAGAAGAGATTCTGGGATGGCCAGCTGACTGTCATACGTCGTCCGATCTCTGTTCGTCCGCTGACACAAGTTTGTTATCGTTACTCCTCCTACATCAATTGGAGGATTGTTCTCAAACTGTTCACACACTGTCATTTCAAGTTCGAACCCCCAGCTAAATGAAAATGGTGCTTCTCGGACATCTAGTGTGGCTGCCATCTTCAAAATCCTGTTTTCGCAACCTATTCTAACGCGGATTTACCAGTTGTCAAACGTAGGTTTGTATCCGGAAATAGTCCGCACTTCCACTACTCATTAGTCAAGAGCTGTGTTATCGGTGTTTTCACTGAAAGATTTATTATTATGTCTAGTTGGTCCTAATTGAAAATGGTTCAGTTCCGACGCCCAATGTGGCCGCCACAGCTGCCATCTTTGAACTCCCGAATGATCCGTTATTGCAGTTTCATTAAAAGATTTCTTATGATATCTTGTTGGTTCTAAATGAAATTGGTCCCCATATGACGTCTAATATGGCCGCAACCGCAGCCATCTTAAAATTCAAGTTATTGCTATTCACCCTGGTCAGGAAGTATTATTCATATATGGTTTTAAACAGAAGCCAGCCTTGTAATAAGTAGCTGGTCCTAAATGAAAAAGGTTCCGCTCAGACACCTAATATTGCCTTTACATTGGCCTTCTTGAATTCATTCTCACTGTTGGTCATTTCAATATTTGGGCTTCACTAACATACTTCTTATTATGTCTAGTTGATCTAATTGAAAAAGCTGCCCAATACTGACGCAATGGCGTCAATTTTGAAAATGTTGTTATCGCTTTTCCTGCTGAACGGAAAATAATATTAACATGGGTTTTTCACCAGAATGTTTCCTATGATGTCTACTTGTCTAAATAAAACTGATCCCCACTGGACATCCAATATGGCGGAGATACTGAAAATATTGTCGATACTTCTCCTGAATGGATGATGACATCAGCATATGGTTTTTACTAAAGAACTTTGGGTGCTAATTAGTTGGTAGTGAATGAAAATGGAGCCGATCAGACGTTTATTATAGCCGCCTCGGCAGCCAGGCCCGGCCCTAGGGCAAGGCGAACCAGGCAACCGCCTTGGGCCACGCGCTGCTGGATATACGTTTTGTTTTAATGTGGTGACATTGAACGCTCATCGCTTGCTCCTTGGGACCCGCACATCCTAGGGCTGGGCTTGTCGGTAGCCATGGAGAAAGTCTTTTTTAGTTCTTTTTTTTGTTTCTTCCCCTTTTCGGAATTTCATATAGACATTGGAATTTTCACCAGAAGACTTACGATGCCTAAATTGTCCTAATGAAAACGTTGCTGCTCGGACATCGTATATAGGCACTCACAGCGGCCATCTTGAAAATCATATTATTGCTACTCCACTTCCGCTCATTCATTTAATTTGAAAGAGTCGGTTGCCTGTGTCATATGGCTCGATTTGAACGTCTCTGGATTTTTTCAGCACAAACTCTCAAACGAACGAAGTCGCATCTGATTGGCTGCGTTATCTGATAGAACAGCAGTTTGTAGCCACGAAATTCGAAATGGCCACAGAAGGTAGGGTTGTGTGATCCCACGCGGATTTACCAGTTGTCAAACGTAGGTTTGTAGCCGGAAATAGTCCGCACTTCCAGTACTCATTAGTCAAGAGCTGTGTTATCGGTGTCTGAAATGTACACTGATTTGTTGCGGACGCTTTGTTCTCACATTCCTTTTATGTGCATGATCGTGTTTTCCATTGTGGAACATCAGAGTATGATAGCTATATACTACCTCACACGTGACCTTTATCGTGACTCGTGGACTGTTTTAACCGCCTGCTGCGGGCATTGTGCATTCAACGGAGCAAACATTTCCCGATTTCCGTCATCTCTAGAATATGTTTCACAATTATCACGATCAACATTAATTGCAATACATTTACTTACTAAAGCGAGCAGTGGTTGAAGTTGAAGTGTCCCGGAATCGAAACGTTTCGCACTGATTGTTATAGATACATGTACGCCTAATTTATTACAATTGCAAATCGGAAAAGCCGTAGTTGTAAACGTTAATTTGTAAAAGTATTTTTCTCTTTATTATTTCTGAGGAGCAGATCAGTTCTAGATCAATCTGAATCGTGTAATATTTCATTTTGTTGTTGTTGTTGTTTGTATCAGCTAATCATATGGATAAGAGAGCAGATTTTCTTTTTCTTTTGTTGTTGCCCTGTTCACATTTGTGTCATTGTGCAAGTTAGCGACAGTACACAATTCGGACCGAATGTACCGAATACCACAGCCGTTTCAGACCACTGTTGCTTTAAAGTTAAAATATGTTAAAACGTCATTTAAAGTTTGATTGAATTTGTCAGTGTACACCTAACACTTACACTCTATTTTCAGGTTAGGAAATTTTCATTTTATGTTCTGCTATTTGAAAGTTACACCATTATTCATGATACGTTATTTTTACTTCGACCCTCATTTTTCATTCAGAAATGTGAGGAAATGAATATTTCATTATTCTTCAGTGCATAATTGGAACATTCCACGCCATGGAACAAACTTTTGCGGAAGACACTTGGCAAAGCCTCGTAACTGACGCAAAATTCGGACCCTCGGGTTGAATTTTCGTATCTTCACTGATGCATGTGAAGGATCTTGTTAGTCTATACCAATGACATGATTTAACGAATAAGAGAGGTCCATCCACGAACCTTTCATCATTGTCAGTAGAGGTTTGGGGCCTGATTTATCGGACTAGTCCTAAGTGAAAATGGTGCCGATCTGATATCAAGTAAGGCCAGCACAGCAGCAAATTTTTTATTGTTGGTACTCCTCCCGAACGGAAAATCTTATCAAAATGGGGTTACACCGGAGAAGCCTTCTTATGGTGACTAGCTGGTCTTAAATAAAAAACGGTGCCGATATACTATCAAATATGGCCGCCAATGCGGCGATTTTGAAAATAATTTAGGTACTCTTTCTAGATGGAAAATAATATCAGCATTGGCTTTTCACCAGTAGACTTCTTATGATATCTAGTTGGTACTAAATAAAATTTGTGACAGTTTGACATCAGATATGGAAAATACATGATTGAACATATTGTTTCTAATTCTCCTAAACTGATGGTCATATCAGCATGGAGTATTCACCAACAGTCTTTTAATTGTGTCTAGTTTGACATAAATCAAAATGGTGCCGATCTTACATCCAATATGGCTGCCTCATTTGTTAATTTGAAAATCCTGTCTCTCTAGAATATCAGAGCTGGTAGCAACACTCAGCAGTTACAAAGAAGAAATGCTCTTATCCTGAATTCCTGGATCATATTTTCGGCCCATAGAGCGTCAGTCCATTTTAGGGACTCTTGTTTTAAACTCTGCGATTCATTTTGAAAGTTATAATTATCATATATCTATGGAAGAAGGTAGAACTATCACGAATAAGGTTTACAAATCAGGATATTGCAAAAAATCTAAAAACACTGTTGTTGAAGGAGGTTTTTAACGAAGCAAGGATGTATCAAGCCTTCTGTCACAGTGACATGCTCGCATATTTCAGATCAGGACTCGTTAAAAAAAACATCAACTAAACAGAATTTTAATATTTTAATAAATTTTTGTCGATAACATGAATTATGTACATTTATTACGACTGGACCCTGGGTGCGCTGGGTATTGGACTCAGTAGTCATCGAGAATAAATTATTATTATTATTATTATCACCGTGGGTTATGATTCCAGGATAGGAATTGGTGGGGAGTGGGTGTAACATATATACAATGGGGTGAGGATTTGCGATGGCGAACCATGGAAGTAGGTCTAGTTACAAATTTACTAATTAGCCGAACTTGATCATTACTGGAAAGTATTTCATTGTTAATAATGCATTGGCAAATGATCAAAAATTCATTGATGGATATAATTTGATCAATATATTGAAATAATCTTAAGTCCTTCGAGAATTACATTATTTATTACTGCACTTTAGGAGTAGATATCCTAACCATAATATGTAACAATGTTTGTGACGCGCTCTTGTTGTCCCATAATGTTTCCGTTTGTTGTGTTTATTTTTCTTGATTGTTTTAAATACCATCGACGGTATTACTCTAAAACTGACTACTTGTACGAGAAGCTGCTAGTCTGAAATCTCAATAAATAGTTATCAGCCGGAAGTGAATTCCTACGATTCAAAACTCGATAGACTTCTGCTATATATATATATATATATATATATATATATATATATATATATATATATATATATATATATATATATATATATATATATATATATATATATATATACTTTGTGCTGAAATAATAGTGTTAAAACACCCAACAAATATTTTGGTAATTGTTCTTAAGAGGTCGTGAAAAATGATAACCATAAAATCTTTGAACTGAATTTGACATGTGTTTCCACCACAAAATACTGTGACTGAGAGAGAGAGAGACAGACAGACAACAGACAGAGATTATTACCAGTTAACTTGGAAAATTTCTGCAGCCTTTTACAGCTTTTTTTCTTCTTCGAATTACACGTGAAGTCTATAGTATTAGGAAAACAGCGTCCGCCTTGGATGCGGGAGGACATGGATTCAAACCCGGCATCGAATCATACCAAAGACTTATAACAGTGGTACTAGCAGCTGCCATGCTTAGCGCTCAGCATTAAGAGGGCTAGCGTTAGGACTGGTTGACCTGGGGTCAGGATAATGTGAATGGGTGGGACATCACGCTAAATGTCTGCGGCAAGATGACCCAGTGCTAGACATCACTATAAACTGCCACGCTGTAGTTGTGATATGACTAAAATTGTTAAAACTCCATTAAAAATCACAGACACTCACATTAAGGAGAGCAGGAAATCATTTATATAAGTTATTTGGTGATACAAAAACGTAAATGTCTACAATGGCATTTCTACAAATCTGTGTTGTATCTCGACCGTATCTCATGTGAAAACATCATGCAAATACATATTTAGATACATATATAAGCATAGTTAAGCATATTAACAGTCGTCCAGGGAGTGCTTTCAGTCAAGGTCATGTTGCATAACCTTTGCTTTTAACAGGCAAGACAATGTTTCCGGTTCTTGGCTCTATTAATCAGAGATCAGAAAAAGCCTTGGAAAGGCCCTTTGTCTGTAGTCCGTTAGCAAGGGTTTGTTATCAGCACACCTCGGAAATCTCGGGACGGAGAGGGAGTGTTGAAATTTTGCAGGCACTTTCATAGCAGGTTCTCTTTGGTTCTAAATGAAAATAGAATCAGTCTGCCAAACAGTATGGTCTTCATATTAGAATACTTGAACTATTGTTAATTCGTTTGAATGGATAACCTTTTTAATATGGATCGATCAAAAAACGTTTACAATATGTAGTTGATCGAAAACGAAAATAAAGTCACTTTAAGTATGGCCGCCATGGAGTCCATATTGAAGATCTTATAATCACCATTCTTCTCAAACCAGACTGACAATTCATATGAAACTTCGCACTTGCATCCTGGTGTCGAGTTGGCTCTGAATGGTATTCCTTAGACATTTAAAAAGGCGATCACACTAGCCATCTTGCAACTGTTTTCAAAGCTATTTCTCGTAAATTGGTGCAAATATTACCACGAGATGCTATGCAACAGAACATTTCCTAAAATGTGCATTTCGCATGGCAGACACTGTACAAACTTGCAATTAATATAAGTTGTCAGATTTTTTTGAAAATGAATTATTGATTTTTGTTCCAGTTTCATGAAAAACGTAATCATACTTGTCAATTAGTACAGCATAAAATCCATTTTGAAACTCCTGTGTTTATTGCAGCTCCCCAAGAAACAAATGACACCTTGGTTCTTCCAGCGGGACAACACATATTTCCATTTAATTTTACGTTGCCACATGGACTCCCTTCCTCGTTTGAGGGTAAATACGATTGCTACGTCCGCTACTGGGTGGAAGGGATCATTGACAAGCCATGGAAATTTGATCCTCGAGTTAAAATGCCATTTACTGTTATCACCTTCTTGGACCTTAACCAGGAGCCAGATGCTTTGGTAAAATGTCGATCTACCTGTCTGACTTTCTCTGTGTCTGTTGGGTTGTGCATATATATTATATATATATATATATATATATATATATATATATATATATATATATATATATATATATATATATATATATATATATATATATATATATATATATATTAAGGTTAACTGAAACGTCTTGATGGGATCATAACCATGCTATGCAAATAGTTCATTAGATGACAGTAATGATTGCTGTTATTGTCATAGATTTTAAAACCTTTTGTTGTAATGTTCATTTTTAACTTCAGTTTTTATTCTGATATTTTGAACTTTTTAAAAATCAATGCTCAAACTATTTCCTTGTTGCTATGGCCTCTGAGGGATAGTAAAACATTTTACATCCAGGTACTGTGAAATGAACCTACATTCGGCTCAGTCGAAAATTGGTGTTTATTTCTCGACCAATCACATGTAAACATTATTTTGTAATACTGACCATATTATAGAGCATTGTTGTAGAGATAATACCACGAGGTGGGGTTACAAATTCAGACACACTATTGGAAATTAAGAATAGTGACTTGAATTCTCAGTCAAAATCGTGTTGCATTCCCCCTAAAGACAGGGTCATACCCTGCATCGAACAAATAAATTAATGTGAGGAATACAACAAAAAATAGCTCATGACTTCACAAAAATCCAGCCTATTGTATCTGCCTGTGCTGAAGACCCTAGACCCAGCTCAAGGTATTGTCCTGAAGGCAGTCTATCAGACAATTTGACCTGAAGTGTCACTATGTGTGCATTTGGGTTTGTCATTTTCCTCTAATGGATTGTTAGCTCTACTGGTCACAAACCAGATGAGCTTTTGGAATGTCTTTATATTTATTGTTTGCCATCTCTCTGTTTGTTAGCATAAGTTTGTTACTGCTCCTCATCTGGAACTGTCGGAGGATTACCATGAAACTTGACAACCACATTTACCCCATGGTATAGTTGGTCTAAAATGAAAACGGTGCCACTCACACATCCAATATGGTTATCACAGTGGCCAGCTTTAAGAAACATTGTATTGTTACTCCCCCTGAATTGCTGGTCATATCAACATGGGTTTTCACTAAAAGAATTATAATGTCTAGTTGGTTTTAAAATAAATGGGTCTGATCTGATTTCTAGTATGGCCATCACAGCAACAAACTTAAAAATCTTGCTATTGATATACCTGAATGAAAAGTAATTCAGTGTATTGTCATGGGGGTTCACCAGAAAATTTCATTGACGTATAGTGGCCATCTTGAAAGTCTTGTTATCACATTCTCCTGAATGAATGGCCATATCAACAGGGGGTTTTAACTGAAAGACTTATGATGTCCAGGTGGTCATATGTGAAAATAGTGGCAGTTTGACTTCTAATATGAGTGCCACCATTGTCATCTTGAAAGTA